>JAJJMC010013841.1:535493-537993 GCA_023531435.1 Papaver californicum
AAGTCGAGACGGTACCCCAGCACTTCGCCCAAGTCGAGACGGTACCCAGCACTTCGCCCAATTCGAGACGGTACCCCAGATTTTCTCCCATGTCGAGACGGTACCCTAACTCTTCGCCCAGTCGAGACGGTACCCCAGCACAACGCCCGTGTTTTTAAGCGAAATCTTGGGCCGTCGTTTATTCACAAGCGAGACGGTAGTGCTTCGCTCGACTATAATTTTTAGTCGACGATCAGCGACTTCTTTTAATCCTGAACAGTGATTTTCAACGATTATAACCCAAATATAATCGCACGGCTGTGGCTGTTTTTCACCGATTATCGATCAAATGTAATCTTTAATCGTCAATTTGATCGATGATTGAAGATGCTCTAACAAGAACGTGTATTATAAATATGATCTAACTTTTCTATTTTATTACTATTAAGTCCTAAAAAGTTTAAAACCCTTAACCATTATACGTTTCGCATAAATAATGTGGAATTTCTATAGGACCTCACCAAAAAATTGTTGACATGGCGTCAAAATATGGAAGACACGTGAACCTCCGTAAAATATATTCTTTCAAAAAAAAATAAAAATAAATAATTGAATACAAACAACTCACACTTGGTAAGTTGGTGGAATTTTGTTTTTCGTGTAATAGTCGATTAGATATATTCCCACATTATATTCCAAATAAAATATATTCCAACACGGTCATGTCAAGTGATGTGCTCGACCGAATTGAGGTACAATATTGCAATCACTACATTAGCCAATGAAATGAGATAAAAATGAGAATGACTACGCATAGAATACCAGTAGGTCCTTTAAACAAGTTGTTGAAACGAGACAAGGAACCAAACTGTGAGCACCATTTAGAAGGGCAAAATCGTCAGAACAAAGTTCAAACTCTTTAACCAATTACATCACGTGCAGTACTGGGATCCATTAGGAAAAGCGAACCTGACATGAGGGTAGCGTGTTGGTGCCTTGGTGGGCGGAACAAACCAAGCTAGATTACTGGGATCCTGAGATTTAAATGTTTAACGACACATGTGCGTAGCTAACGTAGTCGTCACAGGATATGATTTTTTGCTTTCGAAATAACAAATTTATTTGTTGTATGTATCTAAGCTAAGGTGGTTTGATAAGATTGATGATCAATGTAAGCCTATGAATTAAGACCAAGTCACAGACAATCAACCGTTGAAAATGATCAAACGTTATCACTTCATGTGATTATTATTCCTCGTCATCTCCACCAAGGTTTTCTAACATCAAATTTTGTACCTAATCCTTGTTGTACTGGAAGTCCACACGGATTTGAGCCAGGGTCAAATTAGTTAATTAAGGTTCACATGCAGAATGCTAGAATATTACAACCAAACCAATTAGGCCGACTTGGAAATACATCTAGCTCGGTCGTATTTTTTTGTTGACAGCTTAGTCTTAATTAATGTGCTAACTCACTAAAACCGATGTTAATATAAATATTTTCGTCAAAAAGTGATCAATTCAGCCGTGTATATCTTTAGAGTTCCAAGTGATCAGCACATGACCAATATTTATGTCAGACACAAGACAAGGGTGTAACCCAAGTGTGTTTCCTTTTGTATTTTTTTCCGTTATTTACATGTGTTTCCTTTTTGAATTATAGAAAATTTTAGAAAAAAATTAAATCTTATGTTAATCGTTAGAGATTTTGAAAAAGTCTCTTAAACAATCTTGTTAGTGAATAAAGACTTTATTTAAGCTCCTAAAATTCTTAAAAACTCTTTGTTATTTGTTAGGGATTTCTAAAAAGTCCTTTAAATGCTCATGTTATTGGTTATCAACTTGAAAGTCATAGATTTATAATTTTGAGAGACTTTTATGTAAAAATAGGCATGCCAAAAGTCTCTCCAAAATATGTGATATTTTGGGAGACTTTAAAACTAGTGTTGATTTATTTATTTATTTTGCAAGTGCCTTTTTTTCTCTCTTATGTATCGAACTTTTAAACTAATGATTAATCGAGTTATGTTATATTATCCTTAAATAAATCATTTTTTGCAACTATATTAACATACTAATCGTCCATAATATATTATCTATAACTTGCTTAACTATATATAAGACAAGTTATTAGGAAAAGACATAATTTTTCTTAAGGAATCTAAAATGCGTGGATTTTTAATTAAATTTGGGTCGTTAAGTATCATGTAAAAATTTTCGGTGATCATGGAATTTGGGTTATCTTATACGAACACATGCATGGACAATATATATTCTATTATTTTCAGTAGTCTTAGCAGAATGTGCCACGATGAAGAAGAACGGACAAACCAGTCCACCGGGTGATTATATATAGTGATTAGAACTAGGTTGTATGTCTTGGATAATAGTCTCACATGAGCTATCAACAATTCCTATGTGGTTTCTTGGATTGCTCCCTCAATTAATTATTTTTTAATAAATGATTAAAACAAAAACAAATCCACTACGATCATATTTATTATCTCTATAAATCACAAAA
>JAJJMC010013841.1:542993-550493 GCA_023531435.1 Papaver californicum
TACCAGAAACAATGGTATCTCCAATTATAGCCCCTCTGGGATGTAAAATATATCTCTTCTCACCATCCCCATAGTGTATGAGACAAATGTATGCATTTCGGTTGGGGTCGTATTCTATGGTTACGATTCTACCAGATATGTCTTTTTCATTCCGTCGAAAATCTATTTTACGGTATAGACGCTTATGACCTCCCCCTCTATGCCTTGCGGTAATGATGCCTCTGGCATTACGACCTTTACCACAATGACGCTGTCCAGAGATCAAATTATTTCGTGAATTGGATTTCACTTGACTGTCTACGGCCCCATTGCGTGTGCTCGGAGTAGAAGTTTTGTATAAATGTATCGCCGTGTTATTAAGTATTTTTTTTTAAGTTCTTTTCTTTCTAAGAGGTGGAATAGAATAACCCGGTTGAAGCGTAATGATCATACGTTTGTAATGCATTGTATGTCCCATAGGTCCCATTCTTCTACCCTTTCCCGGGAGTCGATGACTATTCATAGCTATTACCTTGACACCAAAGAAGAGTTCGACCCAATGCTTTATTTCTGTCCTAGTTGATCCTGATTCGACATTAGAAGTATATTGATTGTTCCCCAATAACCGAATACTTTTGTCTGTAAATACTGCATATTTGATTCCATCCATAAATCCATTTTCTTCCCTATGAGTTCCAGTATTGATAAGAATTCTAGTTCTTACTGTTCATATGTTATGGTATGAATATACCATACCAATTCGTTATGTATGGATGATGAGATTCCATTGATACAGAGCCAATTCCAATAGACTTATTGAACGTTCCCATTGGCGTGCATCCAGCAGGAATTGAACCTACGAATTTGCCAATTATGAGTTGGGCGCTTTAACCATTCAGCCATGGATGCTTAACAGGGATCATCGTACATCGTGAATAACCAAATTCCAATTGAAATGAAATCTTTAGGAGGAATCAATGAAACAGGAATCAATGAAACGACATCAATTCAAATCCTGGATCTTCGAATTGAGAGAGATATTGAGAGAGATCAAGAATTCTCACTATTTCTTAGATTCATGGACCAAATTCGATTCAGTGGGATCTTTCACTCACATTTTTTTCCACCAAGAACGTTTTATGAAACTCTTTGACCCCCGAATTTGGAGTATCCTCCTTTCACGCGATTCACAGGGTTCAACAAGCAATCGATATTTCACGATCAAAGGTGTAGTACTGCTTGTAGTAGCGGTCCTTATATATCGTATTAACAATCGAAATATGGTCGAAAGAAAAAATCTCTATTTGATGGGGCTTCTTCCTATACCTATGAATTCCATTGGACCCAGAAATGATACATCGGAAGAATCTTTTTGGTCTTCCAATATTAATAGGTTGATTGTTTCGCTCCTCTATCTTCCAAAAGGGAAAAAGATCTCTGAGAGTTGTTTCATGGATCCGAAAGAGAGTACTTGGGTTCTCCCAATAACGAAAAAGTGTATCATGCCTGACTCTAACTGGGGTTCGCGGTGGTGGAGGAACCGGATCGGAAAAAGGTGGAATTCTAGTTGTAAGATATCTAAGGAAACCGTAGCTGGAATTGAGATCTCATTTAAAGAGAAAGATATCAAATATCTGGAGTTTCTTTTTGTATCCTATACGGATGATCCGATCCGCAAGGACCATGATTGGGAATTGTTTGATCGTCTTTCTCTGAGGAAGAAGCGAAACATAATCAACTTGAATTCGGGCCAGCTATTCGAAATCTTAGTGAAACACTGGATTTGTTATCTCATGTCTGCTTTTCGTGAAAAAAGACCAATTGAAGTGGAGGGTTTCTTCAAACAACAAGGAGCTGAGTCAACTATTCAATCAAATGAGATTGAACATGTTTCCCATCTCTTCTCGAGAAACAAGTGGGGTATTTCTTTGCAAAATTGTGCTCAATTTCATATGTGGCAATTCCGCCAAGATATCTTCGTTAGTTGGGGGAAGAATCTGCACGAGTCGGATTTTTTGAGGAACGTATCGAGAGAGAGTTGGATTTGGTTAGACAATGTGTGGTTGGTAAGCAAGGATCGGTTTTTTAGCAAGGTACGGAATGTATCGTCAAATATTCAATATGATTCCACAAGATCTATTTTCGTTCAAGTAACGAATTCTAGCCAATTGAAAGGATCTTCTGATCAATCCAGAGACCCTTTCGATTCGATTAGTAATGAGGATTCGGAATATCACACATTGATCAATCAAAGAGAGATTCAACAACTAAAAGAAAGATCGATTCTTTGGGATCCTTCCTTTCTTCAAACGGAACGAACAGAGAGAAAATCAGACCGATTCCCGAAATGCCTTTCTGGATATTCCTCAATGTCCCGGCTATTCACGGAACGTGAGAAGCAGATGAATAATCATCTGCTTCCGGAAGAAATCGAAGCAATTCTTGGGAATTCTACAAAATCAATTCGTTCCTTTTTCTCTGACAGATGGTCAGAACTTCATCTGGGTTCGAATCCTACTGAGAGGTCCACTAGAGATCATAAATTGTTGAAGAAAGAACAAGATGTTTCTTTTGTCCCTTCCAGACGATCGGAAAATAAAGAAATGGTTGATATATTCAAGATAATTACGTATTTACAAAATACCGTCTCAATTCATCCTATTTCATCAGATCCGGGATGTGATATGGTTCCGAAGGATGAACCGGATATGGCCAGTTCCAATAAGATTTCATTCTTGAACCAAAATCCATTTTTTTCTTTCTTTCATCTATTCCATGACCGAAACAGGGGGGGGTACACGTTACACCGCGATTTTGAATCAGAAGAGAGATTTCAAGAAATGGCAGATCTATTCACTCTATCAATAACCGAGCCGGATCTGGTGTATCATAAGGGATTTTCCTTTTCTATTGATTCCTACGGGTTGGATAAAAAAAAATTATTGAATGAGGTATTCAACTCCAGGGATGAATCGAAAAAGAAATCTTTCTTGGTTCTACCTCCTATTTTTTATGAAGAGAATGAATCTTTTTATCGAAGGATCAGAAAAAAATCGGTCCGGATCTCCTGCGGGAATGACTTGGAAGATCCAAAACCAAAAAGAGTGGTATTTGCTAGCAACAACATAATGGAGGCAGTCAATCAATATAGATTGATCCGAAATCTGATTCAAATCCAATATAGCACCTATGGGTACATAAGAAATGTATCGAATCGATTCTTTTATGGAATTCAAAGGGATCAAATAGGAAATGATACTCTGAATCATAGAACTATAATGAAATATACGATCAACCAACATTTATCGAATTTGAAAAAGAGTCAGAAGAAATGGTTCGATCCTCTTATTTCTCGAACCGAGAGATCCATGAATCGGGATCCTAATGCATATAGATACAAATGGCCCAACGGGAGCAATAATTTCCAGGAACATTTGGAACATTTCGTTTCTGAGCAGAAGAGCCGTTTTCAAGTAGTGTTCGGTCGATTACGTATTAATCAATATTCGATTGATTGGTCCGAGGTTATCGACAAACAAGATTTGTCCAAGTCACTTCTCTTTTTGTCCAAGTCACTTCTCTTTTGTCTAAGTCACTTCCTTTTTTCTTTGTGAGTATCGGGAATATCCCCATTCATAGGTCCGAGATCCACATCTATGAATTGAAAGGGCCGAATGATCAACTCTGCAATCAGTTGTTAGAATCAATAGGTGTTCAAATCGTTCATTTGAATAAATTGAAACCCTTCTTATTGGATAATCGTGATACTTCCCAAAAATCGAAATTCTTGATCAATGGAGGAACAATATCACCGTTTTTATTCAATAAGATACCAAAGTGGATGATTGACTCATTTCATACTAGAAATAATCGCAGGAAAGACTTTGATAACACCGATTCCTATTTCTCAATGATATCCCACGATCGAGACAATTGGCTGAATCCCGTGAAACCATTTCATAGAAGTTCATTGATCTCTTCTTTTTATAAAGCAAATCGACTTCGATTCTTGAATAATCCACATCACTTCTGGTTCGATTGTAACAAAAGATTCCCTTTTTATGTGGAAAAGGCCCGTATCAATAATTATGATCTTACGTATGGACAATTCCTCAATATCTTGTTCATTCGCAACAACATTTTTTCTTTGTGCGTCGGTCCAAAAAAACATGTTTTTTTGGAGAGAGATACTATTTCATCAATCGAGTCACAGGTATCTAACATATTCATACCTAACGATTTTCCACAAAGTGGTGACGAAAGGTATAACTTGTACAAATCTTTCCATTTTCCAATTCGATCCGATCCATTCGTTCGTAGAGCTATTTACTCGATCCCAGACATTTCTGGAACACCTCTAACAGAGGGACAAATAGTCAATTTTGAAAGAACTTATTGTCAACCTCTTTCAGATATGAATCTCTCTGATTCAGAAGGGAAGAACTTGCATCAGTATCTCAATTTCAATTCAAACATGGGTTTGATTCACACTCCATGTTCTGAGAAATATTTACCATCCGAAAAGAGGAAAAAACAGAGTCTTTGTCTAAAGAAATGCGTTGAGAAATGGCAGATGTATAGAACCCTTCAACGAGATAGTGCTTTTTCAAATCTCTCAAAATGGAATCTGTTACAAACATATATGCCATGGTTCCTTACTTCGGCAGGGTGCAAATATCTAAATTTCACCCTTTTAGATACTTTTTCAGACCTATTGCCGATACTAAGTAGCAGTCAAAAATTTGTATCCGTTTTTCATGATATTATGCATGGATCAGATACATCATGGCCAATTCCTCAGAAAAAATTGTGGGCGATTCTTCCACAATGGAATCCGATAAGTGAGATTTCGAGTAAGTGTTTACATAATCTTCTTCTGTCCGAAGAAATGATTCATCGAAATAATGAGTCACCCGTTCCATTGATATGGATACATCTGAGATCACCAAATGCTCGGGAGTTCCTCTATTCAATCCTTTTCCTTCTTCTTGTTGCTGGATATCTCGTTCGTACACATCTTCTCTTTGTTTCCCGGGCCTCTAGTGAGTTACAGACAGAGTTCGAAAAGATCAAATCTTTGATGATTCCATCATACATGATTGAGTTGCGAAAACTTCTGGATAGGTATCCTACATCTGAACTGAACTCTTTCTGGTTAAAGAATCTCTTTCTAGTTGCTCTGGAACAATTAGGAGATTCTCTAGAAGAAATACGGGGTTCTGCTTCTGGTGGCAACATGCTATTGGGTGGTGGTCCCACTTATGGGGTCAAATCAATACGTTCTAAGAAGAAATATTTGAATATCAATCTCATCGATATCATAAGTATCATACCAAATCCCATCAATCGAATCACTTTTTCGAGAAATACGAGATATCTAAGTCGTACAAGTAAAGAGATCTATTCATTGATAAGAAAAAGAAAAAACGTGAACGTTGATTGGATTG
Source organism: Papaver californicum (assembly GCA_023531435.1). Taxonomy (NCBI): domain Eukaryota; kingdom Viridiplantae; phylum Streptophyta; class Magnoliopsida; order Ranunculales; family Papaveraceae; genus Papaver; species Papaver californicum. Next base: position 548,420 of record JAJJMC010013841.1, read on the forward strand.
ATGATAAAATAGAATCCTGGGTCGCGAACAGTGATTCGATTGATGATGAAGAAAGAGAATTCTTGGTTCAGTTCTCCACCTTAACGACAAAAAAAAGGATTGATCAAATTCTATTGAGTCTGACTCATAGTGATCATTTATCAAAGAATGACTCTGGTTATCAAATGGTTGAACAACCGGGATCAATTTACTTACGATACTTAGTTGACATTCATAAAAAAGATCTAATGAATTATGAGTTCAATAGATCCTGTTTAGCAGAAAGACGGATATTCCTTGCTCATTATCAGACAATCACTTATTCACAAACCTCGTGTGGGGCTAATAGTTTTCATTTCCCATCTCATGGAAAACCCTTTTCGCTCCGCTTAGCCCTATCCCCGTCTAGGGGTATTTTAGTGATAGGTTCTATAGGAACTGGACGATCCTATTTGGTCAAATACCTAGCGACAAACTCTTATGTTCCTTTCATTACGGTATTTCCGAACAAGTTCCTGGATGACAAGCCTAAAGGTTATCTTATTGATGATATTGATGGTAGTGACAATATCGAGATTGATGCTAGTGACGATATCGATGATGACCTTGATACAGAGCTGCTAACTATGACGAATGCGCTAACTATGTATATGACGCCGAAAAAAGACCGATTTGATATCACCCTTCAATTCGAATTAGCAAAAGCAATGTCTCCTTGCATAATATGGATTCCAAACATTCATGATCTGTATGTGAATGAGTCGAATTACTTATCCCTCGGTCTATTAGTGAACTATCTCTCCAGGGATTGTGAAAGATGCTCCACTAGAAATCTCCTTGTTATTGCTTCGACTCATATTCCCCAAAAAGTAGATCCCGCTCTAATAGCTCCGAATAAATTAAATACATGCATTAAGATACGGAGGCTTCTTATTCCACAACAACGAAAGCACTTTTTCACTCTTTCATATACTAGGGGATTTCACTTGGAAAAGAAAATGTTCCATACTAATGGATTCGGGGCCATAACCATGGGCTCCAATGCACGAGATCTTGTAGCACTTACCAATGAGGCCCTATCCATTAGTATTACACAGAAGAAATCCATTCTAGACACTAATACAATTAGATCCGCTCTTCATAGACAAACTTGGGATTTGCGATCCCAGGTAAGATCGGTTCAGGATCATGGGATCCTTTTCTATCAGATAGGAAGGGCTGTGGCACAAAATATACTTCTAAGTAATTGCCCCATAGATCCTATATCTATCTATATGAAGAAGAAATCATGTAAGGAAGGGGATTCTTTTTTGTACAAATGGTACTTCGAGCTTGGAACGAGCATGAAGAAATTAACGATACTTCTTTATCTTTTGAGTTGTTCTGCCGGATCGGTCGCTCAAGATCTTTGGTCTCTACCCGGACCCGATGAAAAAAATGGGATCACTTCTTATGGATTCGTTGAGAATGATTCTGATCTAGTTCATGGCCTATTAGAAGTAGAAGGCGCTCTGGTGGGATCCTCACGGACAGAAAAAGATTGCAGTCAGTTTGATAATGATCGAGTGACATTGCTTCTTCGGTCCGAACCAAGAAATCCCTTAGATATGATGCAAAATGGATCTTGTTCTTTTGTTGATCAGAGATTTCTATATGAAAAAAACGAGTCGGAGTTTGAAGAAGGAGCCCTCGACCCGGAACAGATAGAGGAGGATTTATTCAATCACATAGTTTGGGCTCCTAGAATATGGCGCCCTTGTGGCAATCTATTTGATTGTATCGAAAGGTCCAATGAATTGGGATTTCCCTATTGGGCCAGGTCATTTCGGGGCAAGCGTATCATTTATCATAAAGAGGCTGAGCTTCAAGAGAATGATTCGGAGTTCTTGCAGAGTGGAACCATGCAGTACCAGACACGAGATAGATCCTCCAAAGAACAAGGTTTTTTTCGAATAAGCCAATACATTTGGGACCCTGCAGATCCATTCTTTTTCCTATTCAAAGATCAGCCCTTTATCTCTGTGTTTTCACGTCGAGAATTCTTTGCAGATCAAGAGATGTCAAAGGGGCTTCTTACTTCCCAAACAAAGCCTCC
>JAJJMC010013841.1:567993-585569 GCA_023531435.1 Papaver californicum
ACGCAAAAAAGATTCCTAAATAAGCTATACTGACTGACAAAATTGCATTTGTAAGAAATTCATACCAATCCACGGAATTGCTCGAATTTGAATGTAAAAGGTTTATATATGGAGTTAACAATTTTGATAATATATTCAAATCCATTCCTCTATAATTTAAAGGAATTCCGATAAACCCAACACACAAAGTAACGAATCCTAATATAAGAAGGGGAAAAAGCATAGTATTTTCCGATTCATAAGGATATGGATTATTTTCTTTATTTCTAAAATGAGTAAATGTGATAAGGGGTTGCGTTCCTTTTTTTACATTCCTATCAATTGAATATGCTTTCTTCGAAAAAAAAGGAACTCTTTGCTTCTTTTTTACTGTTGATAAAAAAAGATTCTTGTTGATTACTTTCTGTCCTTCTTTACCCCAGATGGATATTGAATAAAACGAGCTGCTTTTTTTAGCGCTGAAATTTTGAGAATAGACGTTTAAATGCCCCGCAAAAGTAAGTAAATACATCCGAAACATATAAAATGCAGTTAATCCGGCTGTGAAATAAGCTATTATCGCGAAAATAGGTGAATATACCCAACTATCGCTAAGAATTTCATCTTTTGACCAAAAGCAAGCAAGGGGCGGAATACCACAAAGAGAAAGTGTACCTATCAAAAAAGAAGTTTTTGTAATTGGCATATATTTTGTTAAACCGCCCATAAGAGCCATATTTTGACTTTGATTTGGAGAATATCCAACAATACTTTCCATACAATGAATAATGGATCCGGAGCCTAAAAATAATAATGCTTTTGAATAGGCATGGGTGATCAAATGAAATAAAGCAGCTCGATATGATCCCATACCTAAAGCTAACATAATATAACCCAACTGCGACATTGTCGAATACGCTAAACTTCTCTTAATGTCTCTTTGTGCAAGAGCCAAAGTGGCTCCTAAAAGTACGGTTATAATACCTATCAAAGAAATAAGATTCATTATGTAAGGTATAACTGTGAAAAGAGGGTAAAGTCGAGCTACAAGAAAAATTCCCGCTGCTACCATAGTAGCAGCGTGTATAAGAGCTGAAATAGGGGTAGGCCCTTCCATAGCATCAGGTAACCATACATGAAGGGGGAATTGTGCAGATTTAGCAACTGCACCAAGGAATAATAGGGCGGCACACAGAGTAAGAAAAAAAGAATTTAAACCATTATTCTCAATCAAGGTTGTGACTATTTTAAACAAATCTCGAAATTCGAAACTACCCGTTATCCAATAAAGACCTAAGATTCCTAATAATAAACCAAAATCCCCTACACGATTAGTTACAAACGCTTTTTGACAAGCATTTGCTGCAATTGGTCGTGTGAACCAAAAACCTATTAATAGATACGAGCACATTCCAACTAACTCCCAAAAAAAATAAATTTGTATTAAATTTGAACTAGTAACTAATCCCAACATGGAAGTATTGGAAAAACTCATATAAGCAAAAAATCTCAAATATCCTTCATCATGAGACATATAATTATCACTATAAATAAGAACCATAATTCCAACAGTAGTGATTAATATTAACATAATAGAAGTAAGTGGATCGATCAAGTCGCCAAACTCTAAAGAAAAATCATTATTTATGGTCCAAGACCATAAATATTGATAGATGGAGCTACCATTCATTTGTTGAATAGACAGATCGATTGAAAAAAGCATAACTATACTTAGTAATAAAACACTAAGAAAAGCCCAGAGACGGCGGAGGTTTTTTGTTGGCGTTGGAACAAGGAGAAGCCCCACCCCTATTGCTATAGGAACTGGAAGTGGAACGAAAGGTATGATCCATGCATATTGATATGTATGTTCCATAAGAAAATCAAACTTTTTTTTTTTCAATTCACCAGCTCTGATATCTTTCGGAAAGAGCAATAAAATAAAGAAAAGAAAGAACTAAAATAGAATTTTGGATTCTTAAATCTTTCTAATTCTTTCCCCTCCAAAAAAAAATAAGAAGTTACAAGCGGTCAAAAGATCAAGTTTTTTTGAAAAGGTACCACTTAGTGATTAACTAGGATATTTAGGAAGATACAGAATCATAATATGAAATTTTCATTTCTTTATTATTATATTCATTGATCAAGGAAAAACAATTAAGTAATTTAATTATAGTAAAAAAAGTACTTTATTCTGGTATGTAAGATCCATCAATAACTTTATTGAGCATAGGATCTAGCAAAAACTTGACCCCCAAAAAAGATCTTGTGATTCTAGTTAGTATATTTGGAAGACTTTACTAATTATTCTCGAGTAGCTTCTATTCCACCAAAACAACGGATACTTCTAGAAAACTCTACGATATCCGGCACTTTGATACCCACTTTGCGTAGAATTGAAAAAAGGACTTAGTTAAATGGCTTTTTCTCAAGTGTTTATTATATTAACTGATTCAATATCAGTCTCATTCCGGTTTTCCTTTTTTGAAATTTTCATTTAACTAAGGGTACTGTACTCTATTGATGAATTGATAGAAAAAAGGTTACAGTATTCTTCTCTTCAATTAAGGTAAGCGTTTTCCATTTTTCTCTTTTTTATTAAAAAAAAGAGAATACGATGAGCCGTAGCCCTTTTTTTTATGACGGTGACACAGATATAGATTCGAACGAAGATTAGTATATCAAAAGGCTTCTTTTTTTTTTTTATAATGTACGTAAAAAAAAGGAATAAAGTATTCCGAAAATAAAGAAAAAATTAAGATATACAACTTTTCTCCAGAAATCCTCTATGGGACTCACACGTATCCATATTGTATATTATCAAGAAAGTATGATCTAGGGAATAAATATAGAGCTAAAGAAAAAAATGACGCATTTTGAACAATACATGTCTTTCACATCCAACTAAAACAATGAGTAACCTCTTTATTTTAAAATGGCCGTTCCAAAGAAACGTACTTCTATATCAAAAAAGCGTATTCGTAAAAACATTTGGAAAAGAAAAGGATATTTGGCTGCGCTAAAAGCTTTTTCCTTAGCAAAATCTCTTTCTACCGGGAATTCAAAAAGTTTTTTTGTGCAACAAAAAAATAAACAAGTCTTGGAATAATCTAAATCAATATGCCTCGAAGAATTTGCTAATAAAATTGATAAGATGAACGACTCCCATTAACTCATATTTTTTACTGATAAATATGAGGCCGCACTATCGGTTGTCGTATTTAGGATAGGAAGCCTTTCATTTCCTAAATAAAAAAAGGGTACTATGTTTTTTTGGTCAAACGAAAAAACATAGTACTTGATAGAAAGTTTCACTTTTCTTTTGAGGGTTTTCTTATTAATGACTATGGATACAATAGATTTTTTCGTTTTGTTCGGACCCATGAAATCATAAAAAAAGAATAAAAAAAGAAAGGTTTTTTTTACTTCTATACCTGAATTGAGAGCAGAACTCTCTAGTTCCTACTAAGCTGTTCGTTTTGGGAGAGCTGAAACCTTTCGAAAAGTCCATCGTTAAAATGAAAACCATCCTATAAGAGATTATTGAACGTTCAAATAGAAATAGGAATAGGCCTTTATTTGATTTGCATTTTTCCTAAAAAATATTACATTGAATTGACTCCTTACAATCTCGACGTTTGAGTGCGTATGGGCTATTATGCTTTCGAGCAAGCCGCTATGGTGAAATCGGTAGACACGCTGCTCTTAGGAAGCAGTGCTAGAGCATCTCGGTTCGAGTCCGAGTGGCGGCATCTTCTAAAAGAGATACAATAAATCTTATAATGAAAATGAAATGGATTAATCATTTCCGTTCCAGTGTTAAAGGACTCCCTTTTTTTTTTTAGGATTTTTTATGATATTTTCGACTTTAGAACATATATTAACTCACATCTCTTTTTCAATTGTTTCAATTGTAATTACGATTTATTTGATGACCTTATTAGTCCACGAAACCATAGGACTACATGATTCGTCAGAAAAGGGCATGATAGCTACCTTTTTCTGTATAACAGGATTATTAGTTACTCGTTGGATTTATTCGGAACATTTCCCCTTAAGTGATTTATATGAATCATTACTATTCCTTTCATGGGGCTTTTCCATTATTCATATGGTTCCTAAAATATGGAATAATAAAAACGATTTAAGCGCAATAACCGCACCAAGTACTATTTTTACCCAAGGATTTGCTACTTCAGGTCTTTTGACTGAAATGCATCAATCCACAATATTAGTACCTGCCCTCCAATCTCAGTGGTTAATGATGCACGTAAGTATGATGATATTAAGTTATGCAGCTCTTTTATGTGGATCATTATTATCAGTATCTCTTCTAGTCATTACATTTCGAAAAAGCCTATGGGTCTTTGGTAAAAACAAGCATTCATTAATTGGGCCATTTTCCTTTGATTTTGATGAGATTCAATATGTAAATGAAAGAAGCTATGCTTTACTAAACAATTCTTTACTTTCATTTAGAAATTATCACAGGTATCAATTGATTCAGCAATTGGATCGTTGGAGTTATCGTGTCATTAGTCTAGGGTTTATCTTTTTAACGGTTGGTATTCTTTCAGGCGCAGTGTGGGCTAATGAGGCGTGGGGGTCATATTGGAATTGGGACCCCAAGGAAACTTGGGCATTTATTACTTGGACTATATTTGCTATTTATTTACATATTAGAACCAACCAAAATTTAAAAGGCACAAATTCCGCAATTGTAGCTTCTATGGGATTTCTTATAATTTGGGTATGCTATTTTGGGGTCAATCTATTAGGAATAGGCCTACATAGTTATGGTTCATTCACATTAGCATCTTAATCGAAGACGTGACCTAATACATAGAAATCGCATATGTAATGAAAGTTTGTGTTAGTTTTAGAGAACCGGTTCAATTACTACTTGATTGAACCGGTTCTCTAAAACTTCAAACGTATCTGATTACAATTCACTTCTTTTTCTTTTATTGTCCACCTAATTTTATTATCGCAGCTTTTTTTTTATGCCTTATTCATGCAAACTATCGAGAAAAGTAATTAGATAAAATAGCTTCTACCTTGTCAACAGATAGTGAGAGAACGAAATCTGGATAAATACCAATGCCTATTACTGGCAGAAAGATACAGATTGAAACAAAAAGCTCTCGTGGTCCAGAATCAAAAAAATAAAAATTTTTGGCATTAAATTGCTTGTATCCATAAAACATCTGGCGTGACATAGATAATGAATAAATAGGAGTTAATATCATTCCAATTGCCATTACAAGAGTAATTAGTATTTTTGGCATTAAAAGATATTTTGGGCTGGTAATTATGCCAAAAAAGATTACCAATTCGGCAACAAAACCACTCATTCCCGGCAATGCAAGAGAAGCCATCGAGAAACTACTGAACATTGCAAATATTTTTGGCATTGGGATAGCTATTCCTCCCATTTCGTCGAGATAAACGAGACGTATTCTATCATAACTCGTTCCTGCCAAGAAAAAAAGCGCCGCACCAATAAATCCATGAGAAATTATTTGCAAAATGGCCCCATTGAGTCCCAGATCGGTTACGGAGGCTATTCCTATAATTGTAAAACCCATATGAGATACAGAAGAGTAGGCTATTCTCTTTTTTAAATTGCGTTGCCCGGGAGATGTTAAAGCTGCATAGATTATTTGCACTGTGCCTACAATAATCAACCAGGGAGAAAAAAAGGAATGAGCATGGGGTAATAATTCCATATTGATCCGAACCAACCCATATGCTCCCATTTTTAATAAGATTCCGGCTAGAAGCATACATGTACTGTAATGTGCTTCTCCGTGGGTATCTGGTAACCATGTATGTAGAGGTATAATCGGTGATTTGACAGCATAAGCAATAAGAAAACCAAAATAGAATATTATTTCTAATGCCACAGGATATGATTGATTCGCTAATGTTTCAAAATTCAATGTTGGTTCGTTAGAAGCATATAAACCCATACCGAGAACTCCCATTAAGAGAAAAATAGAACCCCCTGCAGTGTACAAAATAAACTTTGTAGCTGAGTACAAACGCTTCTTCCCTCCCCACATGGATAAAAGTAGGTAAACAGGAATTAATTCTAACTCCCACATGATAAAAAAAAGTAAAAGATCTCGAGAAGAAAAAGGTCCTATTTGACCGCTGTACATTGCTAACATCAAGAAATGGAACAGTCGTGAATCCCGAGTAACTGGCCGGGCCGCTAAAGTAGCTAAAGTTGTGATGAATCCCGTCAATAAAATAGGTCCTATGGAAATTCCATCGATTCCGAGTCTCCAGTGAAAATCAAAAAAATTAATCCATTTAAAATCCTGTTCTAATTGAATTAATGGATCGTCCAACTGGAAATGATAACAGAATACATAGGTCGTTAGAAGTAGTTCCACTAGGCATATAGATATAGTATACCATCGGATGACCTTATTTCCTCTATGGGGGAGAAAGAAAATGGAAAAACCCGCGAATATCGGCAAAACAACAATTATTGTTAACCAAGGAAAATAATTCGTAGTAAAGACAAGATAAGATACACTTTGACCAGAAAACCCCGTACTCGAGAAAATAGCCTATTTCGATTTCGAGCACGGGGTTTTGTCGGTAAAGATAAAAAAATGGATTCAAGTTAAGCTTTCTGGAACGTATCAATAAGCTAGACCCATGCTGCGAGTTGTCTCATGCCATAAATAAACTCGGACACTCAAGAAATCTGTTGGACAAGCGGATTCACATCTCTTACAACCCACACAGTCTTCTGTTCTTGGAGCAGAAGCTATTTGCTTAGCTTTACATCCGTCCCAAGGTATCATTTCTAATACATCTGTGGGGCAGGCTCGTACACATTGAGTGCACCCTATGCATGTATCATAAATCTTTACTGAATGTGACATTGGATCTATCTACTTTTTGAACATCATGAATTTTCGATCTAGTAAAAAAATGGAATCATATATTGTAGACACCAGACGAATCAATAATTAACCAAAATTGTTTTCTAAAAAATTGACTTATATATTTGGTCATGAGAGAGGGCCAAGATACTTTGATTTATTACTCTTTAGCAAACAGAGTCATATGCTTCTGTCGTATATAATATTAATTTGTATTGAGAAAGATTTTATTCGTTATTTGTATGATTAACACATTCATCTAATTACCATTATTTATTCAACAAATTCGATTGATTGATACGAATTGATTTTTTTGTTACGATAAATGGACGAAACAATGGCTGGCCCAATAGCTGCTTCAGCGGCTGCAATAGCTATAACAAAAATAGAAAAAATGTCCCCTTTTAATTGGCGACTATCAAATAAATCAGAAAATGTTACGAAATTCATATTAACTGCATTCAGTATAAGCTCAAGACACATAAGTGCTCTAACCATATTTCGACTTGTGATCAATCCATAAATACCAATAGAAAATAAATAGGCACTCAAAACAAGTTCATGTTCAAGCAGCATTAACCAAACCCCCCTCAATCTGAATTTCTTTAATTTCAATATGAACAACAATTCAACCTTAACTAATTTGGTTGACTCGAATCTAACAAGTACAGAACTAAGGAACATATTGGTAATAGATTGAACTAAAAGAAAAAATTTACATTTTCTACCTGAAAAATCTGACCATTAATTGAAGGAAAATGGATAGGCTAAGACAGAACCAAATAATTCTTTTTCTCCGTATTTTTTACTGACGAGCCATAGCAATTGCACCTATCAAAGAAACTAAAAGAATTATAGAAATAAGCTCAAAAGGAAGAAAAAAATCGGTTGATAAATGAATCCCGATTTGTTGACCTTTATTTATCAAATCTTGCTCCAAAATCTGGTTTGATCTTGTAGTCCAAATAACCCCGTACCATGCCGTATCTGGGATAGTAGTTATTAGTGAAACAAAAATACTTGTACAAACCAGTGAAGTTACCCCATCCCCAACAGTCCAAAGACTGAAATCATTGTAATATTCCGAGTCGTTCATGAACATAACAGCGAATATGATTAAGACGTTTATGGCTCCTACATAAATAAGGAGTTGTGCAGCAGCTACAAAATGGGAATTCGATGGAATATGAAATAAGGATATACAAACAAGAACAAATCCTAATGAAAAGGCGGAAAAAATAGGATTAGTAAGTAATACCACTCCTAGACCTCCTATTATAAGACCCAACCCCAAAAAAACTAAAAGAAAATCATGTATTGGTCCAGTTAAATCCATTATATGTAAAATAAGAGATAAATAAGTCGAAATGTTTCATAATCTTATTGACTAGACCAGAAAAGGAAAGTTACCCTGTTTTTATGATAAGTGACTTTTTTATTAAATCCTATACGGGGTGTGGGTTGATGTAGATAGATTAATTCATTCCATTTCTCTATCCGATTGCTTATATATTCATATATTTCGAAATTATCGCGGATATATTCAATTCTTTTTTATCCAAAGTAAGCCGTGATTCTCGCGAATCACCAATAAATAAGAGCTGGTTTTTTTTCGTTATTAACCGAACAAAATAAAAGAAGATCCGCTCCTTTAGATTAAAACGGAATCTTAGTAATCGGTAATAGTTCTTGAATCAAGGAGTTTACCCGTGGCTTTTTTTATTTGAGTGGAATTCATAATGGTTCGAATCGTGTAATCTCCAATTACTGTCATTGGTAACCGACCCAAAGCAATTTGATTATAATTCAATTCATGACGATCATATGTAGAAAGTTCATATTCTTCAGTCATTGATAAACAGTTTGTTGGACAATACTCGACGCAGTTCCCACAAAAAATACAGATTCCAAAATCAATACTATAGTTAAGCAATCGTTTTTTTCGAATATCCGTTTCCAATTTCCAATCAACAACAGGCAGATCTATAGGGCATACACGAACACATACTTCACAAGCAATGCATTTATCAAATTCAAAGTGGATTCGACCGCGGAAACGCTCAGATGTGATCAATTTTTCATAAGGATATTGAATAGTTACGGGTAAACGATTCGTGTGGGATAAGGTAATCATGAAACTTTGACCAATATACCTTGCAGCTCTTACTGTTTGTTGACCATAATTAATGAACCCAGTTACCATAGGGAGCATATCGTGAATATCTATGAATAATTTGAAGTTTCTTTCTCTTGTTTGAGAGAAGTTCTAAATCGAGAATAGAATATCGTATGCCCTTAGAGTGAAAAGAGTTGGAAAGAAGTTGTCAATAATAGATTACCTAGAGAAATAGGTAAAAGAAACTTCCACCCAAGATTTAATAGTTGGTCCATTCTCATCCTAGGTAAAGTCCATCTTGTTGTAATAGGAATGAACAGGAACAAATAAGCTTTAGCTAATGTAATAAAAATACCAATTGTCATTCCAAAGACTCCACCCACTTCATTAATTTCGAAATGAGGAAGAAATATGTACGGAAGAGAAAGATTCCAACCTCCTAAATAAAGAACTGTTACAAATAATGAAGAAACTAGTAGATTTAGATAGGAAGCAACATAAAATAAACCAAATTTGATACCTGAATATTCGGTTTGATAACCTGCTACTAATTCTTCTTCGGCTTCTGGTAAATCAAAGGGTAATCTCTCACATTCTGCTAGGGAAGAAATTACAAAAACTGCAAAACCTATAGGTTGACGCCACAGATTCCACCCCCAAAAACCATATTTTGACTGCGCCTCAACTATATCAACTGTACTTGAACTGTTAGATAATTATAGTAGGTGATAACATCACTGCTTCCATCGCTATTGCAGAACCGTACATGAGACTTCAGTCTCATACGGCTCCTCGATGGCCTTAACTAAATCTAAGGACTGGTTCGGTATTATCTCGCTATGTGTTAGTAGGATAGATAGAATCAAGATGTATCGAGGAGTCACAAATTAAACCAATGCAATTCCGTCTGCTATAATAGAAAAAAGGGTGCTTCCGAATTGATCTTATCCTTTCTTATTTTAGTTTGTCTTTATTCAGTAATAACTTAATCCTTGAATAAAATACTCGTTGTCTAAGTAGGTATTTCAACCTATTTATTTCGTTCCTATGCTTCTTTCTACGAAAAGTAAAAGTGGGCTTAAAAAAAAGGATTACTTCGTTCCTGATAATTATTTATTTAACCTGTGGATAGGACCATACTCGGGATCGGGATCGTGGGGAAGTACTACTTGATTGTTTCTACCAACTTAAAGCCCCAGTATGATTCCGTTTATGCAGAAATACCTTTTTTGGTAACTTCCATTATCTCCGTTACTAATCCTTTGTGTATCTTGGTGTTCCTAACCGTCCACTCATTTTTGCTCGATCCCCGGTATGGTAATACATACAATATAATAGAATAGTTAAAACAAAACTCCAGCCAGTTGATCTTTTCTACCCGCTTCAAACCGTGATGACTAATCAACCAACCTTGGGGTAATTTCTCTTTTTTTGCTTAGCTCTTGTACATAGGGAATGAGTCTCAACCTTTTTACTGCTAATTTCTAAGCTGTTTTGTTTCACTCATATAACTATCTGGTTTAGGTCATCACCCCGAATGACGAATAAAAAAAAAGAATCTCTATTCACTCCATTCAACTTCTTTCCTAGAAAAAATGAGGTAAAAGTTCATGCCCCAACGAATCACACGTAGAGATATTGATAACACACATGGAGTTAATGGTATTTCATAACTAATCGATTGAGCAGCAGCTCGTAGACCACCCAAAAAAGAATATTTATTATTTGAACCATATCCTGACATAAGAAGTCCAATAGGAGCAATACTTGAAATAGAAATCCATAAAAAAACACCTATACTGAGATCAGCTAAAACAAGACGATATCCAAAAGGAATTACTGAATAACTTAGTAAAATGGATATGACTGCTATAGAGGGTCCGAGACTGAATAAAAAAAAATCTCCTCTAGATGGGAGAAGATCCTCTTTAAAAAGGAGTTTTGTCCCGTCTGCTAGAGCTTGAAGAATTCCCAAAGGACCCGCGTATTCGGGTCCAATACGTTGTTGTACCCCCGCAGATATTTTTCTTTCTAACCACACAATAACTAGTATTCCTATCGTGATTCCCAATACAGGAGTAAAAATAGGGACAAGCAACCATATAAGACCATAGACCCCTTTTAAGGATTCCAATCTGGAAAAAGAATTGATAGCCTGTAATTCTGTCGTATCAATTATCATATTAACGATCAACTTCTCCCATAATGATATCTATACTACCTAGTATCGTCATAATATCAGCCAATTTCATTCTTTTAACTAACTGAGGAAGAATTTGCAAATTGATAAAACCCGGAGGACGAATTTTCCATCTCCAAGGAAAAGCACTATGATCCCCTATCAGAAAAATCCCCAATTCCCCCTTTGGGGCTTCTACTCTCACATAAAGTTCTTGTTTCGACAATTCAAAAGTAGGAGATGTTTTTTTGCTAATAAATCTATAGTCAAAATCATTCCAATCGGAATCCCTTGCTTTATCAAAGCGTCGGGCTTCTAAATTTTCATAGGGCCCTCCCGGAATTCCTTCCAAAGCTTGTTGAATTATTTTTATGGATTCTGTCATTTCACCGATTCGGACTAAGTAACGGGCTAATGAATCCCCTTCTTTTTGCCATTGTACTTCCCAGTCAAACTCGTCGTAACACTCATAATGATCGACTTTACGAAGATCCCATTGTATTCCGGAAGCTCGTAGCATTGGTCCTGATAAACCCCAATTTATTGCCTCCTCTCCACCAACAACGCCTACCCCCTCAACGCGTTCTAAAAAAATTGGATTTTGCGTAATAAGCTTTTGATATTCAGCAATCCCGGTTAAAAAATAATCGCAGAAATCTAAACATTTATCTATCCAGCCATGAGGTAGATCAGCAGCTACTCCTCCGATACGAAAAAAATTATGCATCATTCGCATACCTGTGGCAGCTTCGAATAGATCATATATCAATTCTCTCTCTCTGAAAATATAGAAGAAAGGAGTCTGCGCACCTATATCCGCCATAAAAGGGCCAAGCCATAATAAATGAGAGGCTATACGACTCAGTTCCAACATAATGACTCTGATATAACGGGCTCTTTTAGGAACTTGAATATTTCCCAGCTGTTCTGGTCCATTTACCGTTATTGCCTCGGTAAACATAGTAGCTAAATAATCCCAACGTGTTACATAAGGCAGATATTGGATAATTGTTCGGTTTTCCGCTATTTTTTCCATCCCTCTGTGTAAATAACCCAATATAGGTTCACAGTCAATAACGTCTTCACCATCTAGAGTAATGATGAGTCGAAGAACGCCATGCATCGATGGGTGGTGAGGACCCATATTGACTATCATGAGGTCTTTTCTTGTAGCTGATACAGTCATATTTTTTCCCCGATTCATTATTCCATGAATTGCTGAAAACGAAACAAAGTTCATAAAAATTCAAGATCTAATAAATCAAATAATTCAAACGAAATCTGAAAATTAACTTAACTAGTCTTTGGCTCCCGAATATCCAACCGACCAATTAATTCTTTATAACGTATTCTATTTTTTTTTACAAATAAGCCAGCAACCGTTGCCGTTTTCCCAGAGTTTTCCCTAGACCTCTCTGAGATAAAAAGTCTTTTTTGTGCTATTCCAAATGGAAAGTGAGTCTGCGCAGTTTATTGGTGAAACTGAATACTTGGAATTCAACGGACCCCTTAGTTTTATTCTTTTTCTTCTTGCGAAATAACCGAGATGAATGCTTTTTTTCTCATAAAAAGAGCGCTTCTCCCTTTTTTCTTTTAGACAAAAATGGAGTTTATCGATCAGTAAAAATAATACCGGTTTTTGAATCTAGTTCAGGTATACACAAATTTTTTTATATACTACCTTTTCCTTTCAAATTGAATGAATTAATCCAATTTGCAATTTCATTCGGATATAGATACAAAAGGGTGGTCGAGTTCTTCAACTCCCCCACAAAAAAAGAAAGGGAAAAATTGATCCGAAGAAGATTTTTAGGTCATTGAATAAAGTATCCTATACGGGAAACCAGAATAGAAATTAATATAACACAAACGTGCGGGTACATTTGTTTGCCTTCATATATCATGCCATATCTGGCACGTTATAGATAGGAAGGAGATTTACCATCAATTAATGGTAAATCGTGGATACATAGATATCCTTGACATACTGAAACGACTTCCATTACTGGTATCAAACCAATAGCGATTCATACAAGCTAAATCCTCTAATCGATAATTTGGCCAAAGAATAAATTTCAATTTCAGAAATTTATTTCTATCTCTATCGAAATTCTTTGGATCTTTATCAAGATGCTTGCTCTCCTCCAAAAAAGTGCCGCAGTTCCTTATGTTGTTCTTATTGTAAAATGTTTTCTTTCTATCCAAAACATTTATTTTTTCTGAGTTTAAACAAATTCGAATTCTCAATTCTCTACGACATCTAGGAGCTAAAATATTTTCAGGAACAACAAAAGCATAATTTTTTTCATCTCTCTTTTCAAGCACCCTTTCATGTCTATGTCTTTTAATGGATTCATCAAAAGAATTCTTATAACCGTTTTCTTTTTGTTGGTTTTTTATATTAGTTTGGTGATTACTCTTATGGACCAGTGAAATAACTATGGTTTGATACATAATAAATAGTCCATCCCCTTGTATAGACAGGCGAACAGGTTCAATAATCAATACTCCTTTGTTTATCAATTCTGTAAGATTTAGATCTTTTTGAATCAGCAATATATCCAGACGCATTTCTCCTCTTTGAATAGAGGATATCGCTATTTGCTTTGGATTGTTCAGTCTAAGCAGGAGACAATATATCTGGATACTATTGATTATTCTTTGATCCAAAGAACCATGCCATCTCAGTTGAAAAAGAAAATATCTTTTCAGGAAGAAATCAAGTTCCGCTTCTGTGGTGCTCTTCCATTTATTTTGATTTCTACTCTTTTTCATGTATGAGTCACTATAATCCTCTTTAACCTCTTTTTGTTGGTTTGATAGATCTGATCCAAGATCTTCTTGGGCTGATTCTTCTTTTTCTTCTTTATTTTTATTTTCTAATTCAAGATCTTTTTTTTTTTTCTTTTCACTAGTGTTTTTATTTCCATTAAAATGGAAAAGAAGTGATTTTGTTGGTATAATCCACGGTTTAATCCTATATGCATCATATAGCCCCAACAATTCTGGGAAGAACCAAAGTTGCAGATTTGATATGGGGCGGTTTAGTATTTCTTCATTCATTCCCATCCAATCAAAAAAAACAAATTTTCCACTTGATAGTTTTATTTGTTTATCAATCGCAAGATACGAAAGATCCTTCGTATCAATTTGATTAATGATTGAATAATAGTTAGTTCCTGTTTTAGTATTTTTATTCATGCGGGTCTCAGTATCCATATTAGCCCAAGCCTCAATATCGATCTTCTTTATAAGACAAAAAGAAATGATTCTCCAATCAAAATATTTTCTATCTGGATTTTTATCCGTATCAACAATACAATCTTCTCCTAGATAATGACTCATATATATGCCTGCCGGCATAGAAAAAATTGGGGGTTTATTTGTGTTGTAGTTATAGGGAATTTTGAGGCTTCCCTTTACTTGTAATGGTGCTAGAGAAATATATGAATCCTTACCTTCTCTATAATTGATATATTTCTGTGATAACAGATCATATCCATACTGTTTTTTAAAACTTTTGGTTTTACTCGATAATGAATCCATCACATAAGCATTTTTCTTCTTATAATGACATAAATTTTTTTGTTCATATGAATCCAATTTTGTTGATGCCTTGTTTGAAATTGTATGACTTTGATTGACTCCATTTCGTTGTTTTTGCAGAACTAATTGAGACGATGTAATCTTCGATAAATTATATTTATAGTTATAATGACCGTTTAACCAATTTTTCCACCCATTCGTTTCAAAATTGCTAAGTTTTTTATGTCTTGATTCAGAATAAAGTATTCCTTGTGTTCCAAAAAAATGCTTTATTCTATCCTTAAGAAAAAAAGACGTTCCATTATATTGAAGTACAGATCTCATGTGATATTTGTTAATCACTTGGGTTTGTGATAATTTGTAAAATACATATGCCTGTGACAAATCAACTGGGGCACAAAAATGATGTAAATTCTTATTACTTATATTAGAAAGTGCCCTCTTTTTAGTCGAAATAACAGGAATTCTTTTTTTTTTTTTTTCTTCCACTCCTTCTTTCTTTATTTCATCGTTGTAACTTTTTTTATCAATCTCCCCTTTTTTTAAGTCTAGGGAAAATTTTGCATTGATCCTGGGAATATTAATGAGATATAGAAGGGTGTCCATATATATCTTTTCAATCAAAAAATTAAAAAAAGAGTGTCGTTTACGTATTAATCTAGCACTTCTTCTTTGGAATATCTGCCAAAAATTTTTTGGCGCTTCTAATCTTTTATCGTTACAACTTGTATCGTTAGGATTAATATTTCTATCTGGAATTAGAAATTTTTTTTTCTTGTCATTTATTATTTTTTCCATTTGATTCTTAATTGTACTTGTCCTATCAGCCAGATCCTCCATTTTTTTTTCTGTTAGTGAATAATTTGTCCAATACATTGATCTAATTCGACTGGACGATTCATGAACTATCTTATTTTCTTTGAGAGAAATTTTTTTATTTTCACTCGATTCATATACTTTTTTCAATCCAACTAATAGAATTGGATTTACTTTGCCAAGCTCTTTTATTCTTTTTTTTAGAAAGAAATCCTTTTTATGAGTCCAGCTTTCTTTTTCTTTTGAGTCCTTTAGAAACCCTTTTGTTTTTTCTTGTAAAACTCTTAAACCTCGAAAACTTTGTGTTTTTTTTTTTCTTATTTTGTTTTCTAGTTCTTTAAAAATGGGTTTTAAAAACGAAGGTCGTCTTCGAGGAGAACCAAAAGGAAATTCAGTTTCCATCCCCCAGACTGTCAAAAAGCAAGAATTTTCCTTTGTTCCCCTTGGATTTCTATGATGGGATCGTTGCTTAGAGCTGTTCCAAGGTTTCGGATAGAAAGGGTATAGGATCTTTATCTGAATACCCTCTGTTAACCAATTTTTTGGAAATTCCATTTCGGATAATTGAACACCATTATAGGTGCATTTAACATGCATTTCTCTACCCCACTCCCTCCAATCCTCGTTCCACTCCGGGGGTTGAAATAATAAGATACGGCTGATGTTTTTAGCTATTATCAATGAAGGCAATCCAATATATTTTCTAAAAATTGAGTGGGCTATTAACAAGCAACCCCTTATTGATTGACCAAATAGAACAGTATCCCAGCTTTCCGCCACTGCTAGCCGGTCATTTTCTTCCCCTTTCTTCTTCCTTTTTTGATCCTTTTCCTTTGCTTCTTCCTCAAAACTTGAATTTTGGAATTCCGTACTTTTTATCATCCAATTCTTAAAAAGAAGATTCCAAATTCTGGAGGTATCAGCGGAAAAAAAAACCTTTTTGTAGATTCTGTCCAAAAAAAGGGGGGAATGGATATTTGTTTGAAACGGTTCCCAAATAACTGTTTTACGTCTTTGAGCGCGCATAGATCCTTTGATTATATCTCGACGAAAATCCGATTCTTGCGAATAACGTAGGACAAAAACTTCTTCTACTTCATCATTAGTATTCGTTGTACTATTTGTACGTTCGGTATCTGTAAAAATTACTACATGGTTGGCCTTTCTTGACCTAATTTCATGATCCTCCGCCGTTTCTTCTTCAATTTCTCCGTCTTGTTGCTCCAAACTGGTAATCAATTTGTATGACCGTTGAGGAACCTCTTTACGTATTTCTTTTATTCCAATGGATTCTTTTATAATTCTTTGATTATTTCTATCAGGTGTAACCGCATCAAATAAAAATTTCGTTCCATTTTCTGAATTAAGTTTTCCTTCTTCTGGAAGGAAGGATTTTCCCTCCAATTTTTCCTTTTTTTCTTCCAATTCTTGGTAGTTTGTGGGAAATATATTATGAAATTTATTTATCCAAATCCAACCTTCGGCCGAGAAAGCCTCATTCATATTCAAACTTGAGTTGAAATACTTTTTTTTTTTTTCGCTTCCGCGGCGGGTTCCATTCAAAAAAGGATCATACCCTTCAGGCAGGCATTCTTGTTCAGTTTCATCATTGCATAATCTAATCCTTTTTTCAAGTACATCCAGTTTCAGAGACCCTCTTTCTAGAGCATCAATTCTATTGAAAAATGCGTTGTTTATGTTCTTCTTTTTTTTTTCATTGGTATAAACCCAATGATTATACAATTCTTCAGAAGAGCTTTTTTCTGTTGTGGACAAAAGTATCTTTCTTTTTATCATTTCCAAAAAGATTGACAAACTAGGTGGATATGTAAAAGATATTCTTTCTTTTCCATCACTTTCACATGTAAAAAAAAAAAAGTGTGACATTTCGTCTCGTACAGCATCTTCAAATTGATCATTTTTTATATATCGCAATGGGCGATTCCATCGTTTATAGTCGAAAAGAAGAGTAACAAGAGGTTTTTCAAACCAGAGGAGGTCTTTATCTTCTTTAAGTTTAAGTATTTCTAACTTTGAA
>JAJJMC010013841.1:634828-668627 GCA_023531435.1 Papaver californicum
AAAAATATTCTCTAGTTTAATTTCCTGATTTTTATTAGTTTAGATTAGGTTTAATATTTTCTAAAATCATTACCTTCACAAGTTCGAGAAACGAACTCTTTATTTACCACTTTCTAAACCACATCAGATATATGAACCATCTATCCAGATAAGAGCACTTCATAACATAGAAGAAAATATGACAGAAGAAATTAATAATCCCGCGATACGAAATGCTCCATCTATGCCACAACAAATACATGTTCAACCAAGTGAATCAGATTGGAGGATTCCGATCCATCAATATCTACAAGATAACATATTACCTTCCAATGTTCAAGAAGCAAGAAAAATTCAACTCAAATCAGATAATTACCAGCTTCGGGATGGAATTTTGTATCGAAAATCATTGCTCGGGCCATTTTCCCGATGCCTATCACAAAAGGAAGGAATTCGGATACTCAAATAAATACATTATGGTGATGCGGGAAACCACAGTGGAAGGCGATCACTTGCATTGAAAGCCAAACCCAAGGCTATTATTGGATATCCATGCAAAAGGACTCAGAAAACATGGTACGAAGTTGTGAAGAATGCCAACGATTCGCAAAGAAAATCAAAGCACCTGTCGTAGAGCTAAATTCCATACTCAGTCCGTGGCCATTCGCAAAATGGGGGGTAGATATTGTTGGTCCGTTAGCTGAAGGAACCAAAAAGAGGAAATATTTAATAGTGGCTACCGATTATTTCACCAAGTGGGTAGAGGCTAAAGCATTAGCTCGGATCAGAGATTCTGATGTGTTCACATTTTTATTTGAAAATATCATATGCATATTTGGGATCCCAGCAGCCATAGTTTTTGATAATGGACAACAATTTAAAGGAAAGAACATCGATATGTTGTTTGAAGCATATAACATTCAGCAATACAAGTCCACACCATTCTATCCCCAAAGTAATGGAAAAGCTGAATCCACAAATAAAACAATTGCAATAAATCTGAAGAAGACATTGGATGGATATCACAAGCGTTGGTGTGAACAATTGCATAATACATTATGGGCGTATCGCACCACAAGAAAAGAGTCCACTAGAGAGTCACCCTTCCTTCTCACATACGGGATAGAAGCAGTCATACCAACAGAAGTCATTCTACCCACGACTAGAACAGAAGCATGGGAGAAAAAATTAAATACGGATTCAATGTTACAAAAGTTGGATGATTTAGAAGAAAAACGAGAAGTGGCACTCCAGAAAATGGAGAATTATCAAAGAAGGTTGGCACGCGATTATCACAAAAGGGTCAAGACACGAAACTTTGTCCAAGGACAATATGTTTTACGACAAATCCCAGAATACCATTAGGAAAAAAGTGCTGGAAAGTTCGCACCAACTTGGGAAGGACCATATATAATACAAGGATCAGCGGGACAAGGATCGTACTATCTCCGAAATATGCAAGGAGATACCTTACAACATCCTTGGAATGCACAATACTTAAAGCTTTATTATCTATAATGAACAACACAACTATAGTGGCCAACACGGGTATTAAAGTCTTTATCCAATCCTTTATCTAACAATAAAATTCTTTGTGAGTTTATACTTACAATCAAATTCAAATCCAGGAACATCTTATTCTGGAAAACGCTACGATTGGCGACATAATCAAAATTCAAATCCAGGAACATCTTATTCTGGAAAACGCTACGATTGACGACATAATCAAAATTCAAATCCAAGAACATCTTATTCTAGAAAACGCTTCGATTGGCGACATAATCAAAATTCAAATCCAGGAACAACATATTCTGGAAAACGCTCTGATTGGCGACATAATCAAAATTCAATCCTAATACCAAAGAGGTAAATGTCCTTTTATAATTTTAGTAATTCAAAAGTTCTAATAAAGAAGGAATACCTAATTTATGGTTATCATTTTCAGAGTACGTTCGGGACCGACCCTGTATCTTACCCCTGGCCCGGGTTTGTTTCGTATGTGTGGGATCTCGAATTATATGTTTTGAGGTATATACACTTCAATCCATTGTACTCATGAAACAATATGATTAACCTAAATATTTCATAAATATCATATTTTGTGCAGGGACAATATTCAGAGCACATTCAACTAAAGAGTGGAAGATCACAAAATGATGTTTTCACCTACAATAAGTCAAACTTCAAAATAACAAAGCATCGGGACACAAGAACAGAATATCGAAAGATGCAAGTACAACTAGGCTTCAGAGTTGGAACGTCGGGACTATTGAGGAGGAACTATCGGGACGGTAGCACGACCATTCAAAACAGACGGATCGGCTTGAGCACGCTCCAAGGCAGAATTGAATGACATCGCAATTTTTGCCTTGGCATCTTGTCTCACCCAGACGATATAAGCATGCATATAATCGATTTCTGCTTGAAGATCTTTAATCTTTTGCTGATCCTTCTCTACTTTCTCTTTTTCAGCATTTAATTCCTTTAACAGCTCATCTAATCTTGATTGTACTTCTATAATTTCCTGTTCTTGAGCACTCAACTGAGATTACGAATCTCGAAGCTTGATAGTGTACAAAGCCACATTTTCTCTGAAGTTTTCAGCTCTTCTGTAATATTTGCTATGGTGTTATTGCAATGTTGAGTTCAGCTCCTGCCACTGTTGCTCGTCCATTGGCTTCATTAATCTTTCTCTCTAGCACTGAAAACCAGAATGAATATCAGATAAACCATACAATACCTTCAATAAAACAAGCATATAACTCAAGCATATACCTCTAGCTACAGACTTAAACTCTGCTTCTTTAAGGGTTAAAGTTTTCAGAACTTCCTGATATTTGGATTCAGCTCTATTCCTTCTCCAAGTATTCAACTCAATACTATCGGACAACTGTGCTAATTTCTCCTTAACCAGTTCCATATACATATTTACTTCTCTTGCATGATTGTTCAACTGAGTCATCCTACGCTGGAACCTAAACAGGGATTCCAAGTCTCCCTCTGAACCCATAAATAAATTGTAAAACTTCAAAAAAAAAAAAAATACGATCTATAGGTTCGTACCCAATACTGGAACGAACTATAGGTTCGTACCCAATATAAGTACGATCTAACCTATATAGGTACGAACCCAAAATGTAATACAAACTAAGAGGCAAGGAGCGAACCTTGATTCTGATCCTGAAGCTTTTTATTTTGATCCTAAAATTTTGAAGTTGTTGATGTTGCTATTGTTGTTGTTCTTGTTGTTGTTGAAGTTGTTGTTGAAGATTGTTGTTTTGCTGCTTGAGATTTTCAATTTCTCGCTGCAAATTTTCATTTCCGCTTTTTGCCTTTGTTACTTCATTTTTGAGCATCAGCTCCATCATTACGGCCCGAGCCTTATAAAATTTGTACGCTGCAAATGTACAATCGGTACCATATTTAAGCTGAGCGAGAGTTTGCTGTGGAAAAGAATACGACGGACCCTCTGCAACAGTCAGAACTTCATTTAAAGAAGAAGGAAGTCTGAGCGAGTACGATTGATCGAAATACTCGCTTTCGAACCAAGCGTCCCGAGTACTATCCAGTGAAGCAGCACCGAATGAAGTCCGAAGCCTAGCCATTGAAGCACTATGGGATTTCGATGAATCGTGCTGAGCGGAAGTATTCAAAAACCCTTTAGAAACAAACCATTGATAGGCTTCATCTTCTTCGCCTGCAAGAGTGATTCCCTCATCCTCTTCAGAGAAGGGCCATTGAATGGAGGGTTCAGCATCAAACATCTCGTCATCGCTATCATCAGCAGGAGCGACAGATTGAACTAATGTCCCGATGGGGGCATTTGATGTATGAATGACCCCAGGAGCATTTTCATCCTCAACAGGGCTCGGGACATTAGGAACAACTAAAGATGAAGCGATTGGAACTATGTTCTCAACATTCGCCCCTTCAGAAATCACATTTCCTTGTTCCTCCACAACAACATCCGCAACAATATTTTCGTTTCCAATATTTTCTTCAACGGCAACATCTTCGTTCACTTCCTCCATATTTTCTTCCTCAATAGCAATATCGTCTGCTTCTTCTTGAGGTAATCCAGAAAAGACTTTTATTGAACCGCTACATGGAGCAGTGAACTCTATGTCAAAGGTAAAAGGAAGGGGAGAAAAGGAATCATAGATGATGGTGGGAGCAGTGGTGGTAGGAACAGCTTCAGAAATGGATTGGGTTATTGAAGGCTGCTTCTGGTTCCCCCACGCTAAAAGGAACAACATTGATGATAACATGATGTCCCGACACTACTATACAGACCGAACCTTCATCGTCCTGTCCCGTAGCAGTGATAAGAGCGGAACTGCTGGACCCCCCAACTGAATAATCTCTAATTTCACCTTCCTCTACTTCGGAAGGATACGTTGGTCTTCTCAACTTTTTCTTCTTCTTTTCTTCAGGGAAAACTAATTTTCGTTTTCCCTTACCTTCAACAACTTCTTCCTCAACTCTTTGCCTACCTTCAACGATTTGAATACCAAGACTTGGGCGATGAGGAGGATGAGCAACATCGTTGTTAAGTTCAGAATCGGGTTCAACCTGAAACACAAACATTTGTCTCGTAAGAAAAAATTCAATGGTAGTTCGGGACAATATTGAAATAAAGGATAATACGAACCTTATAATCAAACTTATAGTCCTCAAAATTTAACCGCCAAGGACAATAGCTTGGGAAACGATTACGAAGTCCTTGAATTGCATCTTTGGAGATGTTACCGTAAATCCAAGGACCTTCAATTACAATTGGAGTACGGTACCACTTATAGTCATGATCCTGACGAATTCTTTCTTTTGTGGGAAAATCAAATTTCGTGTGGGGAACATATTTGATTTTGGGATCGTCGACTTCATATAATAAGGGAAATCCCGAAAGACATTTGCGAACGGGGCTAACGCTCTATTTTACGTAATTCTTCTTGGTAATGCAATCTCCATATGTAGTGTGAAAATTTTCAACGGTATAATTGCTACGTTCTGTAAAATCTGGAACGTAGCAAGTAAGGTTAGTCCGCCCTTCGCTTCGGAGACTACACTCATCAAGGATACGCCACCAATTTCCATTATATTGAGTAATGGATCGAGCAAGTCCATGAGGAGAATCACCACAAGTAGCAAGGACTTCATATTGAAAAGGATTTTCTTCTTCATACAAAGGGATACGAAGCCCGGCCTCTAAAGCACCAGCAGAAATCAGTAAACTATTGGAAGAATAGTTAAAGCTTTGCATCGCACCTAAAGTTAATACATCAGTATTTCTGTGAAAGAACGAGACTTTAAAATCTTCAAGATCATGTCTTCTCTTAAAATTTTCAATATTGATCGACCGGTAATTGTAAGTCGCTTGAGACCGCTTATTTCTAGGGGCCGGATTAGCGGCTATAGAAGCTTCAGGAGCTGGATTACGAGCAGGTCTAGACACGGCATACCTAGAAGAAGGAACTCTTAAAGATCTTCCAGACTCTTGATGATCACCAGCAGCATTGGGATTTTTGGAAGACATATCGTTTTATCTGAAAAGGAAATTTCAAAGGATCAATATGTGTAGGAATCGGTTCAATCATATCTGTTAAAAGCTAATCATGTTTAAATATTAAAGTAGGATACAAAAGGTAAAAAATCCTCAAACATACCTGGAGAAAGAAGATAAACAATTACTTAATCAAAGGTAGAATAAATGTGATTGACGCAAAAAGCTCCTGAACAGTTGGGAGAACGAAAGTATTAGAAAAATTCAAGGAAGATAAAGAGCAACAACTTTAAGAGGTAAAAACAAAAGTGAAAAAGAACGCATCGTATTTAAAGCGAAGAATATAAACCGTCACAATTTGAAAAGGCATTAATTAAGGCAAAGATTTGATTTCCTTGAAAAAAGGGTAACTGACACAAACGTGATAATAGAAGTTGCTGCTTGCGAAAAGTTCGCGTAACGTGTGAAAAGAAGTAACGATAAAACAGAAGGTAATAACTGTTCTTCCACTTTTTTCAAAACCTTGGATCGACCGTTAAAAGTTTTCGAAAAAAGAAGAAGAAGGGAGCAAGTTGTTAGGAAATAAAAGAAGGACGACACGTGTAAAACGATTAACGAAGGAGACAATGAAACTAAGAAGAATGAGAAGCACACAATCAAAGCCAAATCGAAGGATCGAACAAGGACAGATGTGAAAGACTGAGTAAATCTCTACATGATCGACACGTAAGATCGGGAAAGTAATATCACACTGATCGAAACAGATAGCATTAAATGCTTATGGAACGGGAAAGTAGAAGTAATGATGTATATGGAGCGGAAAAGTAAGAATAATAATGAATGTGGAACGGGAAAGAAGGAGTAATGATGAACGAGGAGCGGAAAAGTAAGACGATAATTACTTTGAATCATACGTCTGACACATATGATCGGGACAAAGCTGATTCTCAAGAAACGAAGAACACGTGTAAATCATACAAGGTAACGGACCAAAAAAGCAAAAGGCATGACCTGTCAATCGTATAATCATCCCGATCCACAGATAATAAGGAGAACGAAAGAGGGCATCGGAATAAGAGGGACCCACTAACAAATCTATAAATAGTAGAGAGCATTCAACAGAGAGGGGGTCGGAAAATTGAGGTGAAGAAAGGCTAAGGAAGATTTATCAAAGCAGAGGAAAAAAGATCATTAGGTATGTATATACTGTGTAAGATTAAAACTGGGAGGGGGAGACCTTCATAGTTCATTTTCTTGATCTTAAAAGATAATGGATTTGTAACTGTAATTTGATCAGATTTATGATCTGTAATTG
This sequence comes from Papaver californicum, assembly GCA_023531435.1. NCBI lineage: Eukaryota > Viridiplantae > Streptophyta > Magnoliopsida > Ranunculales > Papaveraceae > Papaver > Papaver californicum. The sequence continues at coordinate 641,623 of JAJJMC010013841.1, forward strand.
AATGGATTGTTAGAATGTTTATCAAATCATTGGTTTTAAAAGGGATTCTATGAATCGAATTGTAAGTTAGAATCTTTATATCTACTGTATTGTCATTAAATCATTGGTTGTTAATGTCAACGGGAATTTTAGCATAAACATCATGGTTGGTAGTCGCCTGTTCAACCCAACTGTTTCCAAACAAATTTATCCTCTTTTATCCATCTAAAAGAAGATTTAATAACATTTTATCTAATTGACCTATAATCCTAGCGGAAAAACTGATTATCGTTTATGACCATAAGTCTTAAATATAACTGAGCTAATTTACAAAAGATTATAAATATTATTTTAAATATTGTATGTAAAAGAAATAGGAATCACAAAAAATTATTATCAAACCAATGAGAACATCATGGTTGGAATTTGGAAAACTCTATTTTTAGATGATGACTGTAACAAGGGGTTACCAATACAATAAAACAAAACAATAATCACCACCGGGTCCAATGGATTACTAATCTCTAGTGGATTCTTCTGGTAAAACAGATTCATGTAGCGAGTACCGCGTTGATAGGTCTACTGTTTTCTCTTTTATTGCAACGGATGTACCAGATCAAAAGAAACCCCATATCTTTATGTGCTATTTAGTAGCAACCACTTTCCCTCGCTTACTATCCTCCCTCCACTAAAACCCTAAATTGGATGATCAGATAACTAAACAAGTTAGGAGCTTATAATCTGTTCTTCCTCTGCTTCGATCTCTTTCTTGAAAAGATGGGCTTGACTGGATTGAGGTAATATTATTCTTCTATTCTGCTCACATCTTATTTGAGGGGTTTCAAACATATGGGTCTTGTTCAATCTAATGTGAACTATCCTTAACTTCAGTCTTATCAATTTTTGATTTTTTTTTGAACTGAAACAGACCAAGTAAATCTAAAGATAAAGTTGCAAAAAAGGAACAAAAATTTGAGAAGAAAGTTGATTTTTATTCAAGTAAGTATATGTTCTGCTGGTTTATATCTGTTATTGATATTCATGAAAAAAAAATCAATTTTAATTTACTTTGCTTTTGTTGGGTTGTAGAGGTTAAAGATAAGGTTGCTTCTTTAAGTGCAAATAAGACCATTGCCAAGGTGAGAATAACTTAATATTGATGAATACTCGGTTTACTTTACACACTTTTGGCTCTCTGCTAACATTTGGGGATCTTGTGGTTGTGAGTTGTGACGTTACACAATTTTCGTATCATTTATGCATCGCATCGGCTAAACACATTAGATATGGAATATTAGGAGATGTTTTGGAGGATTAGGTTGTTTTGGTGCTGTTCTTCACTTGAGAGTGCTTTTTGGTGAGAATACTTTCTTCTCAACTCTTAGTTATAGATTAGGTTCAATTTTATTTTCTGGTGAAAAGACTTTGTTGGTGTTTGTTAGTTTAGTTTACATTACTAAATTTTTGGATATCTGACTACTTGGTTACGTTGTCCTTTTTGCTGTTTTACTAAACATTATCAGTTTATATATGATCGTTAGCTTGTCCGCTTCTTGAATCTCTTTGAATTTTAATGGGTTCATCATCTATGTTAATTGGTATCGACGTTTCAGTTTGCACACGGCACGTATTTCATTTTTATTCGCCTTCTTCCTTTCTTTAACTAGAATTTAATTATTTCGTGATACTATATGCATAAAATAACTCATTGATAAAATGATTCTATTATTTCAGAAGAAAAAACTACGGCCCCGGCAAAAGAAATTGAAAGCATATGATCTCTCCTTGCTTACCGAATTCCTTCCTGAGGTGAAGAATCCCAATCAACAAGCTGCCTTGACCAGCTTGAAGCTTGATTGCAAATCAAGGCAGAAACTTGTGTAAGCCTCTTAGATGTGACAGTTATGAATCCTTTTACACATCTTCTTTTTTTTCTTTGTTGCATTTATTTGGTTGCTGGATTTCATTTGCATCAGGGAGAAGGAGACTAAGCAGTTCAAGACAGTCCTGAACAATGCTGTATTCCAAATGGATCCATTGGCTGCCATTCAAAAGCACCTGGAGAACACTCAGCCTCCCACAGTTGAGAAACCTAAACAGAGGTTGAAGAAAAATGGATCGAAGAAGAAAAAGTCAAAGACTTCATCTATGGCCCAGTCTATGGATATCTGATGATCACTATAAAGTCGTAACTTTAATTCGAGATTACTATACATATCCTGGTATGCATTTTGAGACTAATTTTTTCCTTAAAAGCTTCTTATTCCTTACCTATGGAGAGGTTACTAGTTAAAGTAAGAAATAGAGCTTAGGCATTATATTATCTTGGAATTTCGGAGACTGGGTCTAACTTTTAGCAGTTTTCTGTACTCTGTACATTTTTGTATCGTTCATAAGGTAACTGTACAACATCTTTGTCTTAGTTTCTAGCCCTTGATACTTGTAAGTCTACTGCTCAGTTTATTTGAATCCGTAATGATGAAATCATGAAATTATGTTTTTAGCCATAATATCGATTAGACATGATATAATGCGGCTCAGCATAGTGTTAACTGTATTTTATGGATCTATAATATTGCATAATGATTATATTTTGAACTGAATCACCAATTAGAATATCTTCATTACAACAGTCTTAATAAGTCTGACTATATTTCATTTCATAATTAATGTATCATGTGACATATCTTTGGTCCTAACATGATATGGGGGAAACCAAACTAGTAACATAGGTTATTCTTGGATACAATCTTATAGGAGCTTTAGTGAGTAGTTCAATGAGAAGTCCAAAGTCTTTGCTGCCATCAAGGTTAATGATTCAACAATCAAGAAAGAATCAGGACATAGACATGGAACTTTCTTTAGTTTTTGCTTGCCTTGGTAGAAATATTGTTGGATAACCAGTCAAGACCTTCGTAGAGTCCTTCACCAGAGGTAGCACAAGCACTTTGGATGTACCTGTTCAGGAGTTTTCATCATCAACTACTGGTGTTTAAGCAGCATTACCAATATCTAAATTTTGTGTTAACAGGTGAATGTATTGTATTCAAATTAGATGAGCTATTCTATCAATTTTGCTGTGCACTTCAAGTTTCTGTCTAGTCGGTTGTTTTCCTTGTTCACTGCGTGTGTAGTTCTTGTTGGACTTACCAACGGCGTAGACGAAGTGAGTGCAGACCAAGTTTATCTGTGATCTCTGCAACACTCGTTGCATTTGGAAGGTCTTGTTTATTGGCGAAGACCAGCAGTGTGGCATCACGTAGTTCTTCCTGAAACAAAGAATGGAACCATAGCTATAATCCATTTTCTGCGATTATTTGCACCTTGGCCAGCTTACAAGAAAACAAAGCTAACCTCACTCAACATTCGATGGATCTCATCTCTGGCTTCTACTATTCGCTGTCATTGCTGTCGATCACAAATATGAGCCCTTGGGTGTTCTGAAAGTAGTGTCTCCATAAAGGTCGAATCTGTTTGGCACATATTGGACAGAACATGTTAGTTCTCTTGCGAGATGAAGTACAAGGTAATACTCATCGACGAACTAGGCAAGTGGTTGCTACACAATTTGGATGATAAAAAGCATCCTACATGTATCTCCCGTTCCTAGACCTCACCGTTATTCATATCTTTTGACGAAGGCTAAAGTATGTTCCGAGCACAGTAAAGAACATGCACATCAGAATTGATATCTGGAGGTATGTGGTTCACAGACAAGGCCATTGAACGAAAAATACTAATACCTTGTCTTGGCCTCCCACATCCCATACAGTGAAGCTAACATTTTTGTATTCCACTGTTTCTACATTAAAACCTGATCCGTTACAAAGCAAAATAGTTGTCACTTTGATTTCACCTTTCAATTCTTCCAACAATTTTTTTTTTTTTAAAAATGGAGGAGGTACTAACTACTAAGGGTACTGCAAGTAGATAAAACTTCGTGATGTAATGACGACAGTGTATAAAATGTATACCTATGGTGGGTATGGTAGTAACGATCTCCCCAAGCTTCAGTTTGTAGATGATGGTTGTCTTTCCAGCAGCATCAAGACCAACCATTAAAATTCTCATGTCACGCTTTGCAAACAACATCCTTACTAGTCTTGATATGGCCATACCCATTTCTGCAGAGTATCTGACTAAACTCAGAAAAAGAAACAGAAAATCTTTATTAGAAAGAGAATGAATTCGACCAACTCACTGAAGAATTTCCTCAAATTACATATCAAGATGGGATGAAGAGTGGTTCACCCTACATAAGCTGTGCAGAACTAAAGAAGCAGAGTTATCAGCAGCGTAATCGTAAGAAACCGATGATTAGAGATATTAAGGCGAGAGCTCAGAATATAATACAAGATTCTGAAGAATAAAGCAGATTATCAGAGATGGAAGAATCCGATTCTGATAAGAAGAGGTATGTCTAAAGAGAATAAACCTTTTTCTTTCTACTACAAGGCTCGTTTCTTTTCTTTCGGCTTTGATTGCTCGTTAACCAATTGCCTAGAAGTTGGATGCTTATTGATTTACTACGATTTTGATAAATTATAAGGTGCGTGGTGAGAAGATAGTCTTTTCTAAAAAGGTCAGCTATGAAAGTTCGTGGCTCCATGTTGCATTTAGAGACTCCTACTTCCATTTGCTGCATTTGTTTTTTGTTTTTGTTCTGATTGTAAGGATATGCGCAATATCAAGTACAGGACTGATCAGTGGTACCTAAGAAAAGTACTTCATTTCTTTTTAGAAGAGTGATATTTTCATACTTTTACATAAATTTGGATTGAAGTTGCATGCTCGGATCAAAGAATGCAAAAAATTTGGTCACTGGGTAAAATTTGGGACTAGTGAGGGCGTCTTGCATGGGAATCAGAGCCCAGCAATACCCACCAGACGTTTTTTACCCGTTATTTTTTAAGAGGGTTACAAGTAGATTTTAAATTACCTGATAAATTAGGGTTACTGAGGTAGATTTTAAATTACAATGAAAATCTTAAATCTTTAGGCAGATTTTGGATTGCTTATTTGGCACGAGAAACATTTTGTTTGTGTTAGGTCAAGTATTATGGTGAGCAAATTGTTTGGCTATAGTTTTAATCTAGCCAAAGGCAAATACTATGAGGTTTCGTTTGGCTATAATCTGGCCAAAAACTTTGGCTTGGTTAGAGAAGTGATCACATCTGATCCTATATCCAAGCCATAGAGACGGATACCAGGTATCCGACAGAAAAATGCGCTTTATGGATACCAAATATCCGTCTTAGAGGTGGGACGAATCCCAGGTATCCGTCACAATATTGACAGTTCCTGGGAATCCGTCTCGGGAATTATATTTGTTTGACCATTTTCTTACACCTCTCTCACACCCAATCATCCCTTACCATTAACGGCTCTATGTTCTCAATCCTCGGATCCCAACGGATATTTTTCAAAAAATTTGAGAACTTTTATCTATATATAATAACATTTTTTTCTTCTCAAATCACACCAAATCAATTTCTTTTAACTTGATTTTCTACTCAAATCCCCTCTAATTTATCATTTTGTCCCAATCATTTGAGATTTTCTTAAATTTTCTATACAACTCAAAATCGCTTCTCTTAATTTAGTTCAATATGGTTAGTAGAACTTTGTCCAAAAAAAAAGATACTGATCTTACAAATGCTTTTGTTTCTGTGAGTTGTGATAAAATCATTGGTGCTCAGCAAGCATCGGCTATATTTTGGTACGTATTCATGAAGTCTTTGTATCTCTTAATGGAAATGCTAATAATAGGGACCCGAGTTCTTTAAAAACTAAGATGAAACCAATAAAAAAAGACGTGAGAGAATTTGTGTCGATCCTTAACGCTATATATCGGCAATCTAAAAGTGGTGCTTCACATGAAGATTTGGTAAGTTGTATAATTGAATCAAGTTATTTATTGGTGATATTTAGTAATTAACTGATTGTTTTAACTCCAATGTTTCAGACACGAGCTGGTCGGGAGCAATTTCAAATCAAAACAGGGCAACCGTTCAAATATGATGCTAGTTATGTAATTATGAAAGATGATTTTCCTGGATATGATTATCAACTCACCGTCGAGCAAAACACTGCTTTTTTTGCCCATCATTCGGACTTTACAGTAGCACAAAAAAACACTAAAGTACTACATAATAGGGAGATTCGTTGGCACTACAAGTATCTGGCGAGGCCCATAGGTACCAAAAAGGCTAAAAAAGAAGCAAGGCTGAAGAAGGACCGCAGACAGTATTTACAGGGGAGAAAGAGTTGTACTTCAAGAGAGATGGATGAGTCGATTGTCGATCAAAAAATTGGAGAAGTATTCGAGTATTTTAGACAATCACATTTAAGGAAGGAAGAAAAAAGAGCACAGATGCAAGCCAAGATCTTTGAAGTTTGGTCTGGTAACCAACATATGCCGTCTCAATCACAATAGCAAAAAGATAATGCAATTTTGGCTGTGGATCTTATAAAACTAGCCCCAGCGGAGCGAAAATATTATTAAAAGAAACAAAGTGATATTTTAAAGAAGTTGAATATAATCGTCGTCAATGATTTGGAGGATGATGAAGTGATCCAACTCTAAATGTTCTCCCTTTAATAAGTAATTTAATTTAGTATTTTTATTTCCAGTTTAGTTTTGAATTAATAGTGTTATTTTTAATTTAATGAACTTCCAATGTTGTTGTTGTTTGAATTAATAAAAACTTTAAATTTCGAGTAATTAAATTTGTCATATGAAAACTTTAACCAACAACTCTATTTTTCGAATTAACATCAACGAATATTTATTAAAAAGTGATCACTAATTTAAAACAATATTTGTTAATTAAAAATTAAAATTACAATTGTTTAAAAGTAAGACATTTTTTTATTGATAGATAAAAACTTAAAATTACATATTTTCTTAAAATCGGGTGATACTTAGACATAATATATTTAGACTTGAATAACATAATACCAAGCCCCTATAAAGAGATTAATCTTCCTTTAATTCCCGGTACGAGATTATATTATATTTCCAGCTTCAAAATGATAAAACAGCTCCCCTCTCCATTTGGTATATGCATCATGTGCCGCAAACCTGTCTCCTTTGTGCCTAGCGAGAAACTCGTTGTACTTGTAGCACAACTTCTTAATATGAATGGTCGTAGAGTCGTCCCTGTAATCAAAGCGTGGACCCCGGTACTTCGCACCCAACTTGGGAAAGAAAGATCTTGTTTTTATCATATTCCAAAATAAACCATCATTCCGATGTTCTTCTGGAAGATCCATGACGACGTAACAATTCCTAACCCTTTCCGTCTTTTCCTCAACGGACTTTAATCTTCCCTTAGTTGAAATTGATCGTAACCTTGTTTCTTGAGTACCTTTTTATCCATGGCAGTAATTGGTTTGCTTCTTTTGCGCATCTCTTCTTGCATAACACTAATTGACTTGGTAGTTGATGATGATGATAATGGATTAGTTCGTTTGCATCTTTTGAGTATCTCTTCAGTTGAATTGGTAGTTGATGATGGACTTGCCATTGCCAAAGAGTTTTACTTTGAAGAAAGTAATGAATGATGGAGAAGGATTTGTTTGAATGAAGTAGTATTTGATGGAGAACGGGTTATCTTATTTATTTGCATAAAGAGCCAATGACTCTATTTTTTAAACGTTACATCAAACAACTATATTTCAAACGGTTACATAATGCATAACGGGTATATTTTTTGAACCATACGTCCAACGGATATATCAACGGTTATATTTTTTTCATATAAACCCACCACTCTTTATCATTTATTCTCAACACAACATACCCAAACCATTTGCAACTCCAACAATTTCAATATGTATTCTAAAAGCAAAGGAAAACAGATATTATGTATGAAAGCAAAAGAGGTTTGTCCATTATGTTTCATGGATAACCATAGTCTGATGCAATGCCCCTGGATGTATTCTAAGTGTAGACAAGTATGTTGTCCTAGCATCAAAATGGTCATTGAACCACAACCGGAAAAAATTAGGTATTTACAATGTCAATATCCAAATTGTCATGAAGAAGCACAGTTGGTAGAAGATGTTGTGAAAGATGAAGAATATGAAAGGGTAAATGTCTATGTAAAAAATTCAAAGTTAAAGCCAAATTGAAGACGTGTGTGTGTGTGTGCAACCGTTGTGGAGAAGAAGGTCACCGAACCAAGCACTGTCCAAACAACATTCAATTTGAATGCTCTAATATTACTGAATGCTCAATTCCTAATTGTAACACTTATATGAAAATGCACACTTCCAAAGCAAAAAAACGTATGGAAAACATTTATGGAAATGTCCAGTGTGTCTTTCGGTGGAATGGACTGATTAAGTGTTGTTATGTTTTACTGTGACTAGCAGTTTGAGTTTCAGGAATGTAAAACAACATCGAATAATACGCCTACGAATATCCAATGTCATTTTCTGAAACAACATCGCGGTTTTTTCTTCTTCATTACTTGAAGTATCCAAATCAATTTCGTACGTTTATCTCACATAGGAACGCATGAGACTCATATTGTACCTTTGCAACAACAATTTCAATTTCAATTTCTCAATATCCTACTTCAAATTGGGCTATCAACATTCACCACCAATAAAATAGTAACAATTTCATTTCGAATAGGCATTTGATCAACAATACATAACATAACAAGTGATAATCATGGATTTCATACTATATCTATAATCTAACGTTGTTATTAAGTTCTCTACAATGTAAATAATCAATCAACATCAACAATTTCATGATTATCAAAAATATTACATTTGAAACCCTAATGGTAGATTAACTTATCTTTGATGATTTTGTGGATGGATTCTGAAACTGAGAGATGTAATAAAATCACTAATGAGTATGGAGCAAACCCTTTAAAGTTGATGCAACAAATCGACCTATAACACCTTGAAGATCAAAAAGGGGTAAAAATGGTTTAAGAGGGGAGGAGAAATATTTTTTTTTAAGTGTAGAATGAAGAGAAACTCGAGGGAGTTACTGTCTAAAAATGCTATAGAGACTCAAGTCGACCAGTTGACTGTATCCGTCTCGCACTATGTTGACGTATACCAGGAATCCGTCTCAGCAAGACAAGGTATAACTTTCCTTCATAGTAGTAGTTTTTTGAGCTCTCTATCGCTTGGCTATAATTAAGTTATATCCAAACGATATGCCATACCATAGTGCTTGGCCTTACAGAATATATTTTAGTTTTAATAACAAATTTTAGACTAATGTGTAAATTTTGAGTCACGGCAGATCTTTTAACAAAAGAGGTAGTCATGGGTTTCTAAAATAATTTGTGTCTGGTGCCAAATTTAAAATTATAAAATCAGATTTAGGAGAATTTATTTTTGTGCACACTTTTTAAAATAGATTTGACATGTATATTTGATTGGTTAAGTAGTTCATCGATGCTATTACTACCATGTGTGCTAAGAATTTCGTCACTCATCATAAAATTGAAAAATCACGTGTACAGTCGTTAGACGGTTAGAGAGTATGCAACAAAACCAGACTAGGTTCAGGTCATGACTTAGCAACATTTTCATTTATCACATGAACATATCTATGTCAGCTACTCGAGGGATTTTTGAATCATATAGTATAATGTGGGTCATATAATAGATTTTGGTTCATTAATATTACTTTTTGAAGCCTGATAGGGCTCCATTATCAATAGAGGGGATCCTCTATGAGGCGAGGTGACCCAATTTTTCGTTAAGGGATGTCTTAGGGGTACAGTTAAATGTCCATTTTACCCTTTACCCAAAAAAAAGAGACAAATTTGTCCTTTAATTAAAATCTTTCCATCTCCTCCATATCTTCTCAATTCTCCATTTTAATCAAATTTCTCCATCGAATCAAACTTTTATCGCCGATTAAACTCCCAATTTCGTGATGAAGAATACTAATAAATGTGTAGAAAGTAATAGTGATGACAATCCGGATAAAACTAAACAAATTAATGAAGATTTAGGGTTACAAATTGAATTTACGGTTGCGAATGGAAACCCAACCGTAACTGGTTTGTTCTTCATATTACGGTTGGTTATTAAACAAACCCAACCGTAACTTCAAATGTAGGAGATGAAGATTCAATTAAGATTTACGGTTAGGTTTTCAACCAAACCCAACCGTAACTAATCTTTAAACCTCAATCGTAAAATTAGGTAAATAGATTTTAAGATTTTTTATTTCTATCTTGTATAGAATTGAAAGACGAAGCTAACCAAAAAAAAAAATAAGGTCAATCGGACATCGTATGAAGGAGTTATGATCAAAACGATGAAATGTATCCAGGAATATTTACGGTTGGGTTCGCCAATAAACCCAACCGTAAATTTGAGATTTTTGGGATTCATTGAGCCCAAATTTACGGTTGGGTTTATTGGCGAACCCAACCGTAACTATTCCTGGATACAAATAGATTTCACCGTTTTGATCATAATTTCTTCATACGATGTCCGATTGACCTTATTTTTTTGGGTTAGCTTCGTCTTTCAATTCTCTACAAGATAGAAATGAAAAAATCTTAAAATATATTTATATAATTTTACGATTGAGGTTTAAAGATTAGTTACGGTTGGGTTTTGGCTTAAAACCCAACCGTAAGTCTGGGGAAGGTTTATTCTTCATATTACGGTTGGGTTACAGTTGGGTTTTTAGGCAGAACCCAACCGTAAATACATGTTGAAATTGTAACAAAAACTAACAGAATAAGTTACGGTTGGGTTTTAACCCAAAACCTAACCGTAAATTCTACTGGATACCACAAAATTGGATTCTCTAATTTGTGTGATTTTCAGTTTTTCTTTGTTTGAATGACCCAATTTACCTTCAATCTAGTTAAAATGATTGAATAAGTTCACTTTTTTGATTTTGAAACCCAAATTTGACCTTAAAACTCAATGCTCCAAGGGATGGCTTACGGTTGGGTTTTAAGGCAAAACCCAACCGTAACTATGGGAAAAAAATGGTGTTCTTCATTTTTCTTCGACTTACGGTTGGGTTTTAAGGTAAAACCCAACCGTAATTGGTTAATTCTTCATATTACGTTTGGTTTGTTAAACAAACCCAACCGTATATTCAAATGCAGGATATGAAGATTCAATTAATATTTACGGTTAGGTGTCCAACCAAACCAAACCCAACCGTAACTAATCTTTGAACCCCAATCGTAAAATTATATAAATATATTTTAAGATTTTTTAATTTCTATCATGTAGAGAATTGAAAAACGAAGCTAACCCAAAAAAAATGAGGTCAATCGGACATCGTATGAAGGAGTTATGATCAAAAAGATGAAATGTATCCAGGAATATTTACGGTTAGGTTCGCCAATAAACCCAACCGTAAATTTGAGATTTTTGGGCTTCATTGAGCCCAAATTTACGGTTGGGTTTATTGGCGAACCCAACCGTAACTATTTCTGGATACAAATAGATTTCACCGTTTTGATCATAACTCCTTCATACGATGTCCGATTGACCTCATTTTTTTTGGGTTAGCTTTGTTTTTCAATTATCTACATGATAGAAATTAAAAAATCTTAAAATATATTTATATAATTTTACGATTGGGGTTTAAAGATTAGTTACGGTTGGGTTTGGTTGAAAACCTAACCGTAAATCTTAATTGAATCTTCATCTCCTACATTTGAAGTTACGGTTGGGTTTGTTTAATAATCCAACCGTAATATGAAGAACAAACCAGTTATGGTTGGGTTTGCAACCAAACCCAACCGTAAATCTAGGCAAAAATGGTGTTCTTCGGTGTTCTTGGTGTTACAGTTGGGTTCGACATGAAACCCAACCGTAAGTTTCTCTGAACAACAAAAAATCAATCTTTCAAATCGTGATTTCATCAAATTTGTGCCATAAAAAGATCAAGAGTATAAGTTAGAGGTATACTCAATGCTACTATGGTTTATTGAATCAAAATCTAGGGTTTAAAAAAAATAATATTTTTTTCTTAAATTTCATCTAGTTTTTCTTCCCACCAAACACAAATACAAAAGAATTTTTTTTCAAATCATTTGATTAAGTAAAAGATTATGTTTAATTAATCATGATTAACTTAATTTTTTAATTAGTTAGTGTAATTAAGATTAACTAATCAGGGGTGGTTTAGGCATTGTGAAAATATTATGGATAAGGGGTTTTTGAGTTTTACTTCATAATGTCTCTATTTCGTCTTATTATTGGAGCCCCTCTATTGATGTTGGAGCCCCTATATCAGGCTTCTACTTTTTGGTGTCTCAGCACAATTTTAGTTTGTTTTTTTTAGCTAAGTACAACAATTTTGATAAATTTAGGTCATTGGATATATTTTAAGAATTTAAGTCATATGGAGGTACAATAAAGATATTAGATCTAAATGCAGATTTTTTGTCAGAATAATAAATTTGGGTACGTGACAGATTCTGGATCATGGGCCCGATTATAAGTCACGACTTTTTTTAGGTTTTGAGGCAGATTTTGATCACTTGCCAAACTATAAACTTTTATATAGCAAAACAGGTCAGGGATATGAAAATATAAACCACTTATCAGATTTTGGGTCACTTTATGAGTATTTTGCTTTATAGTGGGAGATTCCAATACCGATTTTTGTATTCGATATTATTATTGGGTTACACCACATATTTTGGATTAAGGGGAAGTTTTTATATCACGAGGTAAATTTTAGGTCACCGATATCGCGGTGTACATTTTGGATCAAGGGCACATTTTGGGCCACAATGAAAATTTCGAATGACTGTACTAATTTTGGGTTACAACATAAATTTATGAATCTTATGCACATGTTATGGATTAAGGTGTAAATTTTTAGGCCACGATAGATTTTGGAAAACTCCACGGTATAATGGTCACTTGGAATTTTTGGGCTAGGGTTGCACAGACCCGACACAGGCCCGCCACCCGACCCGTACCCTCTTATTTTTACTTGACTCGTATGCGACCCGCTGATGAATGGGTTGGGTGCGGATGATATTTTTTTTAACCCGTTTTATGGCGGGTCGGGTGCGGGTGATACCTCTTATCACCTGACCCACCCGCCCAACCCGCCAACTTCCTTTCCTTTATAATAAAAGAAGGTAAACCACTAACCCTTCAACATTTCTTCTTCATCTCCGCCTCTCCCAATTTTTCTTGCTACTTCTGTGCAATTAGGGCTTTTGATGTTGTTCTTGGCAAAGAAAGAAGGAGATGAAATTAGAGAAGATGGTGGTGTTATTTTAGGTCGAATTACTGCAATCTAAGGTCCGTCCGCGTTTTAGCTATGATTTTGTTGTGCCGGCATAACAGCGAGAAGAAGTGCGTTTGATGGTTAAAGGAAGGTGAAAAATGGGTTACGAATATCTGAGTCTGTTGATGGGGTTTTGCCTGGGTTCGAATGCAAAGAAGATGCATGTGCTGGAAGTTGGCTCTGTGTTCGAATGGGTTTATATTGTGAACTCAGGGAAGAAGGATTGAGATGGGTTTTAGTGATTGTTCTTGAAGAAATAAGAAACGGGTTCAGTTGTGGTTTTGTTGTAGAACATTGATTTTGAATTGGTGGCAGTTTGGTGGAGTTCCAAGGGTCGCTGGTGGTGTCGGAATCCAGTGAAGAAGAATTGATGGGTCGCTGGTGGTGTCGGAAACAAAAGAAGATGGTGAATCTGAGCTGAGATAGATCTGGTGAAGATGGCTAACGACTATTGGTGGTTGAACTCGTGGAACTGAAATCAAGAGAAGAAAAGTCTCATGTTATTGGCAGAGTGGGTGAGCTGGTAGTGAAGGATTGATCTGGTGTTTGATGGTTGCTACAGTGAGGAGCAAGTGATGAAGTTGTCGGGTTTGAATTGATGATGTTTGTTGTTGCCTACTGCCGTGAATGATTGAGATGATTTAAATGATGGGTTGTGTTGAATTCTGAATGAATGTGACAAAATGAAATTGCAGGGAAGAAGTTGGATAACGTCAGAATCACACCAAGTTCATGCCGGAAAACCACTGGAAAAAATGAGTTACCAGCAAGAGAAGTAATTGCATGAAGAAATTGCAGAGAATGAGTTACCACTTACCAGCAAGAGAAGGTTTGATTCAATATTTCAGGGAAGTAATTGATGATGTTGCCGTGGCTTTAAAGCTGTTGAAAGCCTGAAATGGAGTTAGGGATTTTGATGTTGTTCTTGGCAAAGAAAGGAGGAGATGAAATTAGAGAAGATGGTGGTGTTATTTTAGGTACATGGTATTGATTGAATGATTCATTCTGTGTGTGTTGATGAATGTTAGAAAATTATGCAGGGAAGGACAAGGAAGAATGGCCTGAAATTGGTCGAAAAAAGAAAAAAAGAGAACTCTATCGGATTTTCCTTCCGCCGAGTTGAATCTGGGCGGGTGATCCGCACCCACCTGCACCTGACCCGCCGAAATGACCGGTCAGACCCAACCCGACCCGTCCTACGACGGGTTGGGTGCGGGTGACTACTTCAATCACCCGCCAACTGGCGGGTCGGGTGCGGGTGAGGCCGAACCCGACCCGATGTGCAGCCTAGTTACGGTGCAAGCTTTGGGTAGATGTTACGGTGCAAGCTTTGGGCTACTGAATAAAGTATAGATCATGAGACGCATATTTTGGATCAATGTGATAGACTTTTTTTTTATCACGTGGCTATGTTTTGAGGTGTACATCTTGGTTCACGTGGTTTTTTTTGGGCCACAAGATGATTTATTGGTCTATGGTAATATTTGGGCCACAAGAAAAAATTTCGGTCATGTAATTTTTTTCCCAACAAGGTAGATTCTGGGTTACTAACAAACTTAGGTCTCAGGCATACTTACCAGGGGGTAGTCAATTGGGATTTAGAATGACTTATAGAGAATTCTCAAATAGGCTGTTATTCAATTGAGATTTTCAGAGACTCTCCCAAACTCTCCTGTTATTAGATAAAGACTTTTTCTAAGTCTTTTAAATTCTCCCAAACTCTCTTGTTATTGGATTCAGATTTGTTAGAAGTCACTCAAACAATCTTATTATTGGATTTAGATTTCAAAATCATGGATTTGTTACTTATTGGGATTTCGGGAGACTTTTTGGATTAAAATAGGCATGAGTGAAATCTCTCCCTTGTAGGTGATATTTTGAGAGACTTGAAAATTTGTATAAATGGATATAATCCAAAGGTCCTCATTCTTCAAACCTATCCAACGACCAAATTTCACCCATAACTATTTCTAACTCCCCCGACAGATTTTTTAGATAAATAAAGCAAGTAAAGGGTCGCCAAAACGTCCAGTGTTACACCAAATTGTTTTTTATTTCGAATTACACTCTGCTTTTGGTTTAGTACTCTGTTGCACGCACATGCCTCTTCTGATATCTGTTAATCACACGATAATAATACTTCATCCCCATAATGGGACCCTAATGTTAAAATTGGTTCTCTACAAAAAAGAACAAAATGGAGGAAATAAAGTTCCAAAACTATTTTGAAGATAACGCTCGGAATCAGCTATCCAGATGGTCATTCGTGGCTCCCTTGCTGATACACTCTTGATGAGATCTTCACATACAATGTACATTATTCACATAACGAAAAGCTAAATGTACTGAGCCAACCATTGTTTGCAAAAATCAAGTACAAAGAGTGGATTTGCATGCAGTGCCTGCAAACAAATATAACAGAATTTCGTTAACAATCATTTTAATGCTAGCTTTCTGTAACCGAATTAGCGGGAAAAACTAATGAATTAATTAATTTTAGCTGGAGAAGACGATCTGATGAGCTACATACTGAACATCGGCCACGCTTCCACTTCGTGATGCAATTTGGAACGCAGTTTTCAGACGACCGCATACCACACATGCTAGCATGAACAATATTACTGTCAGCATAACACAACATATTAAGAAAATCAATTAACTAACCTCACAATTTTTTATGATTTACCATGAGATAATAAAATATTCGTACTCAAAGAATTTTTAAAAGAGACAGTGGTTTGATATACTAGCAGTTTTTCTGTAAAATAGCTAATGCCCACAATGACCGATCTTCCACTTAATTTCCTGTATACAACTTTATAAAAATTGCCAATGGTAAGAAGTAAAGGTCACCCTTCTACACCTCCCACATCGAGTGTCGTGTTAGTCACAACCTTATTTGTTTTTTTTTCCTACAACAACAAGAAGATACTAATCAGTGGCGAGATAGCATAGCAATAAAATGTGGGATAAGTAAAATAAAGAGAATGAAAACTTATTAGGCACATGACAGCAATGAACTTTTAATTTTGACAAATGACACAAATTTTACTAGGTATTCATGATACTTGTGTTAATTGTGTAACGTGCATAATAAAAAAGTTGGTAGATGTTTTGAATTTATGATTAAATATTTTACATCTTTTTATCTCTAAAAATCACAGAGACTCTCTAAAAATCCATTAGATTTGTATCTACAAGTCCCAGAGACTCTCTACAATTCTCTTTTAAAATCATTGGAAATCTCTATACTTCTAGAGAGTCTCCGGGAGTCACTAAAAATAAAAGTCTATAAAAGTTTATATAAATCTCATTGACTACCGCCCTGTTAGGTTCATTGAGGTATTCACTTAGCACATTTCATTTTTGCGTTAAACAAGTTTAGGCTATAGGGTAAATTTTTACTACAATGTTGATTAGGCAGATTTAGAGTCACGATGCAAATTTTAGATCTTTATGAAATATTTGAACTACATACTTAACTTATAGTCTTAATTGTAATTTCTTAAGTCATAAGACAGATTTTGCACCATAATACCAACATTTAAATTAAAATATATATTTCAAATTAGGAAATAAATTTTCAACTACCGGATGAATTTAAGTCAAAAATGGAAGTTCTCTCAAGGGCGAATTTAGTCCACCAGGCATACTTTAAATTAGCGTGATAGATTTTGGATCAAAGGTGCATATTTTAGGTCACATGGCCTATTTTGGGTTACATGAGAGACTCTAACCCACATTGTCAAATTTATCTAATTTATGAGGTTTGCAATTTACCTCGCAAGTGTAATAGGCAGCAATATGACATTGTAATTTACGCTAATCAAGTTACGATCAATTGTTAAGCTGGTTGTTTCTCTTATGTGCAAATGGGATTGCAACAAAGTATGCATACAATCAACCAATGATACTAATATGCATAGTTGCACATTACTTTTTGAATCAACCACTGTGATTTTAAAGAAATCTCTACGGGGTATTGACCATCACCATCACTGTGTAGCTATCACCAGTAAGTAGCATCCAACATCTGCTTCACAAAAAAAAATTAGTGTCCACATAAATATCTTCCCTTTCTGGCTCCATTAACTGAGAACTGAGTTCTTATTACAAATCAGAAAAGCTAAAAAGAAGATCAAATGGTTGTTCTCACACGCCAATTTATACACCCTTCCCGTCTTCCTCCTTCTCCACCACCATCATCAAGAATCTCAAAAACTAAACGTAACTCCATTATCATCACTTCCTCATCTTCTTCACCCATGGACCCACCTCAAATCAACCATCCGAAATTCATGGATTTTCCTCATCTTTCAATCTCAAACAAAACTCTCATCGTAGACTTAGTTTCAAAAATGGACAATACCCTTTCTCCTAATCTTCTCCCTTCTTCTCTATCCCCTCAAGTTCAATACTTCCAGAACAGCTCATCTACTTCCCAAGGTACTCTTCACATCAGGTCTGGCACTAACAATTCACTGGTATGTTCACAAATTCCACCATCTTAATGATTATTTCTATAAACCAACCCTTTGCTTAGATTTTTAATTTTGTTTTGTAAATATTTGAAGGTGGATTGTGTACTTGGAAGTTGGATTCACTGTGAACTTCCAAATGGAGGAGCATTACATATAACAACACTCACTGCTTATCTCACCAGCAAAACAGATGCACCGCGTTTTCTCATTGAATTCCTTCAAAATTCTCCAACATCCCTGATTCTAGTTCTCGATCTACCACCTCGGAAGGATTTAGTAATGAGTCCTGAATACTTAAAAACATTCTACGAGGAAACCCATTTGGATGAATCTAGGAAGAAACTGCTGGAACTATTAGAAATCCGACCTTACATTTCTTCTTCATTGTACATTCGAGCTCTCTCATCTCCTACAGCTATATCCGTTACCATTGATTGTGAATCAGGTGGAGCTGCACGTTTGGAAGAGATTATACGGGATCATGTTGGACCAATTGCTAAGGATATCTTGGAGGTTTGGTTGAATCAGTGTGTCTGTACAGAGAGAGGAATAGATGAATCGGAAAAGCTTGAATTGATGAAAAGAGATGTTTTGATTAAGAAAAAGACAGTTGAGATGGATCTTGCTTCTAGTTTACCAAGATTGTTCGGTCAGGATGTTGCTAATCTCGTCATCAAAGCTATTGAGAAGGCTTTTGGTATCTTGTAATAATAACTAACCGTGTAATAAATTGGACTTTAAAATGATGATGTGTGCGCTCTTTTCATATATTTTCACAGATTCAACCACTCAAATGTAGCAACATCACTATAGTTGTAAATGTAGCCTTGAAATCAATGAGAGAAAAATTGGACTTTAAAATGATGATGTGTGCGCTCTTTTCATGCCAATTCCTTGCACACGGCGACGTGATGGCCTATCGTTCTCGGATGGCATTTACCCTAGTGTAGAAGTTTTAGGTTTGGGTTGAGCACCACGCCACCATACATGTCAATATATGAGTAACTAGAGTGCACGTAGCATGGTCGTCGTTATATCTTTGAAAGAACCAAATCAAACTGCAAATACATCCCCAACAGTCATTCCAAATAAAACATAAATTCCATGATCCCTTTAATAAAAACCTCTACGCAACTACTTTTTTTATGTAATACCTTAAAACTTCCCATGGTATATTCTCATTAGCATTGCCAGAATATGTGGAAATTTTAAGGTAGCACGTCGTACTTGACAAATTCTAAGGACAAAATGAGGAATGAGTTAGTAATAGTCATCCTAAACAAATGAGGAATGAGTAAGTAATAGTCATCCTAAACATCAGATCAACTGGAAGAGAAAACATTATGATATAATCTAATTCTATCCAGACAATGGAAGGTTGCACCACTGCTGCATAAACCCTTCTTGGTAGGAATAGGAATACCTGTTACCAGGGAATCAGAATTACAGTAGTTTTATTTTCAGCATTTTGATTATCTAGGATGCTTGAGAGGTTTTTTCACTCTTTTTAATAGAAGAGTTTTTCCTACTCAAAAGTCTAGTTATATTAGGAATAGGTTTAAGAGCTTTATTCGTTTATGATCTTTTTCTATTTAAGAGGTTGTTGTCAGGTCTCATTTGAGATATAGAAATTACAGTTATTTGGTTCGTTGTCTTGTTTACTGCATACGATCGTTTCTGCTGGCCGTGATAGGAAGTCAGCTCTTATCACATCATCGTCAACACCGCCGTCAATAGGTATGAATAATATCATGAACGGTTCGTTTCTTGTGTACGTAGGAATAGAAAGGAACATATATGAGCTCCCATTGTTTTATCTTTCTTTTCCATTGATTCAGAAACTACTAGAAATATATGGGGAAGACTTCACAAGTATATAAAAGGATGTTCTATAGATATTAACTGCACGGTCGAACAGTTTGAATGTATAGTTCCACAGGGAAAGTTAACGAAGGCAAACATTTGTAGAGAGTTAAAATATGATGAGCAATTGGCGATTGCTTTGCTTTCTGGGGTGGCACGGATCTAAGCTATTTCATGCAAGATCATTTCTTATCATGATCACCATGTTTTGTACTTTTTTTGTTTTTTTAATCAAAACTCACTTTATTGAAAAAACCATGTTTTGTACTTGTTAGTTGTTACTTGATATTCCTTAAAAGTAAAATAAATCACTATGATACCGGAGTTGATATAGACGAACTGTTGTATACACTGCTTTTCACTGTTGAGCTAAAGTTTCATCAGTCTAGTGTTTGCTTCAAAGTTCAAAATACACTGCAAATTCATATCATACTCGTGCATGCTATGTCAATTGCTATCGTTGAGTGGTTTTATGAGCGTCTTTTGGTTAGAAATTTGAAAAATCAAATACACAGATAAGAATACATGTAATTAACTTACAAGTATTTACTCTTAACAAGTACTCTGTATCATACATTAGAACCTCACCATTAATCAATCGCTAGAGGCAGATTGGAAAATAAATATTGCTGTTAGAACTCCCACCAAAGCTGTAACCCCCAATGCTACTGTCGGTAATGGTGTTAGGAGCCCAAAATTCTGCACAATCGGTTTAAAATGAAAACATTATTGTCAACAGAAACCCAATCGCCAAAATCTATCCCTCTTACGATTAAAACTCAAGGACTTAGATATACATACAGCAGATACGAAAGAGTACTAAACTTTGGCATATTAATAACTTTAAGAAAACAACTTATGAAGTTCCTTAAATACCTCTAAAAGCCCCTTGCCTGTTGATATTTCTACTGTGAGAGCAACTGCAAATCCAACCATTGCAAACCGTCCAAGCCATACAGCCAAACCATCGTCATCTTTTGCACTTTGTTCACTTCTAATAGAAACTGATTTTGATCTTAATTCAGGCTTCCTTTGACATGAAACCTTCCATACCACTGGAATAAAAAAAAAATTATACCATTCACCTGTTAATTAACGAGTCAAACTGCTCAAGTAACTGAAACGTGAAACCTGAGCAAGAGCAAACAGTGAACTTGACTAATTTACGGAACAACAAAATTATAAATTGTCTCCTATGTTAACTGGAAGTATCACTTTGCATTGTAAAAGAAACACACCCATTACTTTCCTATGTTCATCGTCCCAGGGTGGAAACCGCAAAATTCTTCTTATTCACTGTGATATAGCTAGAAACACGTAACACTCTTACCATACCCGGATAGACTGGCGGTAGTCTTGACTGACTCGATGCAAATTACAATCAAGTATAACATCCACAATGCTCTTAACAAACTAAGCCATTCTTGTCATTTATGTGATTAAATCGTTCAAATTTCCAAGAATCAAGCACCAACGAAGTTTAGCTATTAAAATTTCAGCCTAAACTGAATCCACTGACCTAAGCAAGCAAATTGATATAAAAAGGGGAAAATTATATCCATTACATCCATCAACATTGCTCTTAACTAAATAACTTCATTATTTATCAGCTTAAAAACAATATAGTAAGTAACAACCCATATTACCAGATTGACAACTTTGGTGGTAGGAAAAAAGAAATTGGGTAAAGACTGAGTGAGCTTGAAAAAACACTGTAATGGTGGGAGCAGAAAATTGGAGAAATTAAAACAATGTTATCAAGAATACTTACAAAGAGGACAGCATCCTTGGGTGAAAGAACCGGCACCGCTTGCTAAGCTGGATAGTGGAATTCGTGTAACAGCAGCTCGTGTTTGGGTTGTCGATTTCAAAGCATTAACATCTGCAAAAGAAGAATTAAGGACCCAGCAGTATTCTCAAATTACAAAACCGGAGAGAGTGAGAGATAGAGAGGATTACAGTAGAGAGACGGTGAGACGGCATGAGCTTGTGCCATTGTTGGTGAAGAAAGAGAACTCAGCAAATGCGAACACACCTCTGAATTCCTATCTAATACTAAACGACTAATTGTCTAATGAAGTCGTGTCGTCGTTATCTCCTTCTCAGAAAAATCGTTACACCATCCTGTTTCATCAAGTCTTACACTCCCTTGACACCCGATCCATCTACGAGAGCTACAACGCAATAATCTCATAGGTACCCTGAGAAACGTTTGGTAATGTACCAGCTGTGGAGATCGCCATAATCTTGATTACACAAGATGAGGAGATAATTTTAATTTAGCATAATTTAGGTGGGAAGCAAGGTTGATTGACAAAGAACGAATGCACAAGTGTTCAAACATAATTGTATGGATCATTTTAATCTTGGGTTTATCTGATGGCAGTGCTATAAAAACTTGATCCCAACTCCTACTTGAAAACTAATACTTTTATCTACTTCAAAACACTACTACTCCACAACACTACTTTATCTTGAACATTTTTATAAAGAAACTCCAACATTGAGCAATTAATCAAACATCAAATGACAATGCTGCGAAAATTCAAACCTATTCGGACTATCTATAACTTGAGGTAAACAAATTCTTCAATAGCTAGGATGTTGCCGATTTTCTCTAGGGTTTCCTTGCTGGGTTGATCATCAACACCAATTGCCATTACGGCATGTGTTCGGGGTGCAATCCTACCAACACTCATGAAACTGACGTTGACGTTTGCATCACCAAGGATGCTCCCGACAGTTCCAATCATACCTGGTTGATCTACTTGCCTGCAAAGTATAAGACTTCCTTCCATACTCACATCGACTTCAAATGATCCCACCTTGGTGAAATGTGGTATCCCATCTTTTACCATTCCTTCAACTTTAATTTCTCCACAATCTGACATGGCACTCGCAAATTTCGACTCCACGTTAGCGATCTGAACCTGGATGTATTCAAGTGGGTTTTCAGGTGAACCATCAAGCAGTATTCGCTCCTCTGTAATTCTCAAGCCTCTCTGTTTGGCAGTGAAATCAGCATTCACTAAATTCACAAACACACTGGAGATAGGCTCAATCACTCCCTTAATGATCATGGCACGAAGTAGTCTAGTGTCTAGATCATCAGGAGCTCTGGCAGAGGCGTAAGTCACCTTCACTGATTTAACACCACTTCCGCCTGCAACCAACTGCACAGCGAGTCTGCCAAGCTTCTCTGCCAGCACAACATAGGGCGCAAGCTCTGAAAGAACCTGTTATTCATGGCAAAATTGTGAGACGAAAAATTTTCTTCTGAAAAATAGTAATTCTACGTAGGTGTTAGACAATAGAACTACTGGACCCAACTTGGAGACCTTACCGTAGAATATGGGTATCATATCAAGTTTCAAAATTATAATGAAATGATACCAGAAAGGTTAATACGCAACTTAGCAAGTTTCCTCAATTTGGATCTTAGGTACTTGCAAAGAGGAAATTGACTATACGGAGGAGTGCAAGCAGAAATGCAATTACAAGAACGTTACTGCTGACGAATTTATCAAGGTCAATATGCACTTTCAGCAAATAAATGCTATTAAAATCATGGGTCCTTAGAAGGGCACCATCATACCTCAGCAGGAACCATGGGAGCATTGACTGCAGTAGCGGCAAGTTCTCCTTTCAAAGCTCCAACTACAGCTTCAGCAATTTCAATGGCCACGCCTTCCTGCATGAATTAAGCAGTTTCAACGCACCTATAAAATAGATGAGTGGAAAAATGAGCATTGACAATGTCACTTCTTGTTGTATACGTACTTGGGCTTCCATGGTACTGGCTCCAAGATGCGGAGTTGCGGTTACATTGTCATGTTGTATCAGTGGGCTGTCTTTTGAAGGTGGCTCGACGGTGAAAACATCAAGCGCTGCCTGAATCACCATAAATAAATAAAAATATTAAACATTAGTTACTGTTCTTTACAGTTGTGTAAATTAGGAATTACGGGCCAGGGGAATGGTTGAGAATAACCTGAGCAACAATTCCAGCATTGAGTGCCCTGACAAGAGCTTCTTCGTCAATAACACCACCACGAGCAACATTTATGATTCGAACTCCTTTCTTCATTTTTGCAAAAGTTTCATCATTCAGGACCTTAGATGTAGCAGGGGTTAGAGGCATATGCAGGGAGATGAAATCTGCAGTTGCTAGGGCTTCATCAAAAGAAACCAAGTCTACACCTACTGCCCGAGCACGGTCAGCGGGGGCATATGGATCGTGAGCAATCACATGCATACCAAGACCCTTGGCACGACGCGCAACTTCTGAACCCACCTTTCCAAATCCCATCACAGCAAGTGTTTTGCCAACAAGTGACACCCCAACATATTTGTTCCTCAGCCACTTCCCTAATATCCAGGATCACATGAAATACGTAAAAAAATATGAATGATATTTTACAAATTTTTAGATAAGTGTTCCAAAATACAACAAACTTTAATAAGTTGAATCGATAGACCATATTAACTCAATGGTTAAGCAAATGCGCTACCAAATGAGTAGATAATATGCATATATGTCAGGAAAAAATTAGTCACGTCACATGAGCAATGCAACTGGTCTAGATCAATGCTTTGGAGCACCTCTTAGGTGGGCCTAAGCAAAGTGGGATATGCCAATTGCCTAGCATAGAGCCTAGAACAACACTAATCGCATTCATTTCCAACTACATAAGAAGATTAAACCACAGGCGAAATTAGGGTTTCAAGCACCCTAGAAATAAGCCGAGCCCACATTTTTAATTAAGATAAAGATATTACATAATCCTTATTAGTCCTTTTGCAAACTTTAAATCTACGAAATCAAACACAGACAGCTCTTGAATCCAGTCTTTACTATTCGATTCAAAGTTTACAAATTCTTCTTTTTATAAAAGATTAAACCAAATGACTTTTTAGAAAACACATAGGGCCAGACTTCATAAACAAGGGAATTCAAAAGACAAGATTCGTAAAATTAAAGGTGCATAAGATGTTTGTAAAAATGCCCAACAAATATACCTGCTTTAACAGAAGCATCAGCTTGAGCAACATTCCTAGCCATGGATGTAAGAAGAGCAATACCATGTTCAGCAGCAGCAACAGTATTAGCAGTAGGTGCATTAACAACTAAACAACCATGTTCAGTAGCAGCAGATAAATCAACATTATCAATACCTACACCAGCTCTTCCAACAACCTTTAATCTACCACCAGAAGATTCGAAAACTTCACGACTAACTTTAGTACCACTACGAACAATTAGGGCATCACAAAGTGATATCTTGGTACAAAGTTCTTCTTGAGTTAAGTTATACGAACAATCAACATTAGCAAAATCTTTCAATAGTTCAAGTCCTGCTGCACCTAACTTTTCAGCAACAAGAACTGTTGGTTTTGCATCCATAGCCATTACTACAAACATCTTTTCTAAC
Source organism: Papaver californicum (assembly GCA_023531435.1). Classification (NCBI taxonomy): domain Eukaryota; kingdom Viridiplantae; phylum Streptophyta; class Magnoliopsida; order Ranunculales; family Papaveraceae; genus Papaver; species Papaver californicum. The sequence continues at coordinate 666,645 of JAJJMC010013841.1, forward strand.
TTTCTTGTTCGTTGTGGAAGAAACGATGTAAAAGCTGATGGCACAGATACCTTCCATGAGAGCGATGGGTTTTTCCTTAGATTTGATGTTGATAAGAAACTTGATATTGAAGTAGCCGCCATGATAGTGTTTCCTTTCTTTCTTCTTCTTTTCACTCTGGAACCTCTGTTTTTTTTTCTCTTTAAAAGAGAGAGAGAGAGAGTGGTGAAGATGATAGAAAGCAATGAGATCTGAAATACCTTTTGAGTGTATATTTTATATTGAATGAATCGAGTCGGGATTCGAGGAGTCAGAATCTGTTTACGATTCGGGTCATACATGAGTTACATGGATTCATTTTTAGGTTTCCTAGTAAACTCCAACAAAACAGTAATTAACGTAAGTACGAAACCGGATTTGGGGGAGAGGTTACATTTGGCAGGTGAGATGAGATCTTCATGTTTTTATCGAAAATGGTGCCAAAATTTTGTTAAGCAATGTAATGGCACGAGCCGATTATCAAAGTGTTCTCTTGTTCGTGTGTAAACTCGCATCAGTCACTATCTGTCCATCGCCTTCACATGTATCTTGGTCTGAAATTAAAAATGATTGTATCTTTCTTTTGAAGGACGGAGGGAGTATCATTTTGCTACTCCAGTACGGAAAGAAAACCGAGTCCCCCGCCTCTATCTTTAGCGGATTTCATGTAAGCAGAGATTGAGTTTTGGTACATAGGCGGTAATTTATATTATAATGGATTATTTTTTTATAAGCATTATGCACGGATAATCTTGTCATGATCGTTGTCAATTTTACATTTTCATAATTTCATCTGTTCACTTGTCATGTTATCACACCCATTCAGGATGTTATCTTCAATTTATCTTAAGAGAAGATATTTGTATCCTCGTGGTTATTCTCATCCTTGCTCGTTCTTCTCCCGATCTTCGTACATCTTTTGTTTCTCCCGATCTTCGCACATCTTTTGTATCCTCGTGGATCTTCGTACCCATTCACTTGTTGCAGCCAGTTAATATTTTTTTATAGGATTTTGTTTCTTTTATAAAAGGTCTGTTGGCATAATAAATTGAGTTCTTATCCAAGCACTCTTGGGATTACTTTTATTTGTCTAAGTTCATTGTGTTGTTGTCAAAGAGTCACATAGAGATTTGTAAAGTCCATCCTATCTTTATGATTTGTCAAAATGTCTCTTTGTATTTTGTGATCTCCTATCTATAAAAGGGAGTATCATGTAGTTCATTTTTATCAAGCAAAACAGAAAACAAAACAAAGCAATACAGGAGAAGAGCAAAGCTCTCAAAGCTCAAGTTATCAAAATATTTTTTTCTTTCCAAATAGATCCTAGGCCTTCAAATTGGTATCAGAGCCTCGTTTAAAATGTCCAACAATCCAGTTTCTCTTATGCCTCGTTTCAATGGAGAAAAATTCGATTATTGGAGCAACTTAATGAAGCTATGTCTTGAATCTCAAGATCTTTGGAGTATCGTTCAAGATGGTGTTGAAACACCAAGAGATGAAGAAGATGATGTTGAAACACCAAGAGATGAAACTCAATTGACCGATGCACAAAAGAAGACTTTGAAAAAAGAGAGACAAAAAGATAGCAAAGCTCTCTTCCAAATCTATCAAGCAATCGAAGTTCCGATCTATGAAAGACTAACCAAGGCAAGTAGTTCGAAGGAAGCGTGGAAGATTCTTCAAACTACTTACTCCGGAAAAGATCAAGTGAAAAAGGTTCGTTTGCAATCCTTACGAGCCGAGTTCGAAAAATTGGAGATGACGGAAAGCGAGAAGATTGTCGAATATTTTACAAGAATCACTTCTCTTGTAAATCAAATGGCAATAAATGGCGAAATCATGGAAGCTCAAAGAGTTGTCGAGAAAATCATGCGAAGTCTACCCGAGAAGTTCGATCATGTTGTTGTGGCTATTGAAGAGTCACAAGACTACTCTTCGATGACATTGGAGAATTTACAAGGAAGA
>JAJJMC010013841.1:668637-817000 GCA_023531435.1 Papaver californicum
AGTTATCAAAATATTTTTTTCTTTCCAAATAGATCCTAGGCCTTCAAGGTCCTTCCTGGGGTTTTTAATTTAATATTTTGCTTCTTTAACTTTTCTTCTTCGCTGCAACTTTCAGAAGCTTTCTCGCTGCAGGTATAGCCTGAACCTTTGGTGATACTGACCTTCATTATTATCCTAGTAATTCTTTTTAGTTCTTCATTACTATAATGTTCAATGGCTCAACATTAACGCCTAGGTTTGTGGTTTCCATTCTTTTTTGAATTTTTCTTGTCTAGTTATTTTCTCTTTGCATGTTTCTGATGCTTTTTTCTTTGCTGCTTTCACTACTTTTTCAGAAATCATCTTTACGATGTCTTACCCATACTGAGCATGAGTTTTAGTATCTCCGGGGCATCGTAGATACTCATCATCTTTAAAACTTCAAGATTTCTTATGTTGATCCCAGGGGTTCTAAAGCCCAAATGTCCGTAGAGCTTGCCAGAAAAAACTGTTCTCCGAACATGATTGTGGTTTGCGAGGGTTAATTGAAGGCAAGACTGAGATTGTCTTCGTACGACTCTAGGGAATCTTTCAATTTGAGGTTCTTGCTCGTAACAAACCTCAGCGTATAATCTTCCAGTATTCTGGAAACCGGTGGAGATCACTACGTGAATCGATCCATTGAAGCCAAGGTCGCTGCACTCCACGAACTGATCGTGTACCTTCTTGTGATGCGAGCCGGGATAGGCACCAGTATACCCCCATCACCTTTTTCTAGAATTATCATTCTCCTCAGTCTGTGCAAAAATTTCAAGGATGGGGTTTGAACATCTCGACCATTCTCCAGAAAAGTGACTGAACACCCAATCTTCTCAAATATGAGCAAGATAAAGAGGTTTTCAGAAAGGCCCAATCTGATGTCAATGATGCACAAAAGGAGCTGGGTTTCTATATGACAAGTTAGATAAGCTTAGTGAAGAACATGAGAGCCATATGGATTAATGTGCAAGTACTTCTTTGATGAGGTTATAGACAGTGGTAAATAAGGGTTCAAACACTTAGACCATAAAGATTGATTTTAGACCAAAATTTTAATTTTAATCTAGCAAATATATACAAAAGATGGAAGCAACATCATAGAAAGAACTGAGACAAAGGACTCCACCATTAACCAATTTATGTGATTCACTTAAAAACAATATTCAAGCAATTTTTACGTCCAAAGTGATTCTGAAATATTTCCAATATTAGATTTTCAATTGTTAATTGCAAGCATGAAGCATCAAAAATCCATAGAACAAGCATGCACAATCAAGAGAAAACACAACTAATTAATAAAAATCATTTAATTAATGTTTAATCTAATGCAAATAATCATAAAAAGAATTGTAGAAATTAATTAAATAAAAATTACCACATATTTATTGGAAAAATGGCTTCCTCTGGAGCCTCAGCAATGGGGTTTAACTCATCATGACAAACCCTCTCTCAAATGATGGATACATAGCTCAAAATTGACACAGAGAATTTGCTACGGATATATCTGTTGCAGAGAAGAAATGGTCAATGTTGCTAATTGTTATATGAGCAGCTGAATACAAAAGTTTTGGTAACGGTGATTTACAGATACGGTGATAGTTTCTTCATCTTGTTCCTTTTTCACGAGCAGCAACAGGAAAAAAAATTGAATGTTTTTTTTGATTTCTCTGGCCAAGCCAGCCCCCCCTAAACTCTCTTCTTGACTCCAATATTTATAGTACGGCAACTAACAACCTTATTAACCCTTCCAAATCTTCATTATTCTCTCCCAAAATCTTTTTATTAATTCACGGGAGTTTATTTCTTTCTGTTGTATGATTTTCTATGATGTTGTTACCACATAAAACTCGAGAGAATAACTTCTTACTAAACCCAATCTGAAGGACATAGTATCTCCTTTATTATAAATAATCTTTGCCCAAAAATAACCACCCTGATTTTGAGAATCAAATATTCACGTAAGATTTGATTTCCACGTTTCCAAGTATTTAAACTTATATAAACTCCTCGTAATAAGGCAAAAAGAAATTCTCGCCCTATCCCTTGAAAAATCTCCTCTAAAATCTGTTGTCGCAAATCTGTAACAATAAAAATAAACTAAACAAAAACTTGAATTGTGTTAACGTTAAGAAAAAATAGAACCACTCTGGTAATTGAAGCACACAATTGGGCAGAGCCACTTGCTCAACAAATTGTCCTTAACACGATATTTGTCGGGTACACTTCAATAATGAGTGATGATATACCCCCACTGACAAATCATGTCCAGGATAGAACTACCCGCTATTAACCCAGTTACACAACTTGATTAATCATCTATGAACTTAACAACGAATAGAATAGAAAAGATAAAGAAATTTTAAACACACAGTGCGCATATCAAAGCGAGAAGAGGGGAAAAGTAGTCAGGACAGTGGCTTCTACTGGGGTGCTTTTCAATTGAGAATTTCTTTTTCTTTTATAGGTGAAGAGAGGTGAGCTCGAATTAATTATAATTAATTAAAAGATTTTTTTATTAATTTCGAATTTATCTCCATTAATGAAAAAACGGTAAAATAAATTTATTTTAGGAATTTAAAACAAAACCGTTAAGTATTGATGGGGCACACGCCGAGCTCACGCCAAGCACGCGCAAAACACACGCAAGCTCCGCAAGCCCGCGACCCGCGTGCGTGCTTCGGTGCGAAGCACCGCACATGTGTGATAAGCATGCATCAATCCACTAGCCCATTGCCTTAGTCCTCCCCCTACCACAAAAGCATCTAAACCCTAAGGGCCCTCCCTTAGAGTGTTTACTGCTACACCCCACTTCAATCTTAAATTGAAACTATAGAACTCATTAAGACTTAATCATTAGTAATCCTCACATGCAGTCACACTATCACGTCTACACCATAGGGAACGGATAGAGAATGGAATTCTCTGATAGTGTTTCCTTTAACCCGCCACAAATTAGTTGTTTCATTCGAAACCTTGATCTTGGGATCTCCAGTCAGCAAGGTTGAGTGTCCTTCATGGCAAGTTTAATTGATGAACTTAAGCCCCATCCCCCTCGATGCTTTACTAACTATCTCCTTGGACAAGCCTTTCGTCAAAGGGTCCGCGATATTCTCCTTAGACCTCACAAAGTCAACAAAAATAACGCCAGTTGAGATTAGTTGTTTTAGAGAATTGTGTCTTCTCCGAATATGAATAGATTTTCCGTTATAGTTGCTGTTTTTAGCATTAGCTATTGCAGCTTGACTATCACAATGTATAGATATAGTTGGCACAGGCCTATGCCAGAGAGGAATGTCTTCTAAAAAGCATCTTAGCCAAGCGGCTTCCTCTCCTGCTTTATCTAACGCAATAAACTCGGATTCCAAAGTGGATCGAGCGATACAGGTCTGTTTGGAACTCTTCCAAGACACTGATCCACAACCTAGAGTGAAAACGTATCCACTCGTATATTTAGACTCCTCTAAGTCTGCTATCCAGTTTGCATCACAATATCCTTCAAGGACTGCAGGGTATCTCTCATAATTTAAGCAAACGTTTAAAGTGTATTTTAGATACCTTAACACTATGATAAGTGCATCCCAATGCTCTTGTCCCGGATTACAGGTATACCTACTTAACCTACTCACTACATATGCAATGTCTGGTCTCGTACAGTTCATTAAATACATCAGACTTCCTATGACACGTGAATACTCAAGTTGCGAAACTTCATTTCCCTTTTTCTTCTTGAGTCTACAACAATAATCATATGGGGTATTCGCAGGTTTACTATCAAACTGGTTATATTTTCTAAGAACAGATTCAACGTAATGAGATTGACTAAGACTATAACCATTAGACTCCCTTCTAATTTTCATCCCTAGGATTACATCAGCGGGACCTAAGTCTTTCATGTCAAAGTTCTCATTCATCATGTTTTTAGTGGAATTAATTACATCTATGGTTGTACCTAGTATAAGCATATCATCAACATACAAGCATACAATCACACAGGCATCATTCACAGTTTTAGTGTAAACACACTTGTCAGATTCATTTATTTTAAAACCACTAGAGAACATTACATGATCAAATTTTTCATGTCATTGTTTAGGTGCTTGTTTCAAGCCATACAAAGATTTTTTAAGTCTACACACTTTGTTATCACAACCTTTCACTACAAAGCCCTCAGGTTGGTCCATGTATATTTCTTCATCTAATTCACCATTTAGAAACGCTGTTTTTACATCCATTTGATGTATCTCTAAGTTATGAATAGCAGCGATAGCAATTAACATCCTAATGGACGTAATTCTCGTGACAGGTGAATAAGTGTCAAAGAAATATACACCTTCTATTTGTTTATAGCCTTTAGCTACTAGTCTAGCTTTATACTTTTCCACAGTTCCATCTACTTTACGTTTTCTCTTGAAGATCCATTTATAACCTATGGGTTTGCACCCTAAAGGTAAATCTACAATCTCCCAAGTCTCAATCTGTATAATGGAATCCATTTCGCTAATAGTGGATTCTTTCCACCATGGAGCTTCAGAAGAAGTCATGGCCTCTTTATAGGTTTGTGGATCAGTTTCAGTTAAACAGGTTATGAAGTCTGGCCCAAAATATTTTTCTACTCTAAGTCTTTTTCCTCTTCTAGGCTCATAAACAAGTTCATCTTCTTCTATCGGTAAGGAATGGATAGAAGAAGGGACATCTAGGGGATCTTCACATATCATGCGAGATTCAGATTTCAATGGAAACATATTTTCCAAAAATGCAGCATCCCTAGATTCCATAATAGTGTTCACACCAATTTCTGAGTTGTCAGAACTCACAACCATAAACCTATAAGCAGTGGTGTATTCGGGATATCCTAGGAAGACACGATCAATGGTTCTGGGCCCTATCTTAGTCCGCTTAGGTGGAGGGACAGAAACCTTAGCCAAACACCCCCTAACTTTGAAGTATGCATAATAGGGTTGCTTGCCTTTCCATAATTCATATGGAGATTTATCTGATCCTTTAAAAGGCCTTCTGTTCAGTACATAGCAAGCTGAGAGGACGGCCTCCCCCCACAAGTTCGCAGGTAGTCCTGAACTAATTAACATGGAATTCATCATCTCCTTAAGGGTTCGGTTTTTCCGTTCAGCCACACCATTAGATTGTGGTGAATGAGGAGGAGTTACTTCATGAATGACCATGTTGTGCACATAGGGATTACATATTCACCCCCACGGTCAGACCTAACGGTTTTAATGGTGGTACTCATTTGGTTTTCAACTTATAATTTATATATTTTAAAGGCTTCTAAGGCATCATCCTTTCCTTTAAGTAAATAAATTTGACAATACCTAGTACAGTAATCTATGAAAGTGACAAACCATTTTTTACCACCTCTAGTTTGAACCGATTTCATGTCAACTAAGTCTGTGTGAATTTATTCTAAGGGTTTAGAATTTCTGTGAATATTTTTCTTATAGGGCTTTTTAGCATATTTTGATTCTACACATATCTCACATTTATGTTCATTTTCCAAAGTGAATTTTGGAATGCAGCCTATGCTTGCCAATTTGTTCATTGATTTATAATTTACATGACCAAGTCTACCATGCCAGATATTCAATGAAACACAAACATAAGAAGAATCAATTTTATTCATTTCAACAGAGGTTACATTCAATTTGTATAAGCCCTCAGTCTTATAGCCCTTTCCTACATAGTCCTTTCCCTTAGTTATAATCACTTTCCCAAACTCAATTACAATTTTAAATCCATTATCATCTAACACACCACTAGAAACAAGATTCTCGCAGATGTCCGGAACATGTAGAACTTCATTCAATGTGAGAGTTTTTCCAGAAGAGAGCTTCCGCCCAACTTTTCTTTTTCCTTCAACCTGTGCTGCAGACGAGTTACCCATATAGAGTTTTTCTCCTTCCCCTACCGTCTGATAGGAGGTGAACATTTTTTTGTTTCCGCATACATGTTTGGTAGCTCCAGAGTCTACCCACCAGTCTCTCACATTGGTAACTAAATTAACTTCGGACACCGTGCCAGAAAACTCATTTTTGCTGCTTTCAACTAAATTTGCATTTGGTTTTTTAAAATTAGCATCCTTATGTTTTCTACATTATATTGCCATATGGCTAGAAATACCATACACATAACATGCTCCTTTAATTTTACCAATGCCAGATTTTGGTTTTCGAAAAGTACCTTTTCTTTGCGGGTCGGGCTTGCGTTTGTTGTGATCCAGCTTGCAGAAGATTTGTGTTCGCTGACATGGGCTTTGTTGGACATGTCCCTTGCAGAAGATACATTTTTGTCCTTTGAGCAGTTCTTCAACTTGAATCTTCTTACCCAGTTCCACCATGCTAATTTCACCAGTTTCATATCTTAGTCTTCTCTTGTACTCAGCCCAGGAATTAGGTAATTTCTCAATCACCGCCGAAATTTGAAATGTTTCGTCAATCACCATTCCTTCAACAATAATTTCATTAATAATTTGTTGAAGTTCCAGAAAGTGATCTACCACAGATTTATCATTCACCATTTTATATTCCAAAAATCGTGCAACTAAAAATTTCTTACTTCCCGCTGTTTCTGCTTCATATTTAGCTTCTAATGCAGTCCATAAATTAAATGCATTAAAATTTTCTTTTGCATTGTAAAAATCATACAGGGCATCTTCTAGGCAGTTCAGTATATGATTTTTAGCCATACAATTGTCTCTTCCAACTATCTAATTCTCTTTCATTTTCAGGTTCATTCGAGGTTTCGTCAAAAGGCTTCAAAACCAATTCATCAAGCATATGGAAACTCAGAAAAAATAGCATTTTTGATTGCCATCTTTTGAAGTCTTTTCCAGAAAATTTCTGAGGTATGTCAACATCAGTCTTCGTCATTGGTACAGAAGAATTAACGAATTATCAAATATCGTGTTAAGAATGTTGTCGCAAATCTATAACAATAAAAAAATAAATAAACAGAAACTTGAATTGTGTTAACTTTAAGAAAAAATAGAACCACTCTGATAATTGAAGCACACAATTGGGCAGAGCCACCTGCTCAGAAAATAGTCCTTAACACGATATTTGTCGGGTACACCTCAATAATGAGTGATGCTATACCCCTACTAACAAATCATGTCCAGGATAGAACTGCCCGCTATTAACCCAGTTAGCACAACTTGATTAATCCTCTATGAACTTAACATCGAATAGAATAGAAAAGATAAAAAAAATTTAAACACACAGTGCGCACATCAAAGCGAGAAGAGGGGAAAAGTAGTCAGGACAGTGGCTGCTACTGGGGTGCTTTTCAAATGAGAATTTCTTTTGCTTTTATAGGTGAAGAGAGGTGAGCTCGAATTAATTCTAATTAATTAAAATATTTTTTTATTAATTCAAATTTATCACCATTAATGAAAAAACGGTAAAATAAATTTATTTTAGGAATTTAAAACAAAACCGTTAAGTATTGATGGGGCACTTGCTGGCTCACGCAGGCTCACGCCAGGCACACGCCGAGCACACGCCGAGCTCACGCCATCTCACGCCGAGCACCTGCCGAGCACGCGCCGAGCACGCGCCGAGCACGCACCGAGCACGCACAAAACACATGCAAGCTCCACAAGCCCGTAAGCCCGCGACCTGTGTGCGTGCTTCGGTGCGAAGCACCGCACATGTGTGATAATCATGCATCAATCCACTAGCCCATTTCCTTAGTCCTCCCCCTACCACAAAAGCATCTAAACCGTAAGGGCCCTCCCTTAGTTGCCAATTTTGTGGTAATAAAGAGAACACTCATCCTTGGTTTGTCCAATGTGGGACTAACCAAAGGTTCTGCATTCACTAAAGAGTGAAAATGGAATTGTTATTTCCACCCAATTCAATGACTAGTGTCTCTGTGATCCTAAGATCCAATCCCATCAAGACTATTTTATTTTAACAAATTCATTTTCATCTCTAACAAAATCTCGTAACAAATTATCACAACTCGATAACAAAATTTCCCGCCAATTTTTTTAAAAGAGGAAACAATACGTTGGTGCCTTTAGTACTAGGGTGCCCTTATTCAAAGTTGGGGTTCCTTTAGTAATTTTTAGGGTGCCTTTAACACTTTTGATGAGGTGTTTTTAACACCTTTCAAACCGAGTTTTCCACAAAAATACCTAAAAACATAGAAAATGATAACATTAGTACAACAATTGAGAGAAAGCAATATAGATATGAGCTCAAATAAGACACATAAATGTGTCTATCAAATACCCCCAAACTTATTATTTGCTAGTCATCGAGCAAATGTAATCTAGTAAATAAAAATCCTAACTCAATTTCGCAGGCATCGCAATTGCACTTAGTGTGTGCAACAAGCCTTTAAACCCCCTAGGTGGCTGTGACAGACTGGAATTTTTTTTCTTTCAATGGGTCGGGTTTCGGTCCATTAGGCCATCTCCAACTTTCAGATACGCCACTCGAAAAAAAAACAACGTTACCAATTTTTGCTAAAAGGCTTAATTTTCTTTCTGAGCGATTGTCTTTCAATTTCTCACAAACTGTTTTATAAGCATATAAACATAATTCTCATACTCATACCAAAGGTCATCGAATATGTCAAATCTCCATCGTTTTACTGTAAGGACCAAACTCTAATGCCAGGATAGTCGGGTATCATCCACCGTCCCGGACGGTCTTCTGCAGGTTGCCATAGTAATGGGATTCCCTTAAAGGCCTGACAAACTCACAGTAGCTTAGGATCATCAATGCCATCAAATGTTTTTATTATTCAACTGTGAGGACCAATCTCTAATGTCAGGGCAGTCGGATGCCAGCCACCGTCCCAGACGGTCTTCCGCGGGTAGCCATAATAATGGGATGCCACTCTTGGCCACGTAAACTCACAGCACTCTGTCAAGCTAAACATACCGTCTTTTACAAATGATATGAACTATTCAAGAGAGTTAGTAATCATTTCCAGATCAATGGTATGAATTGTCATTATAAACAACAACCATTCTTCTCAGATGATATGAATTGCCTCTAAATGGCAACAACCATCTCCCAGTCTCATTTGGTGATATGAATTGGAATCCAACAATCACCCTTCATTTCTCATTAGATGATATGAACAACCTCGAAGAAGTTGCAATCATCTCCCAAGGTAGTATGAACAGCCAGTATTGTAACTACCTCTTACTGCCAAGGTTACAATCATACCCGAATGGATGGTATGAACTTCCAAGCAGCAACCAACCCCTTTAGACGATATGAACAACCTCATACAGTTGTGTTGAACCGCATAGCGGCTGCTTACGTACCCTCTCTGTTGCTCGAAGGGATCAAGCACGACCGTAGTTCGTCATACTTTGTTTATAGTAGTATGAATTGTTCACAATGACACAACTACCTCATTTAAGATGATATGAATTATTTGTTTAAGTAGCAATCATCTCTTATGTTAGATAGTATGAATTGTTCATCATAACAACAACTATCTCTAACTTATCACAACAGTATTTCACAATCAAAGGGAAATCGTATCTGGCATCGACACATCCAAAATAGCATAAATATATGCCGCAAATTTTGAAGTAATCATTCCACCTATTCAATTCAGTATCACGAGGATATATTTATTAATTCTCAATTTAAGTTCTCCAAGAAACAACAAGAGGCGTAGAGATTTTATAATGGACTGATACTCCAACATCGACTCAAATAATAAAATCCAGCAGATACCTTAAGTATTCAAGAGACAGCAGGTACCTTAAGCATTCACGAGATGGGAATGTGTTCTTCTTACAAGCACCCACATCCTATGATAATAATAAGTAATCCCTAAAACAGAATATGAGTAGCAAGCACAAAACATTTAAATAGGAAATCCATTAATTCAATCCTGCAATAGATCAAGATATACATGTTGCTCTTACCATCCATAAGTTATAATTTCTCATCATAAATATTGAACAAAAATATATATAGAAAGAGACAAAGAGAGTCAAAATAGCTTCTTATGGTAGCTTAATTGCATTGATCATGGATTCCAGTAATACAACTAGCTCAGCAAAATAAAAGATTTGCTTTCAATTCTCAAGCCGTCGTAAGGAGATTGTTAGCTTTCGTGGATACTTACACAAACTCAAAATTCCATCAATTATCCAAGTAAAACTACTCATAGAAACTATCTAACCACATTCATTTAGAATCTAATATATTAATCAAGAAGATAAGAGTGCATTGTTCAGATTATCACATATCCATATGCTATGGCAATACGGTCACTTTGCTAACAGAACATGGCAAAACCGAATAAGATAACAAACAACTTGATTATCTTCCAGAGTCATGGATCAACAAAAGAGTTAGAAAGTTCTTTGAAATTAAACGATACATAAGCCATCATCTCATTTAGTTATAATTCAAACCAGGTAAAGCACAAGTTATGGAACCTTAAATCAAAGTCTGACAAGCTTATTTTATCCATTACAACCAAAATACTCTAAGAAACCAACAAGGACCAATAAATCAGTGATATTTTATTTCTTAAATTTTAACCTTCCCACACCACATCCATAAATCACCTTAACAACACGATATCCCATAAAAAAAACTCATCTTAAGACAGTGACCACATAATGAGATAGAGTAGAATGAACATGGTTGCAGAGGATTCCCGTTTTACAGAACAAGGTCATAGTGTATTTAAGTTTTTCAGTAGCCAACGTTACCCGATTGACTTGGAATTTTTACAGTAGCTTAATAACACAGGGTACAACAAAATATTAAAAATTCACATTAAACTAACGGTTCAATAAAGATATATAAACATCAGAAGCTGACTGCTTACACCATTAACCTTCAGAAATCAGTCGTGATTCACTCATGATTTTGGGTACCTAAATTGATCGGATATTCATGAAATCTATACTGTGAGTATCCTACATTGTAATAAACAACATATCCAAATTTCAACTACATACAATAACCAGATAATGAGAATCATAATAATAAGTGAAAGTGCCCAGGATTTCAGTCCCCAGAATGTAGTTATATTTTATCGCACCTATATCACACAATGAAGTATTACATGCAAAATTTTCATCACAATCCAACCACTGGATCTAATGAAATCAATAATACAAGAACAGACTTTCTAGGGGTTTACAAGTGAAAAAGAGGAAGTGATCAAATCTCTTCAATATAACATTGATTGGATGAAACTAAACAAACCAATACAAGAGTTTAGCATGAATTAGAGGTTACCAACAGATTCAAGGAAAATCCCCAAATCTTAACCTGAAGAACCCTTATTCTAGCATTTTGAACCCTATTTACACAATAAAAATCAAGTTCCCAAATTGAAGAACATAAAGGAGAAATTCATCTACCACTTATGAAACTAGCCCACAACAAAAACATCAGCAACTCTATGTATTTGCATCTCCTCAAAGTTCACTTGTGCATGGTTTCAATCATATTCTTTTAAGTTTCCCGTCTCGGAGAAAGAATCAAGAAAAGAAGAACAAACATTTGTTTATAAAATCATCTAGCAATAGTAACTCAATGTACTCTTCTCACTAGGTGTTGATTTCCATCTTTTTCTTCTTTAAATTTTCAAGGAAGATCTAAATAAGAATCTTTTTGAGAGAGACATAAAACTGGAAACAAAAGAGGAAGAAGCAGATCAAGTTTTTTTTTCTTTTTTTCTAATTGATCAAAACGATAGCCATTCCCCTTAACTATTCTTGTTTTTACACAGATGTTTTTAATGATGTCGTTCTCTTGTAAGCGTAACTAGAGAAGGAAATTCCCCCATTATTTTTATTTCTTTAGAGTGGAAAAGCTAAGAAAATGAACAGAGCCTGCCCCCAGACACTATATTTTACATGTGTCAAGCATGCTAAAATATCCCAAGGTTTCAATATTATTTATTCCATACTTCTACTAATCAAGCATATTGATTCTACTAAGGGATAACCCATTTAGGACACCCATCGGATTTAGTTAAACCCGAGAAAAAGTACGGGTATGACATTTAGTTAAATACGGGTAAATGTTCAGAGTCTCACAGTGGCCCTGGTGGACGAATTTTATCTCGTGAGGGTTTACAAGAGGTATACCCATAAAACTTTTTACTCCAAACTCTAGCTACTTGTGAACGATTGAGGGTAGACACTAAACATGTTATTTAGTTGGCTACAAAAAAAATTGGTTATGGGAGGAATTACCCTTTTTTGAATCCAATTGTTGTACACGAGTTTTTACTCAAGCATACTAAAATCCATATATAAGAAACAAATCAATACTCAGAAAGTCGTACAATGGATCACGATACTCGGAATCTAACAAACCACAATCACACGAGTAAGAGTAGATTAAAAAGATGGATATGGAGATAGAAATATACACATGTTGACTAAGGTGAACGGCGTTTCCAAGAATATATGTATAAATATCATGCCAAGATGAACCCTAATTGATTGATATACTCACCCACTAGTCTGAATTTTAATTCTAGTATCAACTCAGCTGGTATATACAAGGGTCCCAACGGTCAATTTATTGAATATATACATTGTTTTATTTTTTTTATTTTTTTATTTTTTCCGACAACATGATTAGATCTTTTGAATCTAAGCGCATGTTCTTTGTCAGCAGATTACACGATAGCTCCCACGGATCCTGCGCTCCACGCTTGCTTAGGCGGCGAATACAGGGAGAACATGCACATATTGTTATCCAAGTGTCATTTTTTATTTTTTTTATTTTTAATAATCATTGGTTAAGTTCAATTAAAATAATAGGGCCTGATCTCAATCATTCTACTTCATCCTGGTGACAACAAGGCGATACTAGTGCCCTACTAAATCACTTAGAGAAACACAAAAAATTGCAAAAAAAAAACAACAGAACGTGACATGGTGATGACTCCGAGATATGGTGACGACTATCATGTTATTTCTAATACCTGAGCTCTGTCCTTTTATGAATAGAATTTTTAGTTGGGTCCCTCAACTCCTATATACAAGACTTTTGTTTTCATCTACTTAGAATGACCAGTATCATCCTGAATTGTTCACAAGTTTCTAAATTTTGGAGTTTTATTATTGCACTAAAAGTTTCTCTCATACTCTCAAACTTAAATCTAACATTGTCCTCAATGTTCTAAAGATGAAGTTAAAAACATGAACAAGAAGAAATTGTTACCAATTGAAGAAAAAAGATAAGGAAGGATATTACCGTGTCGCATGAGCATGGGTTACCTCCCAAGAAGTGCTAAGTCTAAAGTCTTCAGCCAGACTTTGGAAAGAATTAGTCACCTTATAACATCATATAGTAACATCCAGAACAATTGTGGGTCATCTGAATCAAATAGAGGTAAAACAAATAAAAGAAAATTGCAACAAGCCAAGAAAATGAACAAACCAAGCACACTATTATCTCGTATTTCGTTTAAGACAACTATATCTAGTTGTGGATTAGGTTCTAGAAAAGGGTCTAGATAAAATATTTTCATGGGTGGATTTTCTCATAGACAAGATTAGAAGGATCAGGTCGCAGAGTCTGGAAAAAATCAATTAAGAACTTAGAAGTACATAATAATAAACTAAATTATTGTGGATCCTCAAAGTTTATCAGATTGGAATCACACAGTTGATCACAATGGAAGTGGTGGTAATTCTTAGGAAAATATGTTGATTCTAATCTCCTAAAATAATTAGGCTTAGTCTTAAAACTTAATAACTGACATATTTGAAATTCAAGTGTTCCCACAATTGGAAGAAAAAAATTTAGTGGGAAAAAAAATTCAATCTTGGTATTATCGTCTGGGTAGACCACATCAACCAGATGATGGATTTATGACGACTGAATTTCTTTTTGGACATTATTAGGTTCGGGAAAACGTGTATGAAGATACTCTTGTAAGATGGTTGAGGCATAAATTTCGAGTCCTAAGTGAGGGATCTTTATAAGAGTTAAAGGTAAATCACAGGGAGAATGATAATCACCCCAAGACTTAGAATTTTGGGTGTCTCTAGAAAAACTAGTCACAGTATCCCTAATTTCTAGATCATCAGATTCCTGAAAATGGTCAATTGCTTCTTCTAAGTTATAAGCAGGAGGTGCATCCTCACTCATTAAAATCTTTACGAGTCTATCATCTTCGTTAGAGACTATTGTTCCTGAATCGTTGGACTCTAAAACACCCAGGATAAACTAGTCATATAAACCATCATCATCTTCATAATAACAAGGATATATTTCATCGTATATAACAATGATATCTCTAGTTAAATCCTTTTCATTTTGAATAGGTAAATAATCATTAACATTAGTAGGATTGGAACTGGAAGCATCATTGTTATCATACGGCTCAAATGGTGTAAAAATTTCCTGATCATTATGACTACGGATTTCAAATTCTTCATCATCATAATAATATGAAGATGGTTGAACCTTATATAAACTAGTAGTGTTACCAATTCTAACCTCGCCCTCTTGATTAAGTGAATAATAACTATCCTCATTTTCAAGGGTAATATTGGAAACATTGTATTGATAGTTAAAATTATTTTGAGCAATTCTTATCGCTACAATTTTTTCCTTCATCTCTAACTTATACCTATTTGTCTCTAACTCAACCTATATGTCATCTCAGATAACTTCTTGAGTGATTCTTCTAGAGTCATAATAGGTTCATAAGGATTACTAGGTTGCAATTGCTCGAGGATTCTTCTAGAGGAGAATTACTCATTGTTGCAATTTGTTTCTTCGTTTCTAACTCAATCCTATTTGTGTTCTCAGTCAACTGGTTGAGGGCCTCTTCTAGAGAAATGGAAGGATCATAAATAGTATAAGGGCTCAACTGTTTGATTGGATCCTTGAAAGACGAAGAACTCAAATGTTGCTCGTTTTCCCGTTCATATGACTGGTACGCGTATGAATAGTAATTGGGATCACCATGGTATGATCCATAACCTTCAGAAGGTTGGTAGTGGTCCCAAGTACTATCCACACTATGGTCATAGTACGGGTAATGTCCATTTTGAAAATCAGACGAATATTTATTGTATTGGCTATCATAATACCAGTTCGACATTTTTTTTGGTGCACGTGCAAATGCAGGTTTGACAAAATAGGTAAGCTCAGGTTATCTTCGCAAAATATACCTACAGTCAAAGACTGGTCAAAGGTACGAGGCTAAGGCTTGGGGAATTTCAGTTGGTAACTCCCATAAGGCCCACGACACGGGTTCAACTTACTTTTCCACGAGTTTTCCTAAACTCGATAGTTTGACGAATGTAACTGGTGTGTGCATAGTGTTTTATATATATATATATATACAAAATAAAATAAAATCTAAAGGAAATATATACAAATAAAATAAAAATTTAATGAAAAATCTATTTTTTTTTGAGGTTTACTACTTAACTTTTTGGTAGGCAATTTCCGCAATAATTGCAAAACTTTACCTGCACAACAAAGACAAGGAGAATACCCACATAAAATCTGAAAAGGAAATAAAATAAAATAAAAATAAAAATAAATAAATCATAATTAACCTGATTAAAAACTAAACCTAAAAAATAATCTAAAACCCTAATCTATAAACAAGTCCGCGTCGGCAACGCCAATAATTGATGAGGTTATAGACAATGGTAAATAAGGGTTCAAACACTCAGACTTATAAATATTGATTTCAGACCTAAATTCTAATTTTAATCTAGCAATATATACAAAAGATGGTAGCAATTTTATAGAAAAGAATTGTAGAAATTAATTAAATAAAAATTTGATGAAAAATCTATTTATTTTTGAGGTTTACAACTTGATTTTTTGGTAGGCAATTTCCACAATAATTGTAAAACTTTACCCGCACAACAAAGACAAGGAGAATACCCACCTAAATCTGAAAAGGAAAAAATAAAATAAAAATAAAAATAAAACAAATCATAATTAACCTAATTAAAAACTAAACCTAAAAAAATAATCTAAAACTCAAATTTAAAAAAAAAATCCGTGTCGGCAGCGCCAATAATTGATGAGGTTATAGACAGTGGTAAATAAGGGTTCAAACACCCAGACTTGTAAATATTGATTTTAGACCTAAATTCTAATTTTAATCTAGCAAATATATACAAAAGATGGTAGCAATATTATAGAAAAGAGCTGAGACAAAGGACTCCATCATTAACCAATTTATATGATTCAGTTAAAAACAATATTCATGCAATACGTTCAAAGTGATTCTAAAATATTTTCAATATTAGATTTTCAAAATATTAGTTGTTAATCACAAGCATGAAGCATCAAAAATCCCTAGAACAAGCATCCACCATCAGAGAAAACACAACTAATTAATCAAAATCATTTAATCAGTTTTTAATTCAATGCAAATAATCATAAAAAGAATTATAGAAATTAATTAAATAAAAATTACCATATATTTATTGAAAAAATAGTTTCCTCTGAAGCCTCAACAATGGGGTTTAGCTCGTCATGACAAATCCTCTCTCAAATGATGGATGTATAGCTCAAAAAGTGTTTAAAATGAAGAAAAGAAAATTGACACAGAGAATTTGCTACAGATAAATCTATTGCAGAGAAGAAATGGTCACCGTTGCTAACTATTACATGAGCAGCTGAATACAAAAATTTTGGTAACGGTGATTTACAGATAAGGTGACAGTTTATTCATCTTCTTCCTTTTTCACGAGTAGCGACATAATATATTTTTTTGATTTTTTGTTTCGATTTCTATGGCCAAGCCAGCCCCCCTAAACTCTCTTCACGACTCCAATATTTATAGTAGGACAACTAACAACCTTATTAACCTCTCCAAATCTTCATTATTTTCTCCTAAAATCTTTTTATTAATTCACGGAGTTTATTTCTTTCCGCTATATGATTTTCTGTGATGTTGTTACCACATAAAACTCGAGAGAATAACTTCTTACTAAACCCAATCTGGAGGACATAATATCTCCTTTATTACAAATAATTTTTGCCCGAAAATAACCACCCTGATTTTGAGAATCAAATATTCACGTGAGATTTGATTTCCACGTTTCCAAGTATTTAAACTTATATAAACTCCTCGTAGTAAGGAAAAAATAAATTCTCGCCTTATCCCTTGAAAAATGTCCTCCAAAATCTCGTAACAAATCATCACAACTCGATCACAAAATTTCCCGCTAATTTTTTCAAATGAGGAAGAAGAAAGGCGCTCCCTATTCAATAAGCTGGTGCCTTTAGTAGTGGGGTGCTCTTATTCAAAGTTGGGATGCCTTTAGTAATTTTTCTGGATGCCTTTAACACTTTTGATGAGGTGTTTTTAGCACCTTTCAAGATAAATTTTCCACAAAAATACCTGAAAACATAGAAAATGATAATATTAGTACAAAAATTGAGAAAAAAATAATATAGATATAAGCTCAAATAAGACATATAAATGTGTCTATCATTTTTCGAGTTTAACCCATGATGAGAATCGCTTTATCGATTTGGATACATCCAAACTTGATACCGAAAATACCCTTCAAACTGTAATTTTAGATTGCCAAGGTAGTTGGAATTTTTTTAGTTTTCATCATATGTTGTGGCTTTGATTTGTTGAATTAACTCGTGTGTTTACTATACAACTGCTCAGCAAAAGGTTAGCAAACTGGAGATGGACATGGCTAAGAGTATTGGTAAAAAAGTCGATACCGAGGATTGCCTAGCCACTGCAATGGCGGGGATCTTGAGATTGAAGAAAAGTATCGCCAAGCTTGTGCCTAATCAAAGACTCAACTCTTGAGGGTGAAGGATGAGCTCAAGTATTAGTATCAGAAGAATCTGGAGGAGATATACACAAAGAAAGTGTTGGATGATAGGGTTAAGCAGGATCATAAAAGGCTTGCTCGCGAGGCTAAGCAAAGTTCAGCTACACCGGTGATTTCGATCAATTCTGTAAGTCCAACTGTTCGTGTTGGAACCGAATCTGAAGCTGTTGTCGCTACTCCCTCCAATCCTTCTGCAACACTGGTGAACCCGAGCGTGACTGTTATTCCAGTTGATTCAGCTGGAGCCGATCCCGATGCTGCTACTACCTTCTTTCCAAACTCCGATGCATCTCAGGCTACTTAACCGAGTGTAACCATTGAGAATTCCAAGGCGTAGGCAAATGAAGTTCGGTTAGAGGGTTGATGCCTCGTATTTATGCTTATTTTCTATTATACTCCCTGCGTGGAGGTTGACATACTTTTGTTGGGTTTTCGTGTTCGTCTTGTCTTGGATTCGTCTGTTGTTCCTTGATGGATACTTTTCTTTTTTTATTGGGGTTGTTGGGATTTTCTTTTTCTTTTTTTATTGTTGGGATATTTTGTTTATCCACCTTGAATCTTGTTATGGCTATTTGGTAGGGTGCATGTTGGAAGGTCCTTCTTTTTGTTAATATCAATCGAATTTTCTTTTCGTGTTATTCACTTGGCTCTGTCTTGACTAGTTTATTATTGTCACGGGGAATGAGCATAAGAATAAACCTTTATTGTAAAGTATTAATACTTGCCATTATTCTTCTTTGATATTCCGTTGCACTTTCTTTATTGCTTTTGTTGATATACTTCCTTCCTTGTGTGTTTGTAATTTACAATCTTGACCCAGCGATAACGTGGCTAGAAATCATACTAAAGTTATATACCATCAATATACTACTTAATATTTCGAGTACACAGATTTGCTAGGGTTTTAATTTTCCCCCTCAGTTATTTTATTGATAGGTTTGCTCACTCTATAGAGTTTAGCTCATATCATTATATGGACGTTCCGAAGCTTCGTATTTGTTGATACGTTTTGGGACTTCTGCCTATTACAGGGTTCGCCCCCTCCCCCATTGTAACCTTCCTAGGTGGGTTCTTATAGAGGGTGGTACCCTTGAAAATTAATCACACCGGGCCATGTGGATTGACTTTCCTGAGTACCTTCATTGTAGGACATCATCAGGTCTTTATCTCGCAGATGGCATAAGGCTTAAACACGCTTGTACTCATTCCTCGGGAGGATGGCAACATCTTATGAGATGGCTTAGGTCTTAATTTTATGCTCATACTCATCCTTGTGAGGATTGCAACTTCTTAGAAGATGGCTTAGGTCATAATTTTATACGTGTATTCATCCTCGTGAGGATGGCAACATCTTGGGAGATGTCTTAGGTCTTAATTATGTGTCTGTAAAAAAGTTTTGTACGATTGATGGCTCAAAATGTATTATTTTATTGATGATAAACTTTGCCATTACATCATTTTCAAGGATAATATTTCTTCAAATGGGCAGCTGATGTGTTTGTAATAGTGGTAAAAAGAGTATCGTTCGCTCGAACTTGTGAAGACTGATTTTAGAGTTTAATAAACTAATTTTTAAACTAAAAATATGTAAAAAATATGAAAATAATATTCACAAATACTGAGGTTATGGATTTTACCATTAACCAATTAAAGTGCTTCAAACTAATTAATATTCATGCAATTCTTACATTTAATTTGATTCTAAAATATTGTAATAAGTAGATTTTCAAAATAACAATTGTATAACAAAAGCATGGAACATCTAAAACCTAGGCCAAAGCATGTACCATCTAACGAAATCACAATTGTTTAACAAAAATCATTAAATCAATTATTAATCAAGGAAAATAATCATAAAAAAATTATAAAAATTAATTAAAATAGAAATATACCACTTTTATTGAAACAATGGCTTCCTCCGTCACCTCAGCATATGGGGTTTAGCTCATCTTGCTCAAAACACCCTCAAAAGTTTGGTACATAGCTCAAAGTGTTTGAAAATAATGAAAAAGAGTGAAATAAATGAAAACAATGAGTTTGCAACGTTTATAAACGTTACAGACTCGCTGTTACAGAGGGATAACTATTTCTTGAAGCTAAACGTTGCAATTGAAGTTAAAAGTTGCAAAGTTAAAAGCTTTAGCAACGGAAGCTTCAAACTTTTGGCCACGGAAGCTTTAACCCTATGGCAACGGAATCTTCATCTTATTCATCATGATCACGAGCAGATTTTTCTGGATTTCTTGATTTCGATCTCTGGCCTCTCCAGACCCCCCCCACCCCGTCGGGATCCCGATGTGAACCCCCCACACCCCCGTAACTCTCATCTCAACTAGGGATGCACATCGGGTCGGGGGGGTCGGGTTTGGCCTCACCCGCACCCGACCCGCCAGAAGGCGGGTGAAAGAAGTACCCCCCCGCACCTAACCCGCCGAAAGTTGGGGCGGGTCGGGTCTGACCTGCCATTATGGCGGGTCGGGTGAGGGTGGGTGCGGGTGACCCGCCTGGTTGAGATCTCTGTCCAAACAGAAATCAATTCAAACAATTCAAACACAAATCTCTGTCCAAACAGAAATCAACCCAAACCTAATAGTGACCTGCATTCAAATGACTACAATTAAAGCTAAATACATCTATCTACACCAAATTGAAGTATTTGAAATCTACACCAGCACCCTGGTGTTCACTTACAGTCCACCAGTTCATTGTTTTGCACAAAGATTTTCTTATAGAGGAGTCTTATCATACCATAAACAAGCCAACTAAGATGGATTAGCAATCTAAGAGATGTATGAGGTTTGCCAACCAAGGAAATGAAGGGTACACATCATAAATGAAAGCTATGTTTGAATATTCTCAAGACCAAGTGTTCTAACAGTAATATCATTGGCTTTACACAGATGCGGTTCTCTGCAGAGTTCTTAGCCTGGACCAACTTTAGGAATGTCGTAGTGCTCACTCATGTTTGCCAGATACTGACTGAAGTCTTGAATTCGATCACGATGTGATTTGTTTGAAGTCTTTGCCAGCCTACAATGACTAAAAAAATATAAACAAATTAGTAGCTTTAAGTAAGAAATGTTCAGCAACCTGTTGATATCTCACTTTCTTTAATTTCAGCAATTCGTTCATACTACACCTTATTTTGTTTTTTTTTCTTCTTTAACCCTCCCGACTTCACATCGAGAGATTTCCCTTTAAGCTTCAGCTTCCCAACAACAACATTATCATATTCCGACATCACTTCCTACAACTGTTAAGATCAAGTCAGTCTTTACATTCATAACATCAAAAAATTATATGTTAAGAACTTTTATCAAAACCTTAATTTTTCCACCAATCCTCTAACAGTTAACATAATTCAAAACCAAAAACACCTTAGAAACTAAAGATTTAAGACCGTTTCCCAAAACCCCCCAAATTAGGTTAAACGACTCAAATCTGCCATGAAAAGTTGGGTTTTTTCCACACACAAAACCCCCCCAAATTTTCCCTCAACTGATCTCTAGTAATTAAATGCAAAATTCATTAAAACCCTTTGTTCCCTATCACATATGTAAACGGAATCAATAAGCCAGGGTTTGAAAAAGATTTTCTTAGCCATTGGA
This sequence comes from Papaver californicum, assembly GCA_023531435.1. Lineage (NCBI taxonomy): Eukaryota > Viridiplantae > Streptophyta > Magnoliopsida > Ranunculales > Papaveraceae > Papaver > Papaver californicum. Next base: position 690,073 of record JAJJMC010013841.1, read on the forward strand.
AACTTGTTATGATTGGGATTGAAACAGGAGGTGGTAATTTCTTAGGGGTTTGAAGAATATTGAATAAAGTTTTTAGGGTTGCACAAAGGGAGAGTGTGATTAAGATTATGAACCAAATAGATTTTCTTTTACTTTTATGTTTCATCTTCTTCCAGGCCATCCTGGCCATTTATTTTTCTGCTGAAATTGATGCTACTGCTGCTACTGATGATGTCTCTTGTATTGAAGATGATGGATCAGGTAGTGATGAAGTAAAACCATTCACGATTGATTCTGTGGCCATTACTGTGGAGAGCTAACGAGAGAGGGATAGAGAAAAGCCCTAATTTTTGTTTTTCCAGGGAAAGTCTGAAAGAGGAACAGACTTTATAAGAGAGAAGACAGAACTTCTGGCGGGTTGGGCGGGTGGGTCGGGTGAGAGGAGGTATCACCCGCACCCGACCCGTCAGAAGGCGGGTATAAGAAAGTGTCACCCGCACCCAACCCTTTTATCGACGGGTCGGGTAAAAATAGGCGGGTGCGGGTCGGGTGGCGGGTCTGGGTCGGGTTTGTGCAGCCCTAATCTCAACTCTCTATTTATGCTATGACAACTATCCAGCTCCTTCAAATCTCTCGAATCTTCCAATTATTTTTTCTTTAATGAAAATATTCTTCGGGCATTATTTTCTTCATCTCGGTATGATCCTTGATGATTTTGTTTACTCGATACGGTGAATGAGATAAGATATTCCCTTATTACAAAGAGATATTCTTTGTATCAGATACAATCAACCCGAGAATACATAATTTATTTCCGTTTGAAGTGCCGATATTATGTTGGTATTTTGTGAGTCCAAATATCGTAAAACTCCCCCTATTAAGGCAGGAGAATATTTGCTCCTTTAAACTCTTCAATAATAACCGAAAATATGCTTTCAATTCACTATAGATTCTTCTCAATATAGAGAGAAAATTTTCTCGCCTTTTTGTATTTTGAATTTTGTTAAGAGGGTGCCTTTATCCAAAATCAGGGTGCCTTTATCAATTTTGTGGGTGCCTTTAACACTTTCGTTGGGGGTGTTTTTAACACTTTTTAAGCCAATTTTCTCCATAAAAGTTTATTCTTGCAAAAACCCTAAAAGCACATAAAATAATAATATTAGTACAAAATATGAGAACTATTAACACAAGTATGAGACTAAATAAGACACATAAATGTGTCTATCAGCAGCGTTCCGGGTGTTGCAACTCTTTACCCTCGGGATCTACTAGCATATATGCTCCTTTTCGGCCTTCCCGAGGATCGTGTATGGTCCTCCCTATTTTGGTGCAAGTTCCTTTCCTGTTTTATCTATTATATATGGCTGGTGGAATTTCTCTGAGCACCAATTCTTCTGGATGATATTCGCGCTCCCTAACTCGTTTTTCATACTCCTTCCCGAGCTCTTGCTGGTAATTTTCCATTACAGGGTGATGATTCAGTTTTCTTCTAAGTTATCAAGTTTCGCCAGTATGAGATCTGATGTCAGGTTCTTTTCCCATGCATCATTCTTGGTTATCGGGATCATGATCTCGGTAGCATAAGTCAAGAAAAATGGTGTCATCCCTGTTGCTGTTGGGATTGTGGTTCAATATTCCCATAAGACATTATGCAAGTACTCGTACCAGGTCCCATAATTTGCGTCTAGTTTTTTCTTCAAGTTGTCTGCGATTGTTTTGTCTGTGGCTTCAGATTGTCCATTACTCTGTGGGTAGATCAGAGATGATTTTGCCTTTCGTATATAATACGTGTTAAAGACCAAGTCTATATTTTTTTCTTTCGAATTGCTTGCCATTGTGCGACACGATCACTGCTGGAATCCCAAGTATGCAAATTATGTTTTCAAAAATGAAGGTGAATACGTCTTTGTCTCGAATTTGTTATATAGCCTTGGTCTCGACCCACTTTGTAAATTAGTCAGTTGCTACGATCAAAAATCTCCTTTGTTTAGTTCCAGAAACCAAAGGTCCCACTATGTCGATCCCCCATTTTGCGAAAGGCCATGGGCTAATAACTACATTCAGGCTTGTGACTGGTGCGTTAATTCCTTTTGCATACCTTTGATAGTCCTCGCATAGCTTGGTCATGTTCTTGGAAACTTCATTCATATATGGCCAGTAATATCCTTGTGTTCTTGTTTTGAATATTTCTTGTATAGTATCCCTTCTCGAAACTCGTAATTTGCTGATCTGTTTCGAATTTTACGTGCTAGCTTTTAATCCAAATGCAGCAATCCTCTCTCCAGATAATCATGAATGGGTGTTCTCCAGTCTTCTGTTGGTTCATTTGTTTGATCCATCATAATTACATCGAGGATATCTTATGCTGGTATGGATGGTAACATAATTTTCTGGATCCTCACTTCTAACCTCGGAGTCGCTCATCGTGGATGAAATATATGCCAGAGCATCTGCGTTTCTATTATCCTTTCTCCCGTTCTGCCTGAATTTGATGTTCCCGATCTTTGATGCGTACAACTGAACTAGCTTGAGATATTTTTACAGACATGGATCCAGGGTCTGTTAATTTCCTTCGATCTGTCTTATAACGAGCTGAGAATCACTAGTCGGTTAAATTTCGGTAATGCTCATTTCCTCGATTATCCTTAAAGCATAAATGACAGCTTCGTACTCTATTATATTGTTCGTGGCTTGCACTATTCTTCTTCATCCTAGGAAGGTAAATACCACCCCAATGCCAACTCCTTCTTTATTTGTGAATCTATCGACAAAGACTTCCCATCGCCTTGGGTTGCACGTTTCGAGAAGATTGTGCTGATCTTTATCATCTTCTCCCATACTAGGTATTTTCTCAATTTTCTCCTCCTATGAGAGGGGGAAGTCTACGAGAAAATCAGCTAGAGGATGGGATTTCGTGGTTGTTATTATCTCGTACTTTATCCCAAACTGCTTGATTTGTATGCTTCATTTAGTTATCTGCCTAGTCTTCTTGGCACTCTCCAGAATTGCTTATGTGGGTGATTTCGTCAAAACTTTGATGACATGCACATGGAAATAGGTCCTTAATTTCTGAGTGGCAATCAGTAATGCTAAGATCACTTGCACTATCTTTGTGTAGTTCCGTTCATCAAAGATGAGAGTTTTACTAATGAATTAAACTGGTTCTTCTATCTTAGACTCTCCACGAACCAAAACAACATTGTTTGACTACGATGTCGTAGATAAATACAGATGGAGGGTTTCACTGGGATCCGGCCTATACAGCCTTCAGAGGGTAGCCAAATATGCCTTTATATTTCTGAATGCATCCCCGCATTCCTCACTCCATTTGAAGGCATAACCTTTTGCTACGGTATTGAAGAATGGCTTGCACTTATCCGAGGATATGGATATAAATTTTCCAAGTGTTGCGAGTCTTCCATTTAATCTTTGCACATCTTTAACTGTTGCTAACGATGGAATTTCTTGGATTGCTTTAATTTTTTCTGGGTCTGCATCAATGCCTTCCTTGGTTATAACAATTTGCCCGATGTAACACCGAATATGCATTTTGCTGGATTGATCTTCATTTTGTATTTTCGTATTTGAGTGAAAATATCCCTAAGATCGGACACGTAATCTTTTGGTTTCTTGCTTTTGACTAGCATATCGTCGACGTAGACCTCGATGGTCTTATGCACCCGTTGATCGAATCTTTTTTCTTCGAGCCTCTGGTATGTTGCACTTGCATTCTTTAATCCAAATTGCATTTTTGTGTAGCAGTATAGGCCTCATGGAATAAAGAGAGTTGTATGCTCCTGATCCTCATCGGCTAGTGAGATCTGATTGTAGCCCGAGTGTCCGTCCATAAACAAAAAAATTTCATACCTTGTCGTTGCATCCACCAGCTGATCGATGCTAGTTAGTCGGAAACTGTCTTTTGGGCAAGCCTTTTTCAGGTTGCTGAAGTCTATGCGTACTCCTCATGTTCTCTTAGGTACGACGACCATGTTCGAGATCCATCGGGGATATCTTGCTTCTCGGATAACTCCTAATGCCATCATTTTTTTGAGATTTTTTCTTACTATTTCATGGAATACGAGCGAAACCTTTCATATCTTATGCTTGTGTGGTTTTGCTTTGGGATCTATCTTTAGGTGGTCGCAACATACTTCGGGGGTCAATTCTTGACATATCTTCCATGCTCCATGCGAATACATCAATAAATTCTTTCAATCAATATAGCGATCAATTCAGCTTCCTTATCGCTTGGCATCAAGGACCCTATCTTCAAGACTATGGATACGCCATCAACTATGATGTTGATTTCCTTCGTTTGTTCTATAGCTGTGAAGGTTGTTTTTCTGCCCATATCGGGGTCACATTCTGTAACTTCTATGCAGCTGAGAGTTTGTTTATTTGATGTCCTGCTCCTCGAGAGACTTAACAATTGCTGCATCGATTAATTTTGGCTTACTCGCGTTCTTTCCTCGCCTTTTTTTATTACTTATCGCTTTTCTTCCTTTGACCTTTCGTATATTTGGACGTCCATCTGATTGCAATATTTGGCCTCTTCCGTCTCTACAAAGACTTTTGTTATTCCTCCAGGCATCGAAAACGTATTCGTTGATGATAAATAGACGTAACCCCTTTGATACTATCTACACATGATCCCCCGATGATGGCATGGTATGATGATTTGATGTCCACAACTCAGAAGGTAGTAATGTTTTTTACCATTCCTAGATCAATCTTCAAAGTTATTTCGCCATTTGGTTTTGATGCCGCCCCGTTAAATCCATAGACCATGTAAGTCGATGGTATTAAGTCATCATATGCGAGCCTTATCTGTTTGAATGTATCGTAGAAGAGTATTTCGACCGTGCTTCCCCCATCTTCAAAGATCTTTGGCATGGCTATGCTTTCAACTTTCATTGTGGCTACGAGAAGATCGTTGTGCTTTTTCCATTTAAGGGCACATTACGAGCCGAAAAGTAGATTGGTTGCATCATCCATGGATCCATCTGTCCTAAGCTGAAAATTTCCTCACCTTGGTGATTTGTCTTGTGGATCCATGTCATGATCGTGCTTTCAAAGCTCCGCTTCACTATTTCAGAATATCTGATCGTGTTGCACTCGAGGTACGAGATTTCTCTTCCAATGGTTACATGATGCACTTGATTATCCTGGCCTGGCTTGACAATAAATTGTTGCAGATGGCCCTCGTCTAACAGACGTTGTACTGCATTCTTCAAATTACGGCAGTTTTTCGTGGTGTGGCCTGCATTTCGATGAAATTCATATCATCCACGATTATCACTAAGGATATGGAGAATCGTCCCTCGTTTGAATGGATAAATCACATCTTCTCGATTCTCCATCTCTTTAATAATTTCTCCGAGTGGTGCATTGAGCGTGGTGTACATCTTATCTTTGAACCGTTGCCTTTTCCAAGTGTTACTTCGCCCGCCTTTTCCTCAGAATCTTCAAAGTTGGTATCCTTATGTTTGTGGCATGCTCATTTGGTTTGTTGGGACCACTGTAGTTGGCTCTACTAGATTGGCTTGTACATTACTCGCGCTCGGAAAGGATTTCAATGCAGACGCCTGTATTTTCCCAACACAATATAATGGTCATGGATTTCTCGCAGAGCCCCTAATTTTGTTGGGACGTTGTTGAACAGCTTGATGAAGACCGGATCATCCTTCTTGAGACTTCCTAAGAAACCTAAGATTTGATTTTCCCCAGATATTTTCCCTACCTCAGCATATAGCTTTCTCCATCTATTTACAAGATTTCGTAGGCTTTCATCATCTTACTTTTTGATTGTATAGATACAGTCAACACGTGAAGAACTATTGTGCATGTAAGCCTCCAGGAAGGTCTCGGATAACTCTTTGAAACTGGCAATGGATCATTTAGCTAGCACATCAAACCATGCGAGTGTTTTTTCTCTTAGACTCGAAGAACTTGAATAGAAGCAAATCATGTTAACTCCAGGGTGGAAAGGATCTTCTATAAGCTCGAATATATTGGACTGCATTAGTGGTTCAGTCAAAGATCAAAGTGAATACTGATATCGACCATTTTGGTAGAGGTTTGCATCAATTCCTTTGTGAATGGAGTTCTCTCATCCTCTGTCATGACCTTGGAAAGGCAGTTCCCTTGTTTCATGTCGCGCATCTCATTGTACATCGTCTCTATTTTGTCCAACATTTTTCTCTTATTTTTTCTTTTCTCGAAAGGTTCCTCATGACACTCATTGTGTTTATATTTCCTTCCTCGTCCATGCTTTGGTTCAAAGTCTCATGACTCTTTTATCCCTTCTTCATCTACGCAAATATATATTACCTTTTTCCTCGCAAGTCTCTGTTTTCTTGCTCTAGACTCTGGTTCTTTTCCTTTAACTCGTGAATCTTTTCCTCTTGCAGCTTTTGGACCTTGGCGTTCTCTTCATTCGTTATTGTTTTTCCAGATTAGTTCCTTTGTCGTTCGCGTTTGTTGGTTTGGCTCCAGGCTCTGGTATGTCATCACCCTTATTTTTATCCTTGGTGCCATCTTCTTTTTGCTTTTCGGAATCCTCTAACTCTTCTGAATATGTTTCTGTCTCTGTGTTCGAGCTCGTACGTCTATACTCGAGTGCCTCACCGGCGATGACTCCTCTTGGTACACCCTCGTTTATCTTCTTTTTTTGCTTATATGTCACTGCCTTTGACACTCGTTCTTCTACAATCATTGCTTATTTCACCTAAACACATAAGGGAAAATAATATTTTAGGGCTAATCTCTTTTTTTACACGTTTCTCAAAATCCGACAAAAATTAAAAAAAACTGCACCAGTTTTCCTCGTTTGATTTGTCAGACTCAAGACTGATTGTGTCCTTGTAACTGAATTCTTCTGAGATGGTAGTTACAGATAAAACCAAAAGTACTTTTAACCATAAATGTAACCTCACTTTTGACGTAAAATATTCCCAAAATAGATCTTTCTTTGAAAGCAAGAAAATTTCTAACAAACAACTACTCCACTTCTTTTAGTGGTCCCCTTTATTGAGTTGAGGTTGAGTTTTTTGAATACCTTCTCTCTTCTTCTAGAGTTTTTCAGGTTACATTTTTTAAAATGTAATGAGAGTTTACTGCAAGTCGCACCCCTTTTCTGCCAGATCTATGCTTTTCTTTGAAGCTTCATGAAACTCACAGACCTCTTTGGCTTGTACTATTTGAAAAATAAAGAAAATCTTAAGAAATGAAGACCTTTCTGCGCTTGAGTTTTTTCTTTTCACCCTTGCAAATCTTTAACGAACGTTTGCAATCATATCATGGACATGCTGTTGTTCTTCAGATTTTCTATCAAGGGTGGGCTAACTTCTTAACAAGTTATTTAGGTTTCCTTTCAGGGAGGGAATAAAAAAAATAAACGATAGAGTAAGAACAACGTAATACTAAGAGTGGGACCATTCGAAAATACTGAAAAAGAAAAATTCTTTGATGAAGATGAAACTCCTTGCCTTTTCATAAGGTAGAGAACGGAAAAGTTTCAACAACTTAGAACAAAAATAAAAAACAAGAGCTAATGATTATTAACCACGAGGTTTGCTCGACAGATCTATAATACCAAATCTTTGTTTCTAGCGTCAAATTGTAGTAGCCATTTTCTAGCTATAGAATGACATTGATCTATAACGTTGAAACATAACTTCAAATGAAACATAATACATACAAGCATAAGATTAAATGGGAGTTTAGATGCTGGACACAAGACCTCATCCAGGATTCCTTACCTAAAGACTTTATGAAACTAAAAAAACTTTATTAATGGCGAAAATGGTTATTACAAACTCGAAATGAAACTCTCAATCCCCAAAGAAGGCCTTAGCACCCTCTTTTTCTATGGAAAATATCTTACCCTAACACTCTAATCGTCCCAGTATTTATAGACAAAATTGCTTATACATTACATTTTAGTGATATACACTACATCCTTGTTGATGTCCAATCATACGTGGAAACCTTCTCCTAATTATCCCCGTCACACGAGTGTTCGTTTATGCTCGGATATTTTTATCCTCATGGTTATTATCATCCTTGCTCGGACCTCTCCCAATCTTCGTACATCTTTTGCTTCTACCACTTGTGTAGTCTCCAAGGCTCTCTTGTTGTCTTGTCATCTTTCACTGCTCGAGTATGAAAAAATCCAGTTCTACACGTCTATCTTTCGCATTTAATGCTCTTATTCCCTGGTTCAAACTCATTCGTTGATGCGGTCAAGATGATTTCAACATGTCTTGATCCGGTAATGGCGGTACATATCTCGAAATACGGATGGTAACTTTTCAGTTTATTTCCTATGCTTTTCATCATTATCTTCTTACATCTTCGACGCTCTAGGATTGCTCTACGTGGAAACTGAATATTGTACTATCACAAGAGACATGATTTTAATTAATGCAGAGTATACACAGTAAGTCAGCAGTACCTTTTCACGTCTTTGAAAGCAATGACACTTTCTAGCTCCATATGTGACTTGAGATTAGATTCACAACATAGAAGTAGTGTTTGTTGTGTATCTAAAAAATCAGGAAACTCCTGTGATTTAGTATAGTTGGATTTCATCTTTGCGTTATTATCTTTTAAAATGTTGACTAGGTAAAGATACTCCAAAAATTATTTTGATGAGAGATTTTTTTCTTCTTCTAGAGAACCTATATATGGGAGAATGGGCAGAAATAAAAATTTACTAATTTTGGTTCGAGCCCCCTAAAATCTACGTAACTGTATAAAAATTCTTGATTTTATCTTTAATTTTACATTTAGCCTACTAAAATCTATATGTTTATATTTTTTCTAGCCCTCCTTAATAACAATTTCTGATTCCGCCACGTATGGGAGGTCTGGGTCTTCCAAAAACCATTCTTAAAATGATCTATATTAAAAGTCCATAATACATGAGACTAATAGTGTAATAACACACTGATATTAATGTAACATACTGGTTAAATAATTGGATGGCAATACCAATGATTTAAATTCAAAACTCGTCAGTATAACACCAAACTATTTATCTATAAAAAAAACTAAAATAAAAATAGTACTATTATATTTAAATAAGCTTTCGGTCTCATAAAAAGGAGATTAAGAGATCATGCACAAAGAGATGAAATCGTAAACATTCATACAATATCTATCCAGTTGCATTCATTTTCATACATGGCGTGGGATGCAATATGATAGCGGGACCGGTGGAGTTGTTGGAACTTGGAAGTAAAGTCTGTGTGCGGTAGATGACTCTCGCATCAATTTTTGTTCAATCCTGAGAGTCTTAACTGTTTTCTTTCTCCTTTTCGTTAGGTTGGTCACTACTGCGGCCCATGATTACCCATGAATGAAAGGAAATGTAATCCGTCAAACTCTACCCCATCACCATTGTTGTCATTACCAAAAATCTAGCATCTTCGGATCACAACCAAAAGCATTTACATCATAGTACAACACGATATCTTATCGTGAAATCAACTCCCATGATCATTTAAACAATGAGAATTAATCAAACAACTTAAAATGAATTGACTCATATATTTAACGTGGTTCAACAGTCTGACTGTCTACATCCACGGGTAAAAAGATTTGTGTTCCCTTTATTATACATCATCATAAGATACAACAAATTATTGATATGTCATAAAATTATGAACATAATAATCATAGTATAACTGAAATTAAAGTTTTACATAAGTTCATACCTAAACTCTTTGTTATCACTTCAATGTCTTCAGTCTAATTTCTCTCAAGATTTTCCAACTTCCTGTTTATGAGCTTGGTATTTATAGCCAATTGAATGGATCCCACCAATCTACCTTTCCACCTATTTATTCTTATCCATTCTTGGTGCAATATGTAATCCCGCAAAGCTTATTTGCAGTTTCCACAAGACCTGATCGTTCTTCCCACAAGTCTTAGCATGCGTACTGCTTGTTCCTCGTAATTTCTCACTGGTTATCCCGCAGCTCTTCTGCGGTCTTGTAGTTAAGTTATTGTTGTTGGATTAGGATGACTGTTGCGGTCTTATTTGAATCATGGAATGTTTGACACGTAACTCTTTAAAGTAAATCGTCATGCTTTAGTTCTTTTTGTTCCGTTGCTTGTATAGTCGACACATGTTAGTCATGCATCAATACTTATTATTACTCTTATTGAGTCATGCTTTCCCGCAACATGTTGTCAGTCGAGCAGTTAATGTTGTATGTCTTGAGCAGTGTACCTTACTTTCCCGCAACCCACGTGTTGGTCAGGCAGCAAGGCTATCTGTTTTGAGCAGTGTGCCTTACTTTCCCGCAACCCACGTGTTGGTCATGAAGCAAGGCTATCTGTTTTGAGCAGTGTACCTTACTTTCCCGCGACTCACGTGTCGGTCATGCATTAATGCTTTTCAGGTTCACACTTTATCAAGTTTTGCAGCTGTCAATTCAATGGTTTAAAAGGCTTTGTTCCAGTATTTCTCGTCTCATCGTGGCTCGTTACTTCTTCAATAGTTTTTGGACACGTGTACCTCAGAAATTATTCTCTCATAATTTGCCCCTTTTTTTTTTTTGGGAATTGATAGTTGGCAAAAAAATTAAAAAAAGGAAAAATAATAGTTACCTTTTCAGTTCCCCCGCCTGCAATAACTTCCTTTCCCACGTTACACTTTTATCCGCTTTTTTCGCTATCTGTAATTTTTCTTTGCACGTTTTTGTCAGTTGGCGTTTTTCGAGGAAATCAAATCTCTGAAAAAGTTTATTTCTTTCAGTTTTCGAGGGTTCTTCAGTTTCAGTTTTCTCCTATTTAATACCAATTATTTCCTTCATTCCATTCTTTACACCTCTTATCTTCTTCTTCTTAAAGTTTTAGTGCTTTTCATTCCTTTGAACTTTTCAAATATTCTTCAACACCTTTTCATTCTCCTGAACTTTTGTGATCTAAGATTCTTGCATCGGGATCAAGTTTTTATCTTTTCAATCAATCAAATTTTTCTTCTATCTTTAACTTCACTGTAAGTAACTCTTTTGTTTTTTATTTTTCGTATTTGTTTGTTTATCAGTCTCTCTATCTGTACCTTAATCATTGTAGATGATGTTAATGATGTTTTTATATGTTTATTTGTTTGAATGAATGATGATTCTAATGTTGTTGATCTCTCTTTTTGATGATTGGTTACTTTATCATGATTCCTTATTTCTCCTGATCAGAGAATGATTGGCTGATTTGTATTTTGATGTAATGATCATCTTGTTGTTCTTTTGTTTTGCAACTTTTCTTCTTTGTTCTTGCTTTTGACCTTAATAAGCTTATTTTTGCTTGCTTTCCTATGTAGATAAAATTTATCATGGCTGGAAAAGGTAATGCCAAAGTTACTGGTGATGCTTCTTATCAGGATGATGAACCTTTAGTCAGGAAGTCATCTCATTATCCTGTATCGAGGGGTCATCCTTCGGAATCTACAAGGCCCGCAAATGTTCCTGTTGCAGTCAACAATCCTGCTCCCAAGAACAAACGGGCTCATGAAAGCTGTAGCTTTAAATTAGTGAACCTTGAGGACTTCAAAAAGCATCATGGTCTTCAACGATTCAAAGTTTCCTTTTATGATTGTGCTGAATATGAAATTACCCTGGAAATGATGGAGGGTTTTAAATATAGCAACGACGAGTTATTAATCCCTGCGGGAGCATTAGATGCGGGTCTACAGCTTCCGTTGTACCAGAAAGAAAACCCTTTTCAGTTTGCGTTTCTTGCTAGCCGCAACCAATCTCAGCACAACTTAGTGCGGTCTGTAACTCAATATAATGGGAATTGGTGGCGCATACTGAATGAGTGTAGCATGTGAAGCCAAGGTAGAACCAATTTTACCTGTTACGTTCCAGACCCTGCGGAACGTAAAAACTACACGGTGGAGAACTTCCACGCTACCTATGCGGACAACATTGCCGCAAAGAATTTTAAGAAATGGAGCGTTGTCCCGGGCCGCAAAGATGGTGAAGGATTCCGTCTGCTAGCGGAAATTGACAACGCTAAGCTGAAGTACGTTCCAGGAACGACGCGTCCTCTCAGGGAAAGAAGTCGGGAAGATCACGACTACAAATGGTACCGCACCCCTCTAGTCATTGAGGGTCCGGGGGTCTTTGGATTCGTTGCTGATAAAGTGGTTTACAATCTTCTTACCCGCTTCAATGGTTATTGCCCTTGGCGGCTAAATTTTTCTGACTTCAAATTTGCGCTTGTCACCATACGTAAAGTTTCTTTCTGTCATTTTATATATATTGCTTAATGATTAGAGTATCTCTCTGATCAAAAATTTCTCTCTTTTTTATAGCCGGAAACTGAGCCGCAAGATGATAAAAACACAAAAGATGATGCGGGAGTGAAGCGCAAGGCCGCACCCCCTAAAGAAAAGGTATTGTTTTGATCTGATTAATTCTAGTATTCCCTAAGAATTTCATGTAATGAATTATTATGGTTCATTTATAGGGTCGGAAGAAGGTGAAGGGCGCACCCCGTGCTTCCACGGACAGGGAAGAGGGAGAAATTCGAGATTCTCCCCTTTGTCGTCCACTCTTAGGAGGTGAAGGAAGCTTTGTTGCAGAGAGGCAAGATGAAAAACGGAATATTCCTCTTCAAATTACATACTTCGAGCCTGCGGAACAAGTTGGTGTTGCGTAAAAAGTCTCAAATGCTGCCATCAATCTCTCGCACCAAGCTGTTGTTCCGGATCCTTCTTTTTTCCTTCAGTTCTCCCCTCTGGTCGTTGATGAGCCACTTGAAGCTGCCTCGAGTGAAGATGATTCAACTGATGAAGAAGATTGCCACACTCAGGATGATCCAACAATTACTTCAACAGAAGTGGATCCACAAGCTCATGTTGCAGAAACAGATGAGTCTGCGGACACTAATGCAGCGGGTAATATGCCCATAAATTTTATGGCAGAAACTGGATCTGTCGTAATTAACGCTGTGAATGTGGATGCGGAAGACGCAGTACAGCCGAACATGGAGTTCCCGCAAGAGAATAGAGGAAAGGGAGTTTCAGAGGCTTCCAATCTCTTGGAAAAATAAGAAGAAGCCTTTCAATTGTTCATGTCGAAGAATCTTCTGTCTATTCCATGCAACTCTTTGCCGGTGAAATCAGATAGCTCTTTGATCTCCCGGTTGTGCAAGTCCATGGAGGTTGTACCATTCGAAGTGGTTAGAGATGCTTGGTTAAAAGATCAAGGTGAAGCCGTTGATCCCACATTTCGCATCCTCGAACCTTCTTCTCTTGCGGAAACTCTCGCACTTGCGGATGGACAAGTGTATTCTTTTTCGCAACAAGCTCTTCTGCAGGTATTTTAATTGCTTTTATACCTTGTGATTTCTTCTTATTTTTAGTTCTCGTCATAACTTTAATTCTACAGCTTGGACGAGGTTAAAGCGCTGCTCATACTACGTACCAATTCTACAAAGCGCGGTCCACAATGATGGAGTCCCGATTTAGGGCTGTAGAAAATGATGCTTTGGATTTAAAGCGGGAAATGACGCGCTTCGCCAACAATTGCTCAATCTTCAAAATCAAGGTTTTACTCTTTCTTCTAGTTACTCTTTTCTTATTTTATTTCACTTGTTTTCTGAATTATTTTATGGGATCAGCGGGGGATTCAGAACTTGTAACTAGGATGCAACGTAGAATTACGCAGTTGAGAAATCATGTTGTAAGAGTTAATAATGAGAATGTGGAGATCAAAACGAAATTTAATGATCTTGTTAGTAGTCATGATTTAGTCAACCGAAAATATGATGAACTAGGATCGCAGCATCGGCTTTTATTTGTGGAGAAACTTCGCAAGAAAGTTGAGTTTGAAGCTACTTTATTGTGGACTAAAGATTGCGTTTCTGAAGCACGGGCAATATCTGATAAACTGGAAAAAGAAAACTGCAGGCTTTGTATGGAACGTAAGAATATTCTTGCGGGATTTTCCCGTTCCGGATCGCATCATCATTCACAGATTTCTTCGTACATAGCGCAGCTTATTGAGGACAGAGACAACTCAGCTTCAGAGGTTTATGCCAATGGAAAAGCCATTTCGGATGCTCAAGCTATGATACGTAATTTATCTGATTCGGTTCTTCATCGCGAGAGTGACATTCTTCGACTACATAAAGAAGTGGAAAGGTGTACATCTAAATTGAATCGTCTGCGGGTTTTCATTAAGTAGAGTTAAATTGGTGTCAACAGCATCTTGAAGAACTCAAGGCCAATTACAGCAAGCTTTCAGAAGAATATGATTTTCTTGATATTACCAAATATGCGATGGGTCGTGAATTAATAAAGTTTGAATCCCTCGCAAGAGGTATCCTATTTTATCGCATGTTTAAAATTTAATATTATTCCCGCATTGATTAATCTGTTACTTTTATTTCAAGTTTTGAAGAAAAGTTTAAAGATGCAACTGCAAGAGCTACAAAGGCTGAGGGGGAGCTTGTTACGACAAATATTAGGATGGAGGAACTCAATACACAGCTGAAGCTTGCTTCAATCAAAGCTAATGAAGCGCAAACCCAGCTTGAGCTTGCCTCTACCAAGGCCAATGAAGTGCTCGCTCAGCTTGAGCTATTATCTTCTAATGTCAAAAGAGCTGAAGATAAATTACAACAAGAAGCTCCGAAGAATGAAAGGCTTGCTCGGGATTTATCTACTGAGAGGGAAAATAACATTTTGGAAGACAAAAGTCCAAAGTTGCGAAACCTAAGTAAATCAGTACAAAATGGAAATTGAAAGTAGAAAAACTTATATTCTTTGGTTAAGAACCGAAGCTAAAGCTTTAATTGCAAAGGCGGTCAACAACACTCTTGACCAAGTATAAGATGATGGATTTACAAAAGTTTACAAGCGCAGAGATGTCCTAGAGAATCACCCTTTTAAAGGCGTTCTTCCCGCACCTTAGCTTTCTTTACTGTTGTTCCGTTCTTCATCTTTAGATTGTAGTTGCGTTTTCATTTTTCCTTGTGATTTTATCCCTGCAAAACAGATTTTGAATATATATTGATTATTAGTTCATTACATGAGTGTGATTTATTTAACCGCAAGGAAATTTTGTACCTTGAGTTATATTGTGGGTGTAACACATGTCTAACTTCTCTCGGGCCAGGAGGAAATTAGGATGCGGTCCCGAAAGTCTCCTAAAATGGAGAAAGATACAACAATTAATATCACATTAGGCACCCCTGTTGGCGAAAGATCCAATAGTCATACACTCATAGACATTCACATGGACTTTCTTAGAGAGGTTACATTTGTAGCTTTACCTAATATGAAACCAAATTGTTGTATAATTGCATTGCTGATTGTGAGCACTTCCTGAAGTGGAGAGTACCTGGTACAATAATCAATGTCATGTTAGGCATCTCTATGGAGAAAAATCCTATAGTCATAGACATTTATTTGGATCTTCTAGAGAGATTGCATTTGATATGCTTTACCTATTATGAGCGCCAATTATTGCACAATTGCATTATTGATCAAGGATAGTATGGTTTGAGATACTGTGCGTTCCACGGATGTTGTAGAATTCCTCCATCCATATTCCGCAAATGATATGATCCTTGTCCCGCAATGCCTTGCATAATATAAGGTCCTCCCATGTAGGTGCAAATTTTCCTGCTTTTTTGTCTCTTTAGTATTCTGGGATTTGCCGCAGAACATACTGTCCTTCCACAAAATTCCGCAACTTTACTTTTTTACTGTATTCTCTTGCCAGTCTTCTTTGATAATTTTCCATTTTCTGAAGTGTAACTTATCTTGTTTCTTCTAAGTCATCCAACTTTTCAAGCATTAAATCTGAATTTAAATTTTTCTCCTATGCTTCTGTTCTTGTAGTGGGTAGAATGACTTCCGTTGGAATAACTGCCTCTGTTCCGTAAGTAAGAAGAAATGGTGATTCTCCAGTGGATTCCCTTCTTGTTGTGCGGTATGCCCATAATGTATTCTGAAGCTGTTCACACCACCGCTTATGATGGCCATCTAGAGTTTTCTTTAAATTCACAGTAATTGTTTTATTTGTTGCTTCAGCTTGCCTATTGCTTTGCGGATAGATAGGAGTAGACTTATTCTTTTGAATGTTAAATGCTTCGAAAAGCATATCTATATTTTTCCCTTGTAATTGTTTTCCATTATCCGAGACTATGGCCACCGGAATTCCAAATCTACAGATTATATTCTCAAATAAGAATTTAAAAACATCGGTATTTCTAACGTGTGCAAGAGCTTTGGTCTCAACCCATTTAGTGACATAGTCTGTAGCCACGATCAAGTATTTTCTTTTTTGGGTACCTTCCACTAATGGTCCAACAATGTCTATCCCCCATTTTGCAAATGGCCAAGGGTTGAGTACAGAATTAAGTTCTGTTGCGGGAGCCTTTATTCTTTTCGCATAGCGCTGACATTCTTCACATCTTTTTACCATATTTTCCGCATCTTTATGCATAAATGGCCAATAATATCCTTGTTCTTTTGCTTTTAAATCCAGTGATCGTCTTCCACTATGATTTCCCGCATCTCCATAATGTATATCTTTGAGAATTTGTATCCCTTGCTCCCGTGATAAACATCAAAGTAAAGGCCCTAAAAAGGATTTACGGTACAAAATTCTATCCCGCAATTGATAATTCACAGACTTTGATTGCACCTTTCTTGCCTCTTTAGTGCTTGCGGGTAATATCCCATTTTGCAAATATTGATATATTAAAATTCTCCAATCTTCTCTGGTTAAATCATTTTCTGTTTTTTGTGGGAAACTTGCATCATCTTGTACAGCTGCATCTTCAATATATTCCTCCACTTCTTCTTCCATATTTTCAACTGCCCACAACTTGATTGATGGTTCATAAATACGCCCAATTTTAACTGCTAATGTATTTTGATCCTTTATCATTGAAGAAATAAATGATAACGCATCATCATGACGATTCTTATCTCTGGACAGATGCCGAAAGGTTATATTTGGAACCTGAAGCGCCAGTTTTTGCACAAGATTTTTGTATTCTGTCAGGTCTTCATCAAGCGCTTGATATTTTAACTCAACCTGTCGAATTATTAATTGTGAATCACTTGTGAGTCGGATATCGCTTATCCGCCAATTCAATGATGAGCCGAAGGGCATGAACCACAGCCTCATATTCCACTATATTGTTTGTATGTTCATCGAACTCAAGTCGGAATGAATGTACCATTCGATCCCCTGTAGGAGTCATAACTACAATTCTAATTCCCGCACCTTCTTTGTTCCTGGCCCCATCAACAAATACTTCCCATCTTCGGGAATTTACAGAGTTTAAGATATCTTGAGGATCATCCTCTTCGAACCAGGGCAAACCTTGAATTTCAAAATCATCATCTAACGGAAAATCCGCAAGGAAATCAGCTAGGACTTGCGACTTCTGTGAAGTTTGTAACTCAAATAATATGTGGAACTGTTCGAGTTGTGCATTCCATTTTTCTATCCTTCCAACTTTTCCCACGTTCTCCAGTACAGATTCCAACGAAGCTTTGCTTGGTAACCGCACATAATGTGTCAAAAAATATGTGCGTAATTTCTGGGTAGCAAAAACCAGTGCCAAGATTAACTGTTCAATTTTCGTGTAATTTCTTTCTACGAGGTTCAGAGTTTTACTGATGTAATATACCGGTTTTTCTACCATTTGTTCGCACCAATACCGCACTTACAGCATCTTTTGTTCCGGCTATGTACAAGGAAAGCACCTCTCCAGGTTCTGGCTTTTATAATGTGGGCAATGTGGCGAGATAAACTTTAATACTTGAAAAGGCTTGCTCACAAACCTCATTCCATTCAAATTTATTCTTCTTTTTTAATGCGTCAAAAAAGGGCTTATATTTGTCCGATGATCTAGCAATAAATCTTCCGAGTGCGGCCAAACAACCATTTAATTTTTATACTTCTTTGACATTCCTCGGAGATGGCATATCAACAATGGCCTGAATCTTTGCCGGATCAACTTCAATTCCTCTTTTGGTAACCAAGTACCCCAAAAATTTCCCTGACGTAACCCCAAAAATGCACTTATCGGGATTAACTTTCATTCTGAATTTTCGCAAGGCTTCAAATATCTCTTTCAAATCTGGTAAATGATCCTTTGAAAATTTATTTTTTATCAGCATGTCATCTACATAAAATTCGAGTGTGCGGCCTATCCATGGTTTAAAAATTGGGTCTACGAGCCGTTGATAAGTTGCTCCTGCATTTCTCAGCCCAAATGGCATTCTGGTATAACAGTATAATCTGTGCGGAGTGAAGAACGCAGTGTGTTCTTGATCTTCTTCAGTTAGAGCAATCTGATTGTACCCTGATTGTTCGTCCATAAAGGATAAAGCCTCATGACCTTCAATAGCGTCCACCAACTGATCAATGCTGGGAAACGGATAACTATCTTTTAGACATGCTTTGTTTAAATTGGTGAAGTCTATGCAAATTCTTACTCCGCTATTATTTTTTGGTACTATCACCATGATTGAAATCCAAGTTGGATACCGCACCTCTCGAATGAATCCCGTATCCATAAGCTTTTTTAACTCTCTTTCAACTGGCAAATGATGTTCAGGCGCAACTTTACGTATGCCTTGCCGAAAGGGTGTAGCTTCCGGATGTATATGTAACTCATGCCATACAATATTTAGATCAATCCCGGCATGTCCTCCATCTTTCATGCAAAAATGTCCATAAAATCTTTAAGTAGAATAACCAAATTATGCTCCCTTTCCGTGTCCATCAACGTTCCAATTTTTATCATCTTGGGAAGTTCTTCTGTTCCTATGTTAATATTTTTGGTTTCTTCGATTGATGTAAATGTGGGTTTGGGAGCTCCTAAAAGTGTGGGAGGCCCATTTGATTGCTATGCTGGAATTCTACCTTCATCAATTTTTGGCATGCTTTCCTTTATTGTAATACCTTCATTTGCTTCATCTATTGCTTTATTTCCCGCAATCTTAATCATATGTTGGTTCAAGGATTCTTCTTTAGCTTTTATCTTGCGCTTTTCTTCTTCTTATTTTGTTGTTGTTGTTGTCGCTCTTTATTCATGCGGACTTCTTCTAGAATGCAAGATTTTGCTTCATTTTGATCTCCTTTTATCTCCATCTCCCTTGCGGTGTTGGAAACCACAAGTATTGGTGATACGTTGAAGTCACCCCTTTCAATTGATGGACCCAGTGTCTAGCAATGATGGCATTGTATGGAGATGGAGCCTCCACTATGTTGAACTTAGTAGAATACTTATTGGACCATCCGTAACGTCAAGCAAAATTTTCCCTTTCGGTTTTGAAGCTAAACCGTTAAACCCATAAATTGTATAACAAGAAGGCGTTAGCTGATCATCTTTTAACCCCATCCTATGAAAGGTATCATAAAACAAAACATTAAGAGAGCTGCCCTCATCCATAAGAATTTTCCTTATATTCCATCCAGATACAGGCAGTGTAAGTACCAACGGATCATTGTGCATTTCAATCTCTTGGTCCACCTCGTCCGCAGAAAAAGTTAACGAGGATGCCATCCATTCTTCCCATACTTCAGTAACTCTTCCGCAACCTTGAATAGTTCGTGACTACAAACCCTTTTATGTAATTTTTATCAACAGCCGCACTCATGGATGACTGATCCGATTCAGAATATGAGATCATGTTAATAGTTTGATTATTTTGAGAAACACTAACAACTTTTCCCTTATTAGGCCTTGGTGGGGGATCAGTTGATTGAATGAATTCCTTTAACTCCCTCGCATCGATCAACCTTTGCACTTGCATTATTAAATTTCTGCATCGGTTTGTGGAAAGACTCCGATAGCAATAGTATTCACAATACTCCTTGGAATTCTGTGTGTGTTCGGGTTGTTGTTCTTTTGACCGCGGCCACTGAAAATCTTGTCTGTTCTTTATTACATTTAAAATTTATGAATATGGAGTGTTGAGTTTAGTGAAAATTAGCTCCTCAAATTGTTGGATAAATTTTCTTGTTTCCTCTATCTTTGCTCACTTTGATTCAATGTTTGGAGTTTTTCCCGCAAACCTCTTCCCGGATCCGGATGACGGCTCTATAGAATTGGTTCTTTTTGCATTTCCTTGTTGCTGAGATATTATTCTCGGATGTTGCCTCTGAATGTTCTGCAATCTTGCACATTTTTCAATAATATCTCTGAGATCTCCTTTACTATTTGGATTTATATTATGGATATCAACAAAGAGTTGGCTTTCTCGATTGGTTATTCCCCACTTGTAACTATAGATAACGACTTTTGGGGATACATCCCCAATTGCTTGACAAATCGTCTGCCATCGATCTGTATAATCACGGATGGTTTCCTCTGTCGATGAGGCAAGTGAGTATAGCTTGTCCATCCCCGCATTTGCGGGCTTGTTGTACATGTATGCTTCTAAGAACTTGCGGGTCAACTGCGTGTAAGAATACACCGTCCCTTCTGGTAAATTTTCATACCACGCTAAAGCTATTTCTTTCAAACTCAAGGGAAAAAACCGGCACATAAAAACATCATCTTGCTCCCAACGTGTCATGATGCGATTGTAATACTTCAGATGTGTTGTTGGGTCTTTTGTCCCATCGTAGCATTCAAAAATGGGAATACTACATTCATGCGGTATTGGTGTGTATGCCAAGTGCGGTGCCAATGGCGTTCGTCTAGCTTCTTTTAACACTTCTTCTAATCGTCCACCCTCTTTATTTTTCAAATTCTTTATTTTTTCCCGCATTTGCTTCATATCCTCATAGCATTTTTGCCACCTATGATTTTGCAATCTTGAACCATCGAAATTCAATCTATCATATTCATTCCGCTGGCGTACGGGTTCCACTACCATTAATCTTTGATCTTTATTGGCTCTCACTTTTCTTCCTGTGGGTCCATTGGAGCTTTCTTCTTTCCTCCGTGTTCTTGTTGTAAATGGTTCTGCATCATGCTGGGCCTTTTCTCTGAGTACTTGGTTTTCTCTGGTCAAAAGTGCAATTTGTTCCGCACAAGTCTGTTGTACCTTTCGCATCTCGTCCATTTCTTCCATTAATTGTTGAATGTGATCAATACTATTTTGAGAATTTTCTTCAAATGAACGACTATTTGAGTGATCTTCAGAATTGTTTATGTGATAATTAATGGGTTGTTGCTCTTGTGACTCTCTCACCATTTCCTTTGTTGAGGAGCCCCTATTGCATTATTCCCCTGATTTCCTGAATTAGCATCTTGATCTTGCATGTTTTTATGTGACACTGTCCTCATTTGTGTGAATCCTTTTGAGATGTTGTGATTTCTTCTAAGCTCAGTCTTGTGTTGCTGTAGGGATTTTTTTACCAGTATTCTAAAAGAGCTCAGATAATAAATTATGTGTTTCAAGAGGTTTTATCATTCTCAATAAATTTGCAATACAATTTGATTGAAAGAAAATATTGCACTTAGCTTTAACATATCACACTCAAAACAAATAACCTTCTAGTTTACCATAGGTTTTGTAAGTTCATGTGGAAACAAATTAATACCAAGCTCGAACACTCAATTGAAAACTTATTTCACTGCTCTTTGCAGGAATCAAGAATTTTGTTGAACGTAAAAAATCAAGAACTTGATAAACATAACATATTGTTTGGTGAAAATTTATGAACTAAATTTTCAAACCAACGATTTGAAGAATATCCTTGGTAATTTTACATTTATGGAAGGTATAAGATAATAAAAATAAAGAATATGATCATAACGACCAAGTTTATATATTCATCAACTGATTTATTTAGAGTAAAACCATATATACAATTTTTTCATATGAATCTTAATCATTATACTTTAAAGAGAAGAATTTTCAAACAGAACACGATTCAAAATTTTAACAACGAAAATTTTGACAGGTAGAATAAATTGTTTACTACCTCCCTGTTTCTAGCGCCAAATTGTGATTACCAAAAATCTAGCATCTTTGGATCACAACTAAAAGCATTTACATCATAGTACAACACGATATCTTATCGTGAAATCAACTCCCATGATCATTTAAACAATGAGAATTAATCAAACAACTTAAAATGAATTGACTCATACATTTAACGTGGTTCAACAGTCTGACTGTCTACATCCACGGGTAAAAAGATTTGTGTTCCCTTTATTATACATCATCATAAGATACAAAAAATTATTGATATGTCATAAAATTATGAACATAATAATCATAGTATAACTGAAATTAAAGTTTTACATAAGTTCATACCTAAACTCTTTGCTATCACTTCAATGTCTTCAGTCTAATTTCTCTCAAGATTTTCCAACCCCTTTTCCTGTTTATGAGCTTGGTATTTAAGCCAATTTGATGGATCCCACCAATCTACCTTTCCACTTATTTATTCTTATCCATTCTTGGTGCGATATGTAATCCCGCAAAGCTTATTTACAATTTCCGCAAGGCCTGATCGTTCTTCCCGCAAGTCTTAGCATGCGTACTGCTTATTCCTCGTAATTTCTCACTGGTTATCCCGCAGCTCTTCTGTGGTCTTGTAATTAAGTTATTGTTTTTGGATTAGGATGACTGTTGCGGTCTTATTTGAATCATGGCATGTTTGACACATAACTCTGTAAAGTGAATCGTGATGTTTTAGTTCTTTTTGTTCCGCTGCTTGTATAGTCGAGACATGTTAGTCATGCATCAATACTCATTATTACTCCTTATTGAGTCATGCTTTCCCGCAACATGTTGTCAGTCGAGCAGTTAATATTGTCTGTCTTGAGCAGTATACATTACTTTCCCGCAACCCACGTGTTGGTCAGGCAGCAAGGCTATCTGTTTTGAGCAGTATGCCTTACTTTCCCGCAACCCACGTGTTGGTCAGGCAGCAAGGCTATCTGTTTTGAGCAGTGTACCTTACTTTCACGCGACTCACGTGTCGGTCATGCATTAATGCTTGTCAGGTTCACACTTTATCGAGTTTTGCAGCTGTCAATTCAATGGTTTAAAAGGCTTTGTTCCAGTGTTTCTCGTCTCATAGTGGCTCGTTACTTCTTCAATAGTTTTTGGACACGTGTACCTCAGAATTTATTCTCTTACAATTATAAGCATTTTCGCTAGTATGTTTATTTTGCAAGTATATGACAAAACTATCTTCTATGTTCAACGAAAGGACAAGTTTTAATATAATAAATCCAGTCATTTACGTAGGTATGCACGTGGAGGGGTGTATTAAATGACTCACCAAAGTGGTAATGTCCGTGAGTGACACCTATCTTGCGTGGCTGTCGATTAGTAGATCATGCATATGAAACTTGAAAAAGCTTTTTCATGGGCTCATTTTTTTTGAAGAAGTGATGTCATCAAGTTCTTTATATTACAAGAGAACGGAAGACCTAGGGATGTACATGGTAACGGGTTTCCACGGAAACCGAACCGAACCGAATCGTATAGAGCGAAACCGAACCGAACCGTTTGTTGATGGAATGGATTTGGGAAAAAACCTAGAAACCGATAGTCACGGTTTCGGTTTTGGTTTGACCAAAAACCGAACCGTTATGCCATGGAAAACCGAGTAATATACACCGTTGATATAAATTTTGATACATTAAATCTACACCATCCATTACCCTTCATATATAAACCTTCTCTAACTTTCTTACCCTAATTCGTCGGCTCTCTTCTCTAGTTCTCTTCCAATTCTCTGCAGCAGCCTCCGCCTCCACCTCCAGCCCTTCTTCTCTTCTCTCTGCAGCAGCCTCCGCCTCCATCTCTCCATTTCCAATCTCTTCTCTTCTTCTTCTCCACTCCATTTTCAATCTCTTAATAGAGAAATCTCATCTTTAAATGAGAATCGATCTCTTTCTCTAACTTCATCTTTCTTTTTTTCTTTTTTTTTTCTTTTTTCCCTTCTTCTCCCGTGTTCTTCATCTGCAACTGGGATTGAGAAGAAAAATGGAAGTTCTGAGATCGTTAGATGAAGGGAAAAGGGTAAGTAAGTGTTACTGGTGGTGGTGTTTATACTGATTAAGCAAGAGAAGTTGAAGAAATGTTAAATGGAAGAGATAATGAGTTAGGGTTTTCTATGAGTGATGGTTGAGGATGAAATTGAGTAATTAAAGTTGGGTTTTAAGATCGTGAGATGAAGAATAATATTTCTATACTAATTGGAAGAATCAATTTCAGAAGAAGTGATTTGAGAAGAAATTGAAGAAATTAGGGTTTCAAAGTAAATTTGAGAAAAGCTTCAAAAGATGAAATTAAAGCTCTATGAGAAGGATTGAAGATGGGTTTGAAGTGAATTAAGATGTATGATTGAAGAATAACTCAAAATCAATGGTTAGGGTTTCGAAATTGAAAATCTAGGGTTTGTGTTCTTCCCCAATTCTAATTGAGGTAATTATCCTTTCAGTTAACTTAGAGTTATTTATTTCTATTACTAAGTTCATTTAATTATTAAAGAAGTTGAGGATTGAGATGAGTGTTAGAATTAGAATTAATATGGATTACAGGGAAATCTAGAAAGTGGTTATGATTGTAAATGAAAGAAAAATTGATTTGAATAATTTGTAGATGTAAAGGCATTGGTTCTAGATTTTAGCTGTTTGAATTGATAATTGTTGGTGCTGACTGATTTCAAGGAGTTCATTGATTTGAAATCAGTTGTATTAGAATGAAGATAGGAGATGAAGAATGAATGTAAAAATATCTGTTTTTTTAATTTTTTTCTGAATTTTATATTGTCAGTTTCATGAAACAGACACAACCAGCCGGTTAACCGAAACCGATTGAAAAAACCCAAAACCGAATAAGAACCGAACCGACGATAAATGAAACTGTTTTTGGAAAACCGACTATACCGGTTTCGGTTTTGGTTCGGCCAGAAACCGAATCGAAACCGGCCATGAACAGCCCTAGAAAGACCCAGTGACCCCAACAATTTCAACATGTAGGGTTTTCAAAGGCCGAACACCACCACCTAACCTACCAATGACATGAACGAGGGGCGATCTTGCATTAATAGCTTCGAAAAAGTAATATTTAGAAAGCGTAAATCTTGACTAACATAAATGTTATTGTCCATTGTTCGTTGAGATTCTTGAGAGATGAAACCCAGATCAAGGTTGAATTTTTGGTTGATCCCATTAAAACTAGTTGACAATTACTTAAGTTTAATATTCGAAAAACATTAGGAATTACCAAGTGGATTGATCGAGTCAATGGAGGCATCGGCCACATGTATATACAAGTGTGTATACCTCTCTGACACTCTCTAGGATCTATCATCACCAAAATGTAGCAAACCATACAATGTGAACAATATATATATATGATGCATTAACGAAAATGCTTTTACTTATTCGAAAATTCAAAGTTTCAAACGCAACTCAACAGAAATTTGGTACCACCATGGGATGGGATACAAAATTTGAGAATTCAACAAGGAGATGATGATACAAAATTCTTGAGATAAGCATCAGCCAACAAGTTTCCAAGTTTCACTTGGGCTTCGGTCGTCAGATGGAGATTATCTTCTTTCAATTCCAACCCTTTAGCATCCACACAAACGACATTTGGCATATCAATTCCCAATTGCGATTCTCTTACTTTTTCTAGCCACATCTTATCCCCTGATATTATTGCAACCTGCGATCACCAAAACAGTGAGTCAACTCATATCAATCAACAAAAACATAAGATCGAACAGCAAACAAACTTACCTGGATAATTGGGAGAGTAGGTGAACAAAGATCGGAACGGACGTTTTGGATGAATCTCTCCATATTGGCTTTATATGTGTCAGCATCGTGTTGAGTTGATGTATCACTCTCACCTTGATACCAAAGAATGGCTTTGATCTCTCCGCCACATCTCATTGATGCTTTAGCTCTCTTCACCATGTTTTCATATAGATGAGCACCTTTCTCCCACTCTTTAATGGCGGTTCCCCCAACAGCACAAGGAACCAAACCCACCACATCAATACTAGGATCCTGGGATCGGATCGCTTTGGTAAAAGGCATGCCCGGTCCAATACCACAAGTTTTCTTGTTGTCGATATCGGCATGGAGAGGTTCACGAGCTTCAACCCATTTCAGGTGGGCATCTAATCTGAAGATTTTAGGATCGGGTTGGCATTCTGGTGGGAGAATTCCGTCAAAAAATTTGTGGGAATTTACTCCTCCTCGACCCGCCATGTTGCTTTGACCAGATAAGATGAAGATCTGTTTGTTGTTAATCGTGAATTTATTCTCTCCATTCTCCTGAGAATAAAACTGTTCCTCCATTCTCTCTGTTAGACAACCGATGAATTAGTAGTTCAAAAGGAGGATTACTTTTTGTTAGACAATGAGTATAATAAAAGTGTTATTTTATAATTGTGAGTGGGTGCGATTCCAAGTGACTGAGGTGGTCCACAATCTGTAATAACGTCTCTAGTATAAATATGTCTATAAGTTCTCTCTTTCTCTTTTGAGAAGAGCAGATCATTTAAAGGGGGAATTCCTTAATGCCCTCACGTTGCTAATACTCATTTTAATATGTCCCACTTTTATTAATAATGTTAATATGCTTCTATTTTGACCAAAAAATTTTGATAATACTATAAATATCCTTATAGTTTAAATTTTAAAATGCTCCCACTTTAACTATGGTTTACAGAAAATTTTTAAAAGGTTTAACATGTTTCTATAACTGTTCTCGGCATGCTTTTTAACAATATATGCATCTCTCTGCAATGTCGTTTCAAGATTGACACGATATTTTACATTCCAAGCACTATAGTCCCTCTCCATTTCCAAGATATCAAGACTACTCATATGTTCGTCATAACTCTCGATAAAATTCAAGTGCCCCTTTAACTCACCAAAGTAGATACAGTTCCTTGAAAGATCCCCACTAGGAATTGGAGGCAATGAAACTCTCTTTACTAGCTCTTGTTCTATATCGAAACATAGGGAGTAGTCGGCATAATTATCGGTCCAGTTTATTGAATCATTCCAATAAACACCAGATTTTTGGATTAATTTTTTTTTTCATTGATATGATTCTTCGAAAGCTTCCATGAGTCTGTTTTGGACGAGTAAATATGAACTTTTTTTTTTGAGGAGAAAGGTTAAACCATATATTGAAAAAACAAAAAACATACATAAAAACGAAGGAAAAGGCTCAAAATTGAGCAAACAAGAACCTAGACAAGAGCCTAGTTGAACAACAAAAAAAGCTAAAAAGAACAACAAGCAAGCCATCATTACAAGTTGCATAGGAAAAGGTACCATCTTTGCTGATTTCCTTTGGCCTCTGCCTAGCAGGTCATTCTCAACTCATTCTTCTAACCTAGTTTCCCAAGCTCCCGCTACTTCCTAGTTTTTTGATACTCGTCTGTTAAATCTGTGAAGATGATCCTTTTTTTCTCTTCTGTACTCCCATTAGTCGCTCATAACAATGCAGAAAACTTAATAAGTTTTTCCACATGTTGAGACCTAGTCTCAGCAGGTAATCTGTTAGGTATATCTTCTAGGGCTTTAACCTTCTCAGAATCCATTTCTTCTCCTGATAACCTCTTATCTTCATTTGGATATTCAGGTTCCCCTCTATTTGCAGGAGAATCTTCAAATTCCAGAGATCTTTTCACTGAAACTCTTGCCTCTGGCTCATCTTCAAAGGTCTCCACATCTACATCTTCAGAGTCAGACTCTAATACGCTGAAAGGGTTTAATTCGCATGTTGCCACTTGCTTATGAGTATCATTTCTTCTTGAAGTCTTTTTCCTTCTATTATAAGCATTCCATTTCACCTCTTATGGTTGGACCACCATTTCCATATCTCCAAAATCTTCAATCAAGTTCTCATCAGTAGCAGTCTCTTTTGAAGATTGATTCTCCACCATAGAAATTTCCTTAGAGTTTTCAATAGTAGCATCCACATCAGAAGTTGAATTCTACGCTTTTGAAGAATCCTTGAAACCGACACAGCAATAGTCTTTGGGGTGGGGTTAGAGATGCATTTTACACTAGAATGACCAAAGCTCTTGCAATGAGAGCATGCCTTTGGTTTGCATTAGTATTATGCTTTTACAATAAGCTTTAAATCATCTATTTTGACCAGAAGTTAAGCAGGGAAATAGCAGTCTGTTGAAATTTCGACACAAACTCTAGCAAAAGACATTCTAGTCTTCAAGGCAGTTTCTGAGTCTGTCAAGATTGGTTTACCCACAATACTAGCAATCCTAGCTAAACCAACTTCATTCCAAAGATGAATTGGAACCCCCTTGAGGTTTATCCATACATGAATAGTTTTAATCGAATCAATATGAGATTCTATGAAGGGTGACCAAGGTCTAATAAGAAATAATTTGTTTGCAATATAGACAGAGCAAAATTCCAAAATCCTAGCTCTGTCTTCTTCTTGAATAAATTGAAGAGTAAATATGAACTTGATTCCGGTTCACGACGCCATTTGCTGTTTCACCAATTCCACATATCCAAACAACTTTGTAATAAGGTGATTTCAGTAAATCAAAAGTTATGCTAACACAAACACAAACATGAAACTTATAATAAAAAACTGTGAAATCATATGGAATTTGTGGATGAAATTAAAGGGTTTTGATTTGCATTGTGCATGGATTATAGTTGTGGTATTTTTTTCTTTAATATGACGAGAACAGTCATAGAAACATGTTAGACCTTTCAAATTTTTTCTAGTAAACCATAGTTAAAGTGGGGGCATTTTGAAATTTAAACTATAAGGATATTTATGGTATTATCAAAGTTTTTTGGTCAAAGTGGGGGCATATTGACATTATTAATAAAAGTGGGGGCATATTGAAATGAGTATTAGCAATGTGGGGGCATTAAGGAATTCCCCCTTCTAAATCAATTATATTCTCTAATACTTTTTGATCTTAGGAAGCTTTGAACGGAAATTTATATCATTTTCATAAAAAAGAGGACGTAAATTTATAGCTATTTCGTAAGAAGGAAAAAACTTACTTCTAAATTATTTCCTCTCAGATAGCTATAGCCATCGGTAAGTATACCCAATGTGGTCAATCTCGGCGGTTACGGCCGAGATAACGCCGCTTTTTATGGTATTGGAAGATCCGTCCCCAACGGAAACTAACGGAGGGTGACCGATCTCAACACCAAAGCCCCTTACCCACCACCATATTCTTAGTCAAGGCAAGAATTTACGGCTAGCCGTTAGGCATCGGAATGCGTTAGTTAGTGTCATCTGATCCATTATCTGGGATCCATATTAATCCTACCCCCCTCCGATCATTTCTTTTTCTGGTATACGAAATAGGGGACTTCACTAAGTCCATTCTTATGAAATAGCGAATCAGGTTGTTTACCCTTACTTCAACAAAAGAAGCATGAACCTCCTCTATAGACGAACCTTTTTTATCTTGGTTCCAATTCAATACTAAACAAGTTCGAACTAATTGAATACTCGTGTGATAAATCCCTCGAATTGGTTTTCCATTTCCATAAAGAATATAATTGACAACTCGAAGTTGCACATTATCTCTTTCCTGCAACAGGTCATGGGGGAAAAGCGTTGCTAAATTTATCACGTCCGCTATTTCATATGTGAATACGGGTCGAACCAAAATAAAAAACTTTTTCTTTATAGGTGTGATTCGTTGGACATAGATCCAATTTTTCCATTTTTTTGAATCCGAAGGCATTTTTTTTTCCTGTTCCCGGTGGTATTAAGATGCCGTTGACGATATTCGAGATTTCGCCGACAGAGATTTAAACGTGAATATCGGCCGAATCGCCCGTATCTCGGCCGTGACGAGTCACCGAATCTAGGGTAAAACGGGTATTTACTATTCTAATCTAAGGGTACCTAATCTCTTGACGAATCCAACGGTCCATGTCAATCTTTATCTCTCGATTCATTCTAAAAAACAGAAGAAACCTAATCTCATCCTCTTTACTTTTCTGCGTCTGTATGCTTTCAATCTTCTCCTAGGGTTTCAATCTTCATCAAGATCTTCTCCTAGGGTTTCAATCTTCATCAAGATCTTCACCGAACCAGTTGACAGGAATTATTCGATGACAGGAACATAGATCTATACCTTCATCAAGATCAGCAGGTTAGTTCTGGTTTTAATTTTATTGTAGTTTTTGAATTTTAATGAGGTTTTGATCAGGAGGTTTTATTTATTTAAGGTTTTAGAGTAATGAGTCTTCATAAAATTCTATAGATGTTTTGTAAACAGACTAACATATGTTTTTTTCGCTATTAAAAATTCTAAACTGGAGTGTTGGACCATCATCTTCTCACCAACACTGCGCCCAGAAGCAGTATGACTGCCTCTTTCAACAAAATCTGGGAGTGAGATGTTTTTTTTTTGCCAAGTCAAATTGGGAGTGAGATGATTCCTGTTGAATTTGTAATTTCTTATTCCGATTGACTAGTTTCAAAATTTTGCCGTATTCTAACTTCTAACAATCCAGCTTTCTGCATAGAGGGCAGAGTTTTAACACAAAAGAGATGTTTAGCTACAATTGGATTGAGCTTAACTGGTCATAGGCTCCAGTTCAAGGATTTTGTCAAGACTTAGCATTTAGCGCTCTAGCTATCTATTTACCGTCATCTTCATTTGAATGAACTAGAACTTTTTTTTTTCTTCAGTAGATATTTTCTTGGTTGTTTGGTTCGTTTCATTTTGTTGCCTTGTGCTAAATTGGAAAGCAAACACAAATGGCGAGCAATAAATTGAACCGAGATGAGTCCATGGGCATGGGAATTGGGATGAGTCCAAATTAGACTTCAGAGTAGAATTGGCTTGATTTGTAGGCATGAGATCCAAACTAAATCAGGTGACATTTAGTTAACGGATTAAGCTCGGAGCTTTTAACCTTGCACAAATATGAAGTACAGCATTTATTCACCGAACTAAATTACTTACTAGAGCCTATTACTGAGATCCAGTGGTGATCAAGCTTTGAGTTCCAGTAGATAGGACAACATATAAGATGTATACATCTTTGCGATGAACATCCAAGTTTCAACCATATTTGTGTAATTGCAGTTTTTCTACAAAAATAAGCAGATACTACTGACTGCCGTCTCCATTTGATTATTTATTGAGTAAACAACTGATATCTTAGAAACATGATGTCATTTGATTGAAACATGATGTCATTTGATTGAGTAAACAACATGATGTCATTTGATTGAAACATGATGTCATTTGATTGAGTAAAAAACTGATGTCTTAGAATTTAATATTGACTCTTTCCTTCGTACGTGTCTGTGGGTCTCAACAGTCTTGTTCTGTTTCCTGTACTGTATTAATGTCTGTGGTTCTGCTTCCTGTACTGTATTACTGTTTGTGATGTCATTTGATGGAGTAAATAACTGATATCTTAGATACTGAAGTTTATATGTAGTTTTAATTCGTTTCCTGTATTGTATGCAGGTTGTGAATTGTGATTATGGCTTCTTCTAGTGCGTCTAATGTGAACATAGCAGACACTACATGTATATAAAATTTAGATATAAGATTTAAAAGTTATTCCGAAATTTCGCCGATAATCTCCCCGAAATATCGTTATCAAAATGTCAAGATCCCGACCACGACGAAATCGAAATCTAAAATTAACTACATTGAATATACCCTCGGCAACGAGTATAAGCCCTTCGCTGATCGTCGAAGTCTTAAAGGGGTCTATTATAAAAGTTAAAACCAACTCCATTATACTATGATTTAAAAAAGAGAAAAACTTATCGTATTCACAGTCAATTAAACATGGAAGAATCAAACGCCATGTTACTCCCACCGAATATCACCTTTTATATCGAGTTGCCTCGAATTCCTATCAAAAGTCCGTGCTGGTTGGTTGACTTGACAAAATTGAGGCCACATCCCACAGTGTTAAACAACATCAAGTAAAAACTAACTGAATTAAAATCCATATAAAAGTTGAACAACAAGATGATGTTCAAAGAAGCCCAGTCAGTTTCCAGAAAAGGCAAAAGAAAACTATAACCAATCTATACCCAGAGTGACTTACTAGTAGTATCTTTGTTTCCCAAACGGTAGGTAATTAATCATCCAAATATATAGTCACTTGACTCACTTCTCAACACAGGGATCAGAGTGAAGAAACGCCAATTCTATTATTATGCAGTTCTCAAGT
This sequence comes from Papaver californicum, assembly GCA_023531435.1. Classification (NCBI taxonomy): domain Eukaryota; kingdom Viridiplantae; phylum Streptophyta; class Magnoliopsida; order Ranunculales; family Papaveraceae; genus Papaver; species Papaver californicum. Next base: position 722,200 of record JAJJMC010013841.1, read on the forward strand.
CTTCAACTTATTCTGACTCAGAATTTTGCGACCATGTAATAACAAAAGGCATTATGATTTTCAAATCATGAGAACTTTTTATCAGCAACTAACCAACGGAGATCCACTGCTATGAACATCAGAGGCATCAGAAATTCTTCGCTTTGGTGACAGTGTTGAATCTGCAGCGACATTAACCTCAATATTTAAGATGTTTTTTCTCTTCTGGCTTTCCAGCTTGGGTAATTGGTCTGTTACTGCCTCTTCCTTCTCTTCTTCCTCTTCTTGGACCACAGATTGATTCTGGTACTTTTGAGATATCATAGTCTGGGCTTCTTCAAGCTGTGATGCATTGTCATCTGTAGAATACAATATTTTGTGTATTGCACCAACAACCTATTCAAAAAAAAAGACATAGAAACAGATGAATTAAGCATCATTTATCTATTTGTCAGTACTTAAACATAACAAATTCCAACAAAATAAAGGAAGATGGACATTACAGCTAAGCTTTCTATCTCAGGAGTTTGGCACAAGATTTCAATATCCCTTAACTTTGCGAAGTAGAAATCTCTCTCTTTCTCAAGGGTATCAACCGACAGCTTTAGCTCAGTAATCTGCAGTTTTTGTGCAAAATTGTTAAGCTTCTCCAAGTTCAAACTCTTTGAGAGAAAAACGGTTGCTATAACAGTTTACTTGTACTCGCCTGTTTTTCATATGCAAGTTCAATACTGGGAGCAGGTCCTCCGCTGGAAGCCGGTCTTGAGGGTTTAGCTGATGGATTCAACTGGTGTGAAGAAGATGAATCAGTTCGGCGGGTGTTCTGAGAAGGATGGGTTCTCGAACCAGCAGTCGAAGACTTAACGGAAGCTTGATTGGATGAAGTTCTTTTGAGATCCTTTCCTCCCTTACAAGCCTCTCTTCTTTCCAAAGGATTGTAACTGAAGTTCAAATCCAAAACAGTACAATGAAATGACTAATAGTTCGTAGTTTAGAAAATTAGGCAGTAATCATAAAGAAATTTCATTTTATACTACAAGATAATTCATAGGTTTCCTGATGTCTATGTTCTTAGCTAAAAATTATACCAGGATTATAAATAGAGCAGCCAAGGAGAGTTTCTCTATGATGCATTCCCATATACAAATACGAAGAGCTTATAAACTTCAACCTATTAGTGTTCTAGTTACAGAGTAAGACATAATTTGCAGACATCTTCTCAGATAAAATATTTCGGAATTGTTTGGTCGTGCCGATTATCTCTGATAAGGTGAAATTAAGGGCATCTACTTGTTAATTTAGCCAGTAACAGATTCACAAACTAGAGAACCCCTAAAATATTCAGGACAAGTAATGGTGCAAAGAAAAGATGAACTTCGGAGCACAGATAAACAGATCAACTTATTCTAAATAACACAAGACCAATGATAAAGCATATTCAGTTGGAGAAGAAACAAATAGAAATAGTGTTCAAACAACCAAATGGGATTTTCAGAAAGGATAAAGGGCACAAAGAATTGCCTGTTCATCTGACCACCATTAACGGAGTCACAGTATTTCTTCATCCACTGCATAAACTCGAGATTATCAAGAGGCCTTCCTTTAACAAGCTTACTGACCTCAATGTGCTACAAAACCACAAAAGTAAAACCTTAAGAAGAAACCCTAAACTCTTGTCATCTTTATGTAAAACCCCTAAACAATCAACATTCTCTAGGAAATTAAAATAAAATTATAAACAATACTCAGATCTATTGATGATAAGTTACATATTAAGAAAAGAAAACTAGGGCAACGAAAGAACTAGGGGGGAAAGGAGACAAACCTTTGTGATCTTGAGTTTATTGAAGACATCTTGAAGAACTTTGTAGTTCTGAATCATATCGTATTCATTTTTAGCATCGAAATTAACCTTATGCATTGGTACCATACCAGGATGAACAGCATCCATCAATTGACATTGAATCGCTCCTGATGCAGCCTGTGTTTGATTAAATCATACCGAAAATCAGAATCTAAATCCTAATACTTCCACAAATCAATTAAAAAACCCTAAAAAATGAAAAGCTTAGGGTTTCACCTCTTCAACTTTGGCGATATTTAGATGGAGGGTTGAGTTAATCCACGACAGTATCTCTGTTCTACCGACGAAGTATGCAGCATCCATCATTCCAATGTTGGTCGCCATTTCTCGATTTCTCTTTTCTGGTGTGATTTTCTATGTAGAGGGAGGGGGATGAGGGGCGAAGATGAACGTTAGGTTTTTCTCTTATAAAGAGTGAGAGGAGCGGTGTTATTATTTTCTCTTCGATTCAAATTTCTGGGTCCTGACTCCTGATTGGATGACATTGTGGCGATATCTGTTAAGAGCACCTACTTTGAGATTAAGGCAAGACTTCAATTGGGACTGGCCTCCTTCAGAAGGCTTTTGCCATGTTCACATAAGTTTATTATTGTTTTGGAAAGAGTGGTTTGCAACGGAAAGTACCGAGGCTGAAATGATTCTCTTTTCTTTCTTTTTTTTTTTGATATTGAAGCATATGTTGAATCGTAATTTGGAGATTCATATTTGATTTTATTTTACTAAATTGTTGGGCATGTGCAATATGGATGTTGAAATCGACCGTCAAACCTCGAACTAATATCGGTTGTATCGGTTGATAATATCAGAATTTATCGTGTATCAGTCTTTAACCTAGACGATACGTAAAATATCGGTAATATATGAAAATCCTGATTATATGGGCCGTATCGGACCAATATATCGACCTATAATATCTCTAAGGATACAAATGTACTTATTAACAATGTCTTTTATGTTTGTTTTTTTTTTAATTTTTCTTCCCATATAAATTCTATGTTGGAGATGTTGAGTGAAACTAGTTAATTGATATTTTTACATTATAAATACCTTTCGTTAAAGATTTGAATAACATAATGCATATCTACCTATAAATTATAAAATTATAAAGTTAATTGTGTATCGCCGATAAAATCTGATATAATCATTTGTCTAAGTGTATCGCATCTCGCTAATACGATACTAATTACATTGCCTCAAACGTCTTAAAATTGTTGGTTATCGTTGTAACATCATGATTATAGAAAAGTGCACGTACAAAACGCATATTTCAACAATCAGGACCTTGAGTCTCATTGTGAAACGGCAGATCTTTCTCAAGGTAGAACATCTCGTTTTAGTGTATAAGTAAAGTCCAAAGAAAAAATATCCGTAACCGTACCTTGCTTCCCACTCTCCGCCTTTTTCTCTACCTCATTTATATTTCTCCTTCACCTTCTTCGCTAAACTCTCATTTCTTACCGTAAAACCCTAACCACCTTCATATCTCTCTCATAGCCAACACTACTAACACCAAACTAATTTTTTCACCTTTTTCATTCTCTCTGTACTTATGTTCCAATTTCCTGTTTGAATTAATTTATAGGTTTCATCTTTAGATTTCTAAATGAGTTTTGTTAGATTTGTCATGGATTTGGCATTTTTGGGCATGGATGTTTGATGAAAGCATCTCGTTAATGGAGGTAATACTAAGAAAATGATGATTATGGAGAATTTGATAATGATTATTTATAACTCGTGATGGTTTGGTAAACGGATATTTTGATAATGATTTGTTATTTGATTTTCGCATACATAGATCTTGTTGTAGATGATAAAAAACTGGGATATGGTTAAAGTTAAAAGGATGGCTAGGATTTGTATGAGTCTGGAAGATTGATTACAAAGAAATCTTGCCTAAGCCAAGATAATAGTTATTCAAAGTTTGTTTCAGTCGCACATAGGGAGATAAGGTTGGTTTAGGGAGGAAAACAGAACTATGCGAGACTATAGTTCTTAGTTGTAGAGAGCTGAAGATGAAAAAGCTTTAAGAGAGAGAGGTTTGTAGAAGCTATGGTTCGTGGTAAACTTCTTGTGTCGTGTTTTTGAATGAACGAGAGTTGGTCTATTTATGGATCTTCAAAACCCTAATCTCAAGTCGGTGAGATAAGGATGATGAGTAAGATAAAGACTACCTTTTTTATCTCAGGAATACCTAAGGATAAATCAAGCTTTGAGTCTATAATCCGCAGCTGATTCCTTGCGATTGATTATCCTCTTCTTATGTGATTATGCTGATATACACACGTACCGTAGACTGTCTAACCAAAAACCCTAAAGATATGAAATGATAATATTCTCCGAAGTTATCGTAACTTTGATGAAGGATGTTTCGTGTGTAAAGGAAAGTTTGTGGAGAGATCGAGTAGGCTTGTTATAGTTGTGTGTATCATGAGGAGAGAACAAGATTAGATGAGGTCAAGCATGACCTAGTTGTGATCATATGTCCATTAGATGAGCATAGGCATGGTCGACTCTGAAAAGAGGCTAAGACTTATGCCGCTTGTCAAGTCATAGAAGCAAGGAGAAGGCTGAAGTGGAGCATCAACCAAGAATGGTCGTCCGTTAAACGAAGATCAAAGGTATGGTTGTTCGTCTATTCTTGGAAGAAGGCTGGGTATTCGTCTTTGAAGAGAGCATAAACCATAATTTTACATGAGGGTCCCCATGGAAGAGTTTTTGAACCTTTAGAGGTAAGATAACCAGGAACACACTTACAGAGATCGCATGAATCTAAGATGTCATGAACTTAACGTCTTGGCTTTGGATGTGCTCAAGATTATAGAGTGCTAAGCTTGGTTATACGATCTAGCTATAGATACGGAATAAGAGGGCGTCATGCGTTGACATGTCTAGTGTATGAGGTTCGGTTGTTCCTTTGCTGAGGCTCAACCTTCGTATTGGTTGAAACCCCTTTGCGTTGAGGCTTAACCTCCATCTTGGTTGAGGCTTCAACTCCGTCTTCCTTGAAGGCTGAGCTTCGTCTTGTGTTTAGGCTCTTCAAAGAACTTGGAGGTTGAACCGTTCCCATGAGTCTTGAGCGTTTCTTTGTCTAAGTAAGCATATTTTGGGATAGGCTGGGCAGTTACAAAATGATCGTGTTGCCCCCTTGTCGTAGAATAACCATTTTTCCATTGGTCGAAAAATCACTATCTACCTTTGTGAGAATCGAAGAAAACGAAGACTTTGTGGAACTTATATTAGAGGTTACCCTTAATATTTATCCAATTCGCAAACTAACTATTGTAGTTAAATTACTGATATACTCTCAAATATTATTTTTTTGCAAAGCGTAGAAATTATATTGGGACAACAACAAATTCATAAAACATTTTTTCAGCTTTAAGTATTGTTGCTAAAAGGGATTCCCATTGTATAATAGAATTAGATCCTTGGATGCGTAATACGCTTGTTAAAATCGCCCGCCAACCCTCGAACGTGTTAAGATGTTGGTTACCGTTATAACACCGTGATTAAGGAAAAGTCCATGTGCAAAATACATGTTTCAATAATCAGGGCCCTGGATCTTATTGTGAAACGCCAGATCATCCTCGAGATTGAGCATATCGTTTTACTATATAAGAAAAGCCCAAATAAAAAATATCGCTAACCCTACCTCAATTACTTTTGTAGATGGTGATTTTCATGACAAGGTCAAAATGGTTATTTTAAGATTGAGTTCGAGTTTCATCGTAAAAATTAAACTTGTTTAGGGTAAATTCGTAAAGGGGAGACCAATCCTAGTCACAACAAGGACTGCACCTTTCCTTCTATGGGTAGAGAGAGGGAAAAAAGATCATTTCTTTGTACTATTCTTTTTTTTTTATACGCTTTCTCCCTTAATCATCTTTTACACATGCCTCCCTTTAACCCCTTATTATTGCTAAATTTCCATCTGTCATTCTTATCCCCAACTTATCCTCTTATTCATCTCCCGTCCTCATGCTTCGATGGGCATATTCCTAAGTGTTTGGGCTTGACCCCTAAATTCCTAAGGTGATGATGAACTTAAACCCATTTAATAAGAATGACTCCCCTTATCCATGGGTAGTCATTTTTCAGGTATTAATATTAGCCCTCTGATTGTTGGGCTAACCATTGGATAACCCAATAGTCAAAACCAACTTTTAAAACAATTTTACTTGATTATCTTCTTAACACGTACCTCCATATCCCACTCACCTATTGGTTGACCATGTAACCCACCATATATTCAGTTACCCTACTCTAAGTAACCGTCTCACTTTAGTCAAAGAAAGGTCTCTGCTATATATATTTACAATCTCTTCTTTGCCACTTTATTTTCTTTTTTACTGCGTGCCTATACTTTATTGTTCTTGATGTCAGACGATCCCCCAGACATTCCTCAGCGGAAGAAGATGAAGAAGCGGGAGAGACATAGTCTCAAGCGGGGTCCGAATCTGGCGGCCAATCTGTTGACGGGCCTCTTCCTTTACTGACTAATGGTCATTGTATTATATTATGGAAATTCTTGGCAGCCGAGATCTCTCTGCCGCTATGCAACCCCCAGTTTCAGATGGTATGCGGGTTACGCCGACTGATGATTATCTCGATTCTCGTTTAACCAACCCGGCTTTAATACCTTTTTTCGCATCCCCTAAGTTTCTCATGCATCCGGAGGAGACGTCCTTCCCCTTCAACCTTTCAACAAAATTATGCGCATGGTCATTCATCGTGGGGATTATTAACTATAGATCAACGCTCTTCCGCTGAAACTCCCCTCTGGAAATCTTGGGTCAGATACATCCGTTCCAACCCTGATCATTTAGCCACGATCCTTTCTTTGGGGATAAAAGACGCTATAGACCTGTCCCTTCGTCGTGTGATAGTTAGATGTAAAAATGACATGGTCGGACTTTATTCGCGCTGGATTTCTCGGGTTCATACTTTCTTTTTTTCTTGGGGTGAGACGGCTTCTGTATTGGAGGATGTTATGGCTTTAATGGGATTGTCGATTCATGGATCTCACCTATATCATGAGGCGGCTATCTCTGAAGCTATGAATGAATAAGACAGGACTCTATGTGCTCATTTGATTGGATGCAAAGGTAAATCTCGGGAAATCCGATTGGGAAGGAAGGACGATTCCTCGGTAAAAGACGCCCACCCTATAAAGGGGAAGATCGTTGATTCGGGAAAATCGGCTAAAGGGAAGTCCAAGATTACCCCTACTTCGGAAGCAAGAGAGAAAGCTGCAGACTGCCTTATTGGTGGGAAGATGATGGTTGATACTATGAAGGGTTCTGCTTCTGAACCAAGCCGACTCACTCGAGACAAAACCTTTTTGGGCGTGGTACTAAGGTTAGTAAGAATAAATGCGCTTCTTTCTCTCTATGAGTGCAATATTGGGCTCCAAATCCGGTAGATGGGGAGGTCAGCTCCCCCGTCCAAAAGGAGAAGAACCTTCGCGCTGAGCTTGCAACTTTTCTTCTTTACTAGCTTTGTCATGATGTCTTCGAACACAGCCCCCGTGACACCATCAAAAATGAGCTCGTGCCGATGGCTGTACTGATGTTACAAGGTATATCATTTCCTTTGGCGCCTATGTTCTTGGGTGGTTTGTATCGTCAGCTGGATCTCCTTTGTAAAGATATTCAGAGATTGGACGCCCGTCACAATGTTGAAACCTATGTCGCGTCAAATTTTCTTCAAGTTTGGGCATGGGAGCATTTTCTCAAGTATGCTCCTCCAACTAACGATTTATCCGCTCGTTGTGTGGAAAGAGTTGTGAGAGAATATGGTACCTTTGATATGGTTCCGGCTTCTTAATATTATCCTCGCATGGCCCTGTGGCACGGGGAAGGGAGAAAACCCGGGAATATTCTTAAGGATTATATGGATGTGGCCGAGAAATTCAAGCATTTTCCTTATCATGATAGTCGTTCTGGTTCCCTTCCTTACGATTTCACTACTGAGGTTGCAGATGTGACCCTGAACTCTGAACAATATTTGGCAAGTGACGAATTTGACTCTGTTATGGCTGTACTGCCTAGTTATTTCTCTGGCTTTCATCTGGGTAAGTTTGTAGCAATATCTTATAACTCTGATTGTGTAGCTCGCCAGCTGGGGTTCGACCAAGGAGTTTCGTCTCTTTATCCGGATTTTTTGATTCTAGTTAGGGAGATGATATTAAAGTTAGTTTCGGCCGCTTTGTGTTCAAAGGAGAGACGCGTTTGGTGGACCGAGCGATTCACTTTTCTTTCCTTCATCCTTCTCCGACGCGAAAGCTCCTGTCTCTCCCAATTGGTATTTGTTTCAAACAGAATCCGGAAGCAAAATCTATTTTCTTCTTCGTGAACCAGTATGTCCACCCACACTATCCTCGGATGACCTTAGGTCGATGCATGCGTCGGGTCGTATCAAGTTAACTGAGTCGATAACTCTTTGGTTGGGTCTTATGCCTGGTTCCAAAGGTCATCCCTTGGCTCCCTTGATTACTAGTTGGGATACCCCGGCTGATCAAGAGTTGTTGAAAAAGGGGTTTAAAAGGAACAAATGCCTCCTCCTCCACTGCGATAAAAGTTGAGCAAAGTTCAAACTCTTCAGCCAGCTCCGGGCTCTTCTAACCAGGTTTTTTTTTCATGTCCGAGTCTCTTTTCTCCCTAAAAGAAAAGATAAACTTTTTTTTTCTAATTGTGTACTATCAGGGTGATCTCCTCGTCGGTTATGTTGGGTACAAGCCCCACTCCTTTATGGTGGAAGAATATCTTAACATTCATGAACACGAGTGGTCGCCTCGTCGTAAAGCTAAAAAAGCTAAGCGTGACGCGGGAATTTTACCAACTCTGCGTATTCCCCGATCTATCTTGGCTTATGCTTCTCATATGTCTCCTTTACAGGCCAAAGCTCGGGATATCACTAGTCCGACTTCTTCATCTTTCTTGGATCATATTCGTAGTTTGGGTATCGATTTGTCTAGAGGTGGTGGTGTCGTTTCTCCACATTTGCATGTTATTTCTCTTAGCTCTCTGGTGACTACCACTACTCGTTCTCAGAATCAGCATCAGGAGACGCCTACCAGCTTGTTTGGTTCATGTAGTCGTGGTGGTTCGTCCTATCCTCATCCTGGTGTATCTCAGGACCATATGCCTTCTGATGAAAATCTATCTCCTTGTGGTAATTATTGTCCCTTTTGCTTTCCACGTGTCACTTTCTTTATTTTGTATTTGTCTTTTTGATCTGGTGTTAAGGCATATATTTTTTTTTCTTATTTATACGTCCATTTTTCTATCATATTGTATGCTTGTTTTGTGTTTTTTTTTTATTTATTATCCATTATTATTTGTTTTTTCTGCTGGTGGTTCGAAGTTATCTTCGGGTTCTTCCTATCCTCCTTCTGATCATTACGAGCATTCTCCTGCTTGTGCGTCGTCTCCTAATCCCCAAACTTCCGAGGTTATTTTTATTCATTTTTAACATTTAATCATCATTATCATTATATATATATTTTTTATATCTTATACTTTTTCCGCCCCCTCCCTCTTTTTTTTAGACAATGAAAAAGCGAGGTAGAAATTCTGTGTTTAAGAAGGATGCCTCCAGTGTCACGAGCAATGTTAAACGTGCGCGGCTTGTGTGGAATCATTCTGTCCCATCTATTCAAGAAGAATTAGACGCGACTGCCCTATTATCTAAACGGGAAGATCCTTCCTTTTGCTATCCTTCAGTTGTAAGTGTCGACGAAGCCGGGGCAACTGAGAACCATAGATTAGTGCATGGTTTTGGGGTCCCTTCGAACTTAGCCGCCACTTACAGGATGATTGTCGAGTAAAGCGATCATATGGTGAACAAGGGTATGATTAAGGATATGAAGACTTTTGTTTTTATGAATAGGGGTTTGCTCGAAGCTGCGGAGGGGATTTCCCGAGTTTGATGCTCCTCCTGCTGCTGATAAGCTGAAGGAATAGGAATCTTCCATTCTAACTGGGATAGATCTTCAGTTTCTTATAGCGTGGTTGTCCAAATTGCTGGGTACGGTGAAGAGTAAGTTTGATCCGCGTTCAACCCTTCCGGCTCAGATCGCTGAATTAGAGCAAAACCTAAAGGATTTGACTAAAGTGGCTCAAGAAAAGATGACTGCTCTGAACAAGCTTCTTGCCGACGTTTCAACAGTTACATAGAAAGCTTGTAAAGCTGAAGCTGTTGTGACCCGGGTGCATGAAGATCTTAAGCAGAAAAAACGAGATCTGGTCGCTTTCGAGGAAGTTTAAGTTTATTCTCTTTGGTATTTAGTGTTTGTAATATGTTTATGTTTATCTTAAATTTGGTTGGCTTTGTTCTTCCTCTCTCCTTCATTTTTTTTAGAAACTTATTTGGGATTTTGATGATTTTTATTAAGGCATTTTAACTATGTTAAGTGGTTGTTTTACTCTTTATATTTATTTTGGTTTGTGTGTTTATTTATTGGTGGCACCTGAATTTCAGGATATTTTATTATAGTGGGGGTTGTTTGTTTATAAATAGTGTTTGTATTGTTCTCATTTTGTTTAGTCTTTCCTGATGGCTTACCCTGCGACAGCTGCTCTTATTCACAATTTGGAACAAAAACCATATCGCTTGATTGATGATAGAGTCGAGGCTAAAGCACGATGAGAATCCGCGTACGTCGCTCGTAATGAAGTGGCCGATCGATGGTATAAGGCGGGTCTTATATATCAGGCGTTCATTATTCCTGATTGGGATGTTAGTGCTTATGAAGCGGCGTTGTGTGTATACGGCTTGGCCTATGACAAGATGAATATCGCTGAACGTATTCTTATGGAAGCTAATGAGACAACTTGGAGACTTGATCAAGATATCCCTCGTACTGCTAAGCTACTCCGGGCTCTCTGCATCATTGGGATGTAGAAGTTTTGATTTCAGTTGCTTTTTTTTTAGTCATGACTGTTATGGTTACAGTTGTAATTTTCGTGATTATCTTGTAATTAAATGCTTCATATATTTTATGGACGCGTGGTTGTAACTGTCATGGATTCACATTTAAAGTTCCCCCTCGAGTTATGTGCCTTGCCTTGTGCATGGTATTTATTTTTATTTAAGTGTTCCTTTTATCTTTGCCTTAGTATCTATTACTATCATTTCTTTCCTTTCCTCTTCCTTCTTCTCTCTATTTTTTTTTTTTGAAGGATGACTTACGAGATACATGGGTATACCTTAACCATGGTTCTTGTAGATGCTACTGTCATGACCTTGGACACGCGTAAAGAGTTCGAGCGACTCCTGGTGGTGAAAGACAAAGTATCGATATTAATGACTCATAGGTTAGCTCATCGATCTTCCATGGATGCCGCTTGGGGGGATCATCATGAAACGTTTGAACTTGATCGGAAGGCTCATGCTGATGCTCGTATTATGGGTGACGTCAATCGGTTTCTTTCTGAGGCTCATGCGATGCGGTGTGCTGCCAACTCTCAGTATCAGGAGGTTTTGCTTATGATAAAAGATTTAGATCGAGAGATAGAAATCTGTCGTGCAATGTTGGCAGAGTTGCACGATTAGTTTATGGTGGTGTCTTTTATTATATCTTTTCTATATTTGTAATTCCTAGATGTGTTTATTTTTGTAACTGTCCTTTGTTGACCATGTGGTAATAAATATTCGTCGCTTCTTTAAACCTTTCTACGTCTTCTTATTTTCTTCATTACACACACATTCCCCCCCTTTTCTTTTTCTTACTCTCTTTTGTCTCTTTACTTTGAGCATGTCTTATCAACTTCACGGATATACTTTGACCATGGCTGTCGTGCCTTCCCTTGTGACGCCGCTTGATAAGCAGAACGAATTAGCACGACTTTTGGTGTTGAAAGATGAAGTGGGATGTTAATGACCCATAGAATGAGTCTTCTTGCCGCCATGCGGGTTGCTTTTAGGGAACAAGAAGAGACTCTCGAGATTGCTCGTAGTGCCAATGCCTCTAATCGGGTTCTTCAGGATGTTCATCGTTTTCATAATGAAGCAGTCACTCGGTGCTATTTAGCTACTCGGCTGCAAGATGAAGCTGTTCTTATGATAATGGATTTGGACCGGGAGATAAAGGCTTGTTGCGCGGTGATCGCTAGTCAGGGAAATTAATCCTATAATCCTCTTGGTGTTCCCTAGGATGTTATTAATGCTTATTGATGTTCTAATGCTTTATTGAATGTGGTATCGAATGTGTAGTTGTACCCTACGCTCGTGTTTATTATATATTTCTTTCCTTATTTGGTTAATTTCAATCTTAATCTTTTACTCTCCTCTTGTTTTTAATCTCTCCTAGCGTAAATATATATATTATCTTCCCTTTTATCAATATGGCGCGGGCTCGTTTGATGGCGGAGATTACTCGATTGACTCAGATGTCTAATGTGCTGAGTGTTGTGTTTGACTATTTTAATCGTGAGAATAATATCTCTCGTTCCCGCTTTATAGACGCGGATCGTCTTTTACAAGAAATGGGTCACGAGGGTCTGTTGCTCCCTCCTTTATTTTTTGAGCACCACCGCTATTATCGTGAACGTCGTGTTGCAACTTACTTCCAATGTATGGATGTGTTTCAATATTTACAAGTGGTAGAAGTAGCTCTCGACTCGGCTCAGGCGGCGCTGCAAGCTCTCCCTTGAGGATAAACGTACTTTAAGGGCAAGTTATTTCAGGCAGTGTTGGGATTATTTTTTTTTTAAAGATATGACTGATACTCATTTTGCTCGGGCAGGTCGGGTAGTGATATCCGTCCTGAAGTTGGAGCTTTGTAATCTTAAAAAGGTTATCCTTATAGCCGACGTGAGCGAATACACTCGCCTTGTGGAGACCCTTACAATTGTGTTTGTTGTTGTCAATCAGTCATTGTATTTGCGCAACATGGATATCTACACTGATGCTCTAGGTTCTAAAGACAGCGACTGTGCATCTCTATTGGAGTCCTTTGTCAACGCTCGGGAGGAAATGGAACGTGATGAACAAAATTTAGTTCGCATGACTGTGTATTTGAGTCGCACGCGAGTTTCTTTGCTTACTTTTTGTACCCGTTATAATGTTATAAGAATGTTTTCTATTTATTTTTTTTGAACATGTTGTGCTATTGTTTCTCCTTTTCCCTCTTTGTCTATTTTTTTTTTGATAAGACGCGTTGGTCTGGATGTTTAGAGTATGCCGCGGATGTTTAATTGAATAGTCAAACAGGGGCGCCTTGCCCTATGCCGCTCTTGTGATCATTGTAGTACCTAGTTGAGTGGTCGAACAGGGGTGTTTTGCCGTCTGTCGATCTTGTGACTATTGTAGTATTTAGTTACGTAGTCAAACAGGGGCTCCTTGCTCTCTGCCGCTTTTGTGATCATTGTAGTACTTAGTTGAGTGGTCGAACAGGGGCGATCTGCCCTCTTCTGCACTTGTGACCCTTATATTACTTAGTTAAGTGGTCGAACGGGGGTGTTTTTTCCTTTGCCGCTCTTGTGACCATTGTGGGATTTTAATTGAATGGTCGAACAGGGGCGCTTTGCCCTGCCGCTCTTGTGCCCATTGTAGCATGTAGTTGAGTGGTCGAACAGGGGGCTCTGCCCTCTTCCGCTCTTCTGACCATTGTAGTATTCAGTTGAGTGGTCGAACAGGGGCGTTTTGCCCTCTGCCGCTCTTGTGACCCTTGTAGTACTTAGTTAAGTGGTCGAACATGGGCGTTTTACCCTCTGTCGCTCTTGTAACCATTGTGGTATTTTAGTTGAGTGGTCGAACAGGGGCGATTTTCCCTCTGCTGCTCTTGTGACCATTGTAGTATTCAATTGTGGTCGAACAGGGGCGTTTTGCCCTCTTCTGCTCTTGTGACCAATGTAGTATTTAGTTAAGTGGTCGAACAGGGGCGTTTTGCCCTCTTCTGCTCTTGTGACCAATGTAGTATTTAGTTAAGTGGTCGAACAGGGGCGCTTTGCCCTCTACCGCTCTTGTGACCATAGCATCCGAACTCAGAGGCAAGTAAGATGAAATAAAAGTTTCTTTTATTGAAGATCGAAAAAAAAACATTTTCCGTAGTGTTTCTCATGCATGAAACCCTTAGCCACTTTCCATTGATAGGTGTCTTAAATCTTGGATCCATCTATCCGCTTTAAGTGGTAATATCCACTTTCCGCAGTCTTTCGGATTATGAAGGGTCCCTTTCAGTTGGCTGTAAACTTCCCAGCGCTTGCGTTCTGCTGTACATGTGATGTAATTTTGAGCACTAAGTCATCAACCTCAAATATTCTCTCTCTAAATTTATGGTTGTAGTGGTTTGCGACACGTTTCCTGTACGCCTCAGCAAAGCGTTCAACTCGAACTCTCTTTTCCTTTATAGTGTCTAGATGGGTAAAACGACTGACCTCGTCTGGCGTGGTTAGACTTTCCATGGAGACTCTTTGCGAAGGGATGGCGATTCCTGCCGGTAGAATGACATATTCCCCATAGACCAAGGAGTAGGGTGACGCTCCCGTCGAGCTGCACTTAGAAATCCAATATGCCCATAATGCTAGTGGCAACTACTCGTTCTATTTCCTATGGTGATCATACACGATCCTGCTCAGGATTCTTAGCAATGTTTTGTTGGTGGCTTTCGCCTGGCCATTTCCCTGAGGGTAGTATGGATTAGATGTATGCATTCGGGTGTTGTATCGTTCCAATAAGTTATAAACATCTTTGTTAACGAACGACTTGGCATTGTCGGCTCGGATGATCATTGGAGCTCTGCATATAATTATTGTCGGCGATAGTTTCTCCTGTATAATCTTTCAGAGGGATTTCCTCCACCCATTTTGAACTATACTTGGTTGCAATGATGATATACTTGTGTCACTTGGAGGAGTTTGGGTTTATCGGCCCAATCAGGTCCAGGCCCCAACTGTGGAACGACCAAGGCGTGATAATTCTGTGTAGCTGGCAGTGGGGTGCATGGATCAAAGGTCCGTGGGTTTGACAACTTAGACACCTCCTTACGTGAATTGTTGTATCATTCTCCATGGTTGGCCAGTAGAAGCCTCCCTCATAGATTTATAAGAATAACTTGCGCATTCCCTGATATTCCGCGTCATGCGACTTGGTCATGAATTTTATTGCCTCTTCTTTCGATAGACATCTCATGATCGTATTGCTGTAACTCCTTCTATACAAAATCCCTTCATTTAAGAAAAATATGTTGGATTTCTTCTGTATTTTGAGTGTTGCTCTTCTTCCCTCAGGTAATTAACCATGCTGGATAAAATCTATATATGGTTGCCTCCAATCGGTTATCATGGTGCTTGGCAGTCTCTGCAACTGTCCTGGATGGCTGTCAAGCTGGGACAATGCACCCCTAGTATTTGTAATCGTCGATATAGACAGACATTACCCTTTGCCCGCATGACTCCTCGTGCATTCTTTGTATCGTTTCCTCCGCTTCCCTTTTGCTCAAGCAACGTGCCAAGGATCCTCCTGGTGCTCTATGATAGAGTGCGCCTTGGACTGTTATGAATTGTTTTAGCGCTTTTATCGGGATGGTATATTCTTTGCTGGTCCTTGCGAGATCCTCGAGGTGTACCTTTCGCCAATCGTCTACGTCTTAGAAAGCCGCATCTTCCCTCCAAATGCTAGGTAGCTCTCTTCGCTTAATTATCACAGTTCATTCATCCGTGTCTTTCAATTGGATCTTGACTGCAGGCATGGCTAATGCATCTGCGTGCCTGTTGGAGCTCCTCACTGTGTGTTCAACCGTGGTCGATCCCATTTTAGCCATTAGGTTTTGTGCTTTCGCTTGGTATGGTGCTAAGTGCGCCTCTTTCACTTGAAACTCACCGTTTATTTGGTTATTATTAACTTGGAATCTCCTCTGAGTTCTAAATTAATTTTTGAGGCCGAGTTCCTTGACCATTCTCAATCCCAGTATCAATATTTCGTATTCGGCCACGTTATTGATACAAATGAAAGTCCAGCTTGAAGGCATATGATAATAGCTCTCCAGTGGGTGTTTTGAATACGATGCCAACTCCCCTAAATTTCTCGTACGATGATCCGCCGAAGGATATAATCCAGGCATCTCCTTATACCTCCGCTACTTCCCCTAACACATCATCATAGGTGGACATATCGTCGCTCCCGGAGAAATCGGCCAAAAGGTCAGCAATTGTATGCCCCCGGACACCTCTGGGCTTTTGATATTTGAGTTAAAACTCGGATAACTGCAGGAGCCATCTTGCGGTCCTTCCCGTTAGGATTGGTTTCGTCACGAGATATGCGATCGGGTTTGCCGCTGCAATGACAGTGGTTTCATGCATCATAAGGTATGGCCTCAACTTTAGTGTCGTGTATATCAAGGCTAGGCATGCTTGTTCGACTTTGAGGTATCGCATCTCGGCGTCCTTCACTACCCGACTAACGTAATAGATGGGTGATAGGTTGTCGTTCCCCCTGTCTTGTGCCAAGACCGCTCTTATGGCTAGGTTTTTGAAGGACGTATAAAGGTAGAGGGGCTCTCCCTTGAGAGGAGTTCTGAGTAACTGAGGACTGACCAAACATTGATGGAGTTTATGGAACACGTTCAGTTGTGTTTCTCCCACTCGAATTTCATATTTTTTCTTAGCATTGGAAGAAACGCGGTTATAAGTTGGGTGAGGCCGGGGATTAAACGTCGTACGTATGATATTCTCCCGGTGAAGGTTTGCAGTCCCTTCACATCTTTAGAAGGTGTCATCATGGTGATAGCTTTTATCTTGTCTGGGTCGACCTGTATCCCCTTATCTGTCACCATGAAACCGAGGAACTTGCCCGAGGTTACCTCGAAAGCACACTTTAGCAGATTCATTTTTAACTTGAATCTACGACATCTGTCAAACTCCCGTCTCAAATTTTCAACATGATCTTCCCTTACTCTTGATTTAGCTAAGATATCGTCTATATACACTTCTACGCTTTGGTGGAGGAGGTCATGGAAGATCAGTGTCATCTCCCTTTGATAGGTGGCCCCGACGTTCTTTATCCCAAAAGGCATGACCACATAATAGAAGTTACCATATGGTATTTGAAACGTTGTTTTGAACGCGTCTTCAGCCGTCATTCTGATCGGATTATAACCACTAAACCCGTCCATGAACGAGAACATCCTGTGTCCGTCTGTGGCATCTACTAATGCGTCTATATGCGGCAGCAAAAAATTATCCTCTGGGCATGCACGATTAAGGTCTCGGTAATCCACACATCACCTAATCCTTCCATTATTTTTTACAACTGTACGACGTTAGCCAGCCACGTGGGGGTGTTGTATAGGTTTTATAAACTTAACCTCCAACAGTTGCTCGACCTCTTCTTTTATCGCTAAGGAGGTTTCTTGCGGAAAGTCGCGGCTCTTCTGTTTGACAGGTCGGAATTCGGGTGAAACGCCAAGATTATGAGCGACAAGGTCACAACCTAAGCCCGATAGTTTGTCGTACTTGAAAGCAAACACATATTTGTACTATATTAGCAATCCGACTAGTGGGTCTCTTTCTTTTTATTTCAAGCTTCTACTTATTTTGATGAGTCAATTTTCGTCCTTTGTTCCTATATTACTTCTTACATTCAGTCTGTAATCATATCTTCTACGTTGCACTCTTCTTTTGTTTCCATTATGTCTCTTTCGATTGGGTCAGAAAGCGGTTCGGTCACATAACTAGTCCTGAGGGTGACTCTGTCATTCTTGATCGATAGAAGCTAGAATGCACTCGTGCTCGGGAGTCCCCTCAGTTGATTGCTATAAATGGTATACATTTCCTCCTTTTTGCCTTGAAAACCTTCGGAACTGAGAACCTTCTTGCAATTTTTGTTTCTTTGAAGGGGGGCTAACCGTCATCCGTGACAGGCTAAATACTGATTTTATTACTTTTTCATTGGCGGTCGCTTCGTCCTTCCACTTAGGTAGCGGGGTGAGCACAGTCACAAACGCATCTTCTACTTCTTTTGGGATATCATAGAAAACAACATCCTCCATGTATGCTTCTTCCGTCCCGAAGGGTTGTTGGTTGTTGCGATCCGATACTGTTTTCCTCATATGTTCGTCTTTACGCACTGGTGATAGGTTGATGCCACGACTTTGTGTGTGAGCAACCATCCTCGCCCCAACAATACATGAAAAGTCGTATCATCTTCTAGCACATAGAATGGCGTGAGGCCCTTTATCGGCCCAATCCTATAGCGGTTTGAGTATTCGCTCTGAATCCCTTTACTATGGTAGTGTGCATGCGAATGGCCGATCGTTACACACTTAAAATTTCATATGTATGAAGGGAGATTATATTTAGAGATGCGCCTCCGTTGATAAACGCCCATTTGAGTTCTTGCTTGTTGATGGCTGTCGTGAGATAAAAATGGTCGAAGATGTTCTCCTGGGTAGCAGATATACTCGTCAGTAAAGGTGACCTCTCAGTTTGGTGTTGAGATATAGGGCTTACTAGTGGCTATCGATGTGATGGCCTTTGTTGCCTCTTAAGTCTGGTTCTCGTTGAATACCAGTGAGTCGAAGAACTATTGTGCCAGAATCTTTTTGGCGAAATTGCTCACTACGCTTTCAGTATTGCCAAAACCCAAGACTTCTTCCTCTGCTTCATACGCTTCTTCCTTCGTTGGTCCCCAGTGCCTCCAGATATCTTCCCGTGATTTGTGTGATAACATCATGACCTGGTGCTAGGGAAGAAGATTTTTCGTTGATTGCTTGGCCTCCCATTTCAATCTCTCTCGCGTTTTTTTTTTTCGTTGAAAGATGTCGCGAAGGGAAAAACACTCCTGCGTCGGGTGATCCACTCGGTGATAGTTGTGGCAGTATCTATCATTTCTTTTGTCGAATTTATTGATATCCACAACCAATGGTGGTTGTGTTACTTCCTGATTCGCCACCCACTGTTTGAGCAGACCGATGATCTGTTCTCGACTACGTGGTATAGGCGGTAATCGATTTAGATCTGTTCTATGCCCTTTGTTACCTATGATAGACACATTTTTGTGTCTGGATTGTCCGTAATTATCTATTTTTTTAGTGCTCAATTTGGTACATATTGTGTTATTTTATGTGTTTGTAGGTATTTTGGGAAATAAACATTTGTGGAAAAATTGGCTCAAAAAGTTGATAAAAGCACCAGAGGAAATTACTAAAGGCACCCACAAAATATGATAAAGGCACCCCACTGTTGGATAGGGGAACCCCTTCCCCTTCGTTTGAAAATGAAAAAATGCGGGAAATATTTTATTTAAGTGAAGAGTTCCTGATTTGGGTTGAAATCGATTTTTATGGGATTTAAAGAGTTGTTGGATATCACAACATGAAAACAAAACTAATACACGTAAATTACAAGAGTTTAAAACCGGGAAAATGGGTGGAAATCCGTGTTACAGGCGCAAAAGAGTTTCATCCCTTGTTTCGGATAATCGAGAATTTGAGTTGGTTTTGGATTGTGTTTTGGGTCCTTATCGAGTTAGGAAGAGTTGTTAGGATTTACTAAACCTATAAATAGAAAAAAGGAGAAAGAAAAATCAGGTGGGGAGGCTCGGGAAGAAAACATGAAAAAAAAAGAAAGTGTTGCTGCTGCTAGTGAAAAACAAGGATACGACGACGATTTCTTCAACTGAACAACAACGTTTATCTTCAGCTTTGCAGCGTTTATCTTCAGCTACAACGGTTTCTTCAACCTATATGTGACGGATATCTTAGCATGTGCAACGTTTATTTTCAGCTGAAAAGACTTTTCTTTTGTAATAGTGAGAACAATGGTTTGCAACACCGTTAAGAATCATCTGTGTTATTATTTTTCATTCTTTTTACACACTTTTGATGCATGAATAATTGTTGTGCCTAATAATTCCCTAATGCGTAAGCATTCATCATTGACAAAAACCAACTAAGGTGTTCGCGAGCGTTTCCCCTTCCATCATAAGTCTTGAACTTGGGAGACGTATACTCTTCCGAGTACTGATACTCAGCTACCTCGACCGAGTATGCGGTGTTCATGGAATCATAGCTATCATACTTGACTACCCTGTAGTGTTCTTCTAGGTACTTGGCGATTGCCTCTTATGATGCTCCGCGTGAGGACCCCTCTTCGCCTATTGTTTTCTTTGTGGACACTGTTTCTTCCCACGCTTGTCTCATGAGCTTCCGAAGATCCTGTTGGCGCCGTATGTGTCCTTCTATCTCGATTTGCATGTCTTGCAAAGTTTTCTTCTGCTGAGTGTCTTTCTTCGATTGCTGTTTTTTTTTTTTTTTTAGCTAGTGTCTCTACCTTTTCCGCGTGGGTCGTTTGTACGATTGGTGTGTCGACGTTGGCTTGTCTTGGTGACTCATCGTCACCACTTGCATCTTCAATTATTACTTCGTCGTTAGTCGGCTAGTTGGGTGGTGTGACTGGAGTGTCTTTCCCTGAGTGTATCTTGCTGGACTAGAGACGAGTCTCCCACTGTGGTCGTCAAATATTTTAGGGTAAACTCGTAAATGGGAGACTAATCCTAGTCACAGCAAGGACTACACCTTTCCTTCTATGGGTAGAGAGAGGGAAAAAAGATCTTTTCTTTGTACTATTCCTTTTGTTTTTATAGACTTTCTACCTTAATCATCTTCTACACATGCCTCTCTTTAACCCCTTATTGTTGCTAAATTGCCATCTGTCATTCTTATCCCCAACTTATTCTCTTATTTCTCTCCCGTCCTCATGCTTCCATGTGCGTATTCCTAAGTGCTTTGGCTTGACCCCTAAATTCCTAAGGTGATGATGAACTTAAGCCCATCTAGTAAGAATGACACCCCTTATCCATGAGTAGTCATTTTTCAGGTATTAACAAGACTCATAAGTGATTGTTTCAGAAAAGTGGTAAAAATGTGTACGTTCGCTGAGACTTGTGAAGATTCGTTTTAGACATACTTTTAATTTAAACTAGAAAATAATTAAATTATTTTAATAATATTGAGAAGAATTGGAACTAAGGATTCCACCAAAATCACTTCTAAATGATTTCTACAATGATTCTTTAACACTTATAGCTCTTTTATTGACTCTGTTTCTTTGCCAAAAGTAGATTTCTAAAATATTAACTGTAAATCACAAGCATGGCGCATCAAAAGCTCTTAAGCCCCATCATACACCATCAAAAGAAATCACAATTAATTAAGAAATATCATAAATCAATGCAAAAATCATTAAGAATCATAAATAGTTACCATTCATTCATGATATTTGGCATCCTCCATTGACCCAGTGGTTGGGTTTAGCTCATCATGCTCAAAATACTATCAAAACATTGGTACGTGGCTCAAAAGTGCTTGAGAAGAAGAAAAGAAGCTAAAATTAATAGAACATGAAATTTGTAATATTTATAGGCATTACAGATTAACTGTTACAGTGGAGCTTGAAGATAAATGTTGCAAAGCAAAGATAAACGTTACTGATGGGTTGAAGAAACCGTTGCAGCTGAAGATAAACATTGCAAAGACGAAGATGTCCGTTGCAGATGGGTTGAAGGAATCATCGTCGTATCCCTGTTCTTTACTGGCAACAACACTTTTCTTTTTTTTCTCCTATTTTCTTCTCGAGCCTCCCCTCCTGATTTTTCTTCCTCCTATTTGCTATTTATAGGTCTTAGATAGTATCCTTATTATTCCTTAATAGATTAGGACTCAAATAACTCTCCAAAACCGAATCAAACTCGTCTAAATCCAAATCAGGGAGTAAACCTTTTTCCGAAAAAAACATGGATTTCCACCCATTTTCCGACTTTAAACTCTTGTGATTTACGTGTTTCATCCTCTAATGATTGTTGCTTCATGTTGATAAGGTTTAAACTCTTCAAAATCCCCCAAAAATCGGTTTTGAAAATCACAGTTAACTTCTCACGTAAAGAAAATATTTTCTCACCTTTTTCGAATTTTTGAAATTAAAAGGGGGTGCCCCCTATCCAGAAGTGGGGTGTCTTTATCAACAATCCTGGGTGCCTTTAGTAATTTCTCCGGGTGCTTTTAACAACTTTGAAGCCAATTTTTCCACAAATGTTTATTTCTCAAAAATACCTACAACCATATAAAATCATACAATAAGTATAAAATCGAGCACTAATAATACAGAAAATTAGAAACAAATTAGGCAAAAAAATGTGTCTATCAAATACCCCCAAACTTATTATTTGCTAGTCCTCGAGAAAATCTAATCTAGAAATAAAATAACAATCCTAACTCACTTTCGCAGGCATGGCGACTGCACTTAGCATGTGCAACAAGCCTTTAAACCCATATGTGTCTCTATCGGACGATTTTTAGTCTCGTGAGGGTTTACAAGAGGTATACTGATGTGATTTTAATATAGTGGTAAAAGGGTTTGATTCTAGAACTTGTGAAGATTTAATTTCTAGACCTAATTTTTAATTACTAAAAATAAATAAGATTAAACAGATTTGATTTTAAAAATAGATGGAAGAAAACTAGGGTTTAAGATTCCACCATTCACCAATACTTCTGTGATATGCCTAACAATTCTATGCTCAATTTAATCTAAATATGCCAAAAATAGATTTTTAAAAGAATAATTGTAAATCCTAAGCATGAGACATCAAAAGCAGTCAACCCAGCATGACTCATCAAAAGAGAACACAACTATTTAAGAAAAACCATTTTTTTCAATTTTAATCAAGCAATTAATAATAAAAGAATTGTAAAGAAAATATAGATAAAATAGACATACCACTTAATTATTGGAAGAAAGGCTTCCTCCGTCACCCCAGTGATGGTGATTAGCTCATTGTAATGGAAACTCACTCAAAATATAGTTTCATTGCTCAAAAAGTGCTTACAATGACTAAAAAGAAGTAACACAGCCAATTCGATACACTTATAAGCGTTACAGTGAAGGGTTCAGAGTGTTACAAGAGGAAGAAAATAGTACAGCAGAAAAGGACGGACTGTGTATGCAGTGGAAATAGGACCGATGAAGCAGCTGCGTATACGACAGTATCAGCGACAGTTTCCTGATGTTGTCTTCTGCACTTCGTCTTCTTCTTCACGAACAGAGCTTCTTCTTCCTGATTTTTTTCCGGTGATCCCAACCTTCATTTTTCTTGGCTTCTCTTTGCTACATATAGTATTGGTAAACCCTAACAACCCTAGAGAAGCGATAAGGAACCAAAAATCATCTCCAAATCAACTTGGAATCCGTGTGAAATCAAAACAGGAACGAAGTCCTTCCCGTCCAAATTCGAATTTTCCAAGCAGATTTTTCCGGCTAAATCTCTATTTTGACGTGTGTTGTGTTATCCCTTGAGTGTTTGATCAATTTGGGGTAGAAAGAACACGTCAAAACTCCATAAAATTCGGTTAAAAAATCATGCAGAAGCTTTCTCACGTAGCTTTCCTCCCGCCATTTTCGGAATTTCAAATTCAAAGGGAGGTGCCCCCAATCCAAATTGTGGGTGCCTTAATCACTTTGCTGGGTGCCTTTAACAACTTTTTGATCCGATTTTTCCACAAATATTTATTTCTCGAAAATACCTACAAAGACATAAAAAGCCATAATAAGTACAAAAACGAACACTATCAGAATAGATAATCGAGTGTAATTTAGACACAAAAATGTGTCTATCATATACCCACAAAACCTTCTACTCCAAACCCTAGCTACCTGTGAACGATTCAGGATAAACACTAAACAAGCTATTTAGTTGACATACTAAATTCTTCAGCTATGGGAATCATTACCCTATATGAATCCAATTGTTGTACACGAGTTTGCACTCAGCATACTAAATTCATACAAGAATTCAAAACTCTACTTAGGTATTCGTTCAACCACGATACTCAGAATCTATCAAAGTTCAATTACATGGAAAGATTTAGAAGATGGATATGGAGATGATGAAGTTTGCGCATGTTGACTAAGGTGAAAGGTGTTTCCCATATTTGTATGAAGGTCAGTGCCAGGATGAATCCTAATGGAGATAGATACGCTCCCACTGGTCTTAATCCTTATATTAATATCAACTCAGCTGGTATATAGAAGGGCCCAAGAGATCGATTTATTGAAAATAAAACAATTATTTATTATTTTCTTAAATGTATTGACAACATGATTGGATCAAATGAATCCAAGAGCATGATCCTTATCAGCATCTTACATGATATTTCTCATGGATCCTGCGTTCCACGCTTGCTTAGGCGACGTAGACAGGAAGAACACACACATATTGCTATCAAAGTGTCAATATTTGATTTTTTTTTAATCATAGTATAAATAATCTCAAACACTCTACTCCATCATGGCGACGATAAAAATTCGATATTGGTTCCCCACCAAATCACTTAGAGAAACACAAAAAATTGCAAAAATAAAAACAGAAGGTAATATGGTCGAGATAGACTCCGAGATATGGTGACGACTATCATGTTATTTCTAACACCTGAGCTAGGTATATTTTTATAAATAGACCATTTAGATGGGCACACCAATTCCTATCGAAAAAGAGTTAAGTTTCCATCTACCTAGAATGGTTAGTGTCATCCTCAATTGTTCACAAGTTTCTAGACTTTGGAGTTTCATATTTCAACTTAAAAGTTTATCCCTTACCCCCAAACTTAAATCTAACATTGTCCTCAATGTTCTAAAGATGATTGATTAAAAACATGAACAAGGAGAAATTGTTACCAATCGAAGGAGTTAAGGAAAGATATTACCGTGTCATAAGAGCATGGGTTACCTCCCAAGAAGTGCTAAGTTTAAAGTCTTCATCCATACTTTGAAAGAACTAGTCACCTCATAAAATCATATATCAATAGCCGGAACAACTGTGGACTATCCGAATAAAATAATATTATCCAAAATAGAAGGAAACTGCAGCAGGCCCATAAAGTGAGCAAACATAGCACACCCTTATCTAGTTTTCTATTTAAGAAATCTACTTCTAGCTGTGGTTCGGGTTCAGGCTCTATAAAAGGGTTTAGATAAAATATTTTCATGGGCTGGATTTCCTCATAGGAAGGATCAAGAGAATCAGGTTGTAAATTCTGGAGAAACTCAACTAAATTTTTTGAAGCACATAATAATAATCTGAATAATTGTGGATCCTCAAAGTTAATCAGATTGTCCTCACACAGTTGACTACAATGAAGGTGGTAGTCATCTTTAAGAAAATGTGTTAATTCAAATTTCCTAAAGTAATTAGGCTTAGTCTCAAAACTTAATAACTGACACATTTGAAATTCAAACGTTCCCACATATGCAAAAAAAAAATTTGGTGGGAAAAAAAAGTCAATCTTGGTATTATTTCCTAGGTAAACCACGTCGACCAAAGGATGGGTTTCTAACAACTGAACTTCTTTTTGGACATCAACAGGCTCAAGGAATCTAGTTTGAAAATGATTTTGAAAAATGGTAGAGGTGCAAATGTCAAGCCCCAAGTTAGGGACCTTTCTAAGAGTTAAAGTTAAAGCACAGGGAGAATGATAGTCACCACCAAACTTAGAGTTTTCAGTGTCTATAGATAGACTAGTCATAATTTTACTAATTTCTAGATCGTCAGATTCCTGAAAATGGTCAATTGCTTCTTCTAGGTTATAATCAGGTGGTGCATCCTCACTCATATTTAAAATCTCTACGAGTCTATCTTTGTTATCTATGACTATTGTTTCTAAAACGCTGGACTCTAAAACAGTATTCTCAGGATAAACCCGTTCCTCTAAACTATTATCGGCTTCAAAACAAGAAAATTCTACATCGTCTAAAACAGTGGTATCTCTTGTCAAATTCTCTTCCTTTTGAATAGTTGAATAATCATTAAAATTATTTGGATTTGAACCAGAAATAACACTATCATCATGAAGCACAATTGGAGTGACAATTTCCTGATCACTCTGCCTGTATATTTCAAATTCTTCATCAATACTATCCTCATCATCATAATAATATGAAGATGTTTGAACCTCGTCTAAATAAGTAGTATTACCAATTCTATCCTCGTCCTCTTGACTAGGTGAACAATAGGGTAGCACTATATTGGAAATTAAGATCATTTTGAGCAATATTATTCTTTACAAAACTTTCATACACACTTAATGCGAATCTATCTGTATTCTCAGTCAACTGCTTGAGGGATTCGTCTAAAGAAAGAGTTGGAATACTAATTGTCCCCCCCCCCCCCCAACATAATACGAACCTATGGATCATAAGGAGTATTTATTCTCAGTTAACTACTTGGGGGATTCTTCTAGAGAAACAAATGAATCATAAGGAAAACTAGATCGCAACTTCTCGTGAGATTTATCTAGAGTAAGAGTTGGACTACTATTTGTTCCTCTCATACTTAATTCAAACCTATGTGTCTTCTCAGATATCTTCTTGAGTGATTCTTCTAGAGGCATAATAGGTTCATGATGATTACTAGATCGCAACTGCTTCAATGATTCCTCTAGAGGCATAATAGGTTCATTATAAGGACTAGATCGCACATGCTTTAGGGCATCCCTCCAAGACAAAGAACTCGAATTTTGCTCATTTTCATGTCCACATGACGGGTGTGTATATGAATAGTAATTTGGATCACCCTGGTATGAACAATAACCTCCAAAAGGTTGGTGGTAGTCCCGACTACTATCCACACCATGTTGATAGTACAAATAATGTTTATTTTGAAATTCAGTCGAATATTCATTGTATTGGTCCTCATAATACCAGTTCGACACTTTCTAACAAAAACTTCCTAATATATTTACAAAAAAAATCTAAGAAAATAAATCCTAACAGGAAGGGGGTTCTAAACATACACAAACAAGGCCGACTCCACCAAATCAAACTTACTGAATCTAGCAAACAAAAAGCATGATGGCTCCACTTAGATTGTTTCTAAACCAGCTTCTATTCTTCCAAAAGGTAACTAGTTACAGTTTTAGCAAATCTCTTAGAATGATCCAAATTAGATTAAGTCGAATAGAACCCGGATAAGCTCTAAGGAGTTTTGATAACCTGTCCCTTTGGCAACGTTTCCTTGGGTTACAAGGCGTCTCGAATCTACTTAAAATAATGTTCCTGAACATTGAGTAAGGCTAACATAGTAACTAACACAGTCATTTTGAATGACTTTCCAATAAGCTCGTTACCCTATCGGTTTCTTTCTAGTCAAATTTTAAGGCTTAGGTTCGCGTTTGGTAACGTGTTCCTAAAGCGGGCAAGAAGGAAACTGTGATGAAATCCGAGTCCTTATCTTATATAGCCAGTCATTTCCCTTTACTAGAAAGTAAATCCGTATTCAGGTCCTCAGCATATATGCATTACAAAGGAGTCCAGAAAACCTACTGACAGAGGATTCTTCGGTGGTTAGAGTCTTACCTCCCGTTCCAGACGGGCGATGAACCGTTGAAGTCGACTCAGGCCACCGAATCCTATGTCAGTGTACGAACCCGAGGGGCTGAGACAATATCGTAGTTGTCGTCCTTCCATGTTGCAGTTTATATTTAATAACCCTTCCGTAGGGATTAAAAAATAATAATGTCCAAAAGTCCAAAAAATAATAAAGTCCAAAATCCATAAAAAAAAAGTCCAAAAATAAAAGAAAAATTACAAAAATAATAAAATATTTCCTAATACAATTTTCTAAAAATAAAAATAAATAAAACCCTAAATAATAACTAAAGAAAAAAAAATTATCTTCTTTTTCCGCCTTTTCGATTTATCTTTGACTCCAAGTCTTTAATCAATTAATATAATCTTTGGCTCTAATTTCTTTTTGATCCAAAACTTGTAATACAAAGAAGAATACCCAAAACCGCTAAATAGAACAAATAAAAATAAAAATTTAATTAAACTAACTAACCTAAAAAAATAATCTAAAAACAAGTCCACAACAGCGGCGCCAAAAACTTGATCGTTTCAGAAAAATGGTAAAAATGTGTTCGTTCGCTGAGACTTGTGAAGATTCATTTTAGACCTAATTTTAATTTAAACTAGGAAATAATTAAAATATTTTAAAAATATTGGGAAGAATTGGAACTCAGGATTCTACCAAAATCACTTCTAAATGATTTCTACAATGATTCTTTAACACTCATAGCTCTTTTATTGACTCTGTTTCTTTGCCAAAAGTAGATTTCTAAAATATTAACTGTATCACAAGCATGGCGCATCAAAAGCTCTTAAGCCCCATCATACACCATCAAAAGAAATCACAATTAATTAAGAAATATCATAAATCAATGCAAAAGTCATTAAGAATCATAAATAGTTACCATTCATTCATGAAATTTGGCATCCTCCATTGACCCAGTGGTTGGGTTTAGCTCATCATGCTCAAAATACTATCAAAACATTGGTACGTGGCTCAAAAGTGCTTGAGAAGAAGAAAAGAAGCTAAAATTAATAAAACAGGAAATTTATAACATTTATAGGCGTTACAGATTAA
Source organism: Papaver californicum (assembly GCA_023531435.1). NCBI lineage: Eukaryota > Viridiplantae > Streptophyta > Magnoliopsida > Ranunculales > Papaveraceae > Papaver > Papaver californicum. The sequence goes on from JAJJMC010013841.1 coordinate 750,458, forward strand.
CTGTTACAATGGAGCTTGAAGATAAATGTTGCAAAGCGAAGATAAACATTACTGATGGGTTGAAGAAACCGTTGCAGCTGAAGATAAACATTGCAAAGACGAAGATGTCCGTTGCAGATGGGTTGAAGGAATCGTCGACGTATCCCTGTTCTTTACTGGCAACAACACTTTTCTTTTTTTTCTCCTATTTTCTTCTCGAGCCTCTCCTCCTGATTTTTCTTCCTCCTATTTGCTATTTATAGGTCTTAGATAGTATCCTTATTATTCCTTAATAGATTAGGACTCAAATAACTCTCCAAAACCGAATCAAACTCGTCTAAATCCAAATCAGGGAGTAAACCTTTTTCCGATAAAAACATGGATTTCCACCCATTTTCCGACTTTAAACTCTTGTGATTTACGTGTTTCATCCTCTAATGATTGTTGCTTCATGTTGATAAGGTTTAAACTCTTCAAAATCCCCCAAAAATCGGTTTTGAAAATCACAGTTAACTTCTCACGTAAAGAAAATATTTTCTCACCTTTTTCGAATTTTTAAAATTAAAAGGGGGTGCCCCCTATCCAGAAGTGGGGTGTCTTTATCAACAATCCTGGGTGCCTTTAGTAATTTCTCCGGGTGCTTTTAACAACTTTGAAGCCAATTTTTCCACAAATGTTTATTTCTCAAAAATACCTACAACCATATAAAATCATACAATAAGTATAAAATCGAGCACTAATAATACAGAGAATTAGAAACAAATTAGACAAAAAAATATGTCTATCAATAAGCCTAACCCGAGTCTCGGCCTCATGATCGATACCCATTTCTCAGCCTTATAAACAAGAGAATCATCTTTTGGCCTCAGGGCCTCATAGACACGTCTTTAAGAATCAGATGAGTCTTCACCTTCGTTTTTCTTGAAGGCTGAGCTTCGTCTTGTTTGAAGGATGAGTTTCGTCTTCTGTTTAGGCCTTTCATAGAACTTGTAGGTTTAATTGTTCCCATGAGTCTTGAATGTGTTTTCGTCTAAGTAATAGGACTTTGGGCTAGGCTGGCCAGTTTGTAAAATGGTCGTTTTTTTCTCCAGGTCGTAAAATTACCATATTTCCTTTGGTAAAAAATCACCAAATACATTATGTCCCCTAATCAACGCGAAATCACAAGTATTGCGTGTTGAGTATATATATGGTGTAGATTTATCTATGAAATCCTTGATTTTTTTCTGCTGAAGAAGCTTTTACCCAGAATCAGGGTTTTGTTGAACCATGTCTTGTTGTTAATTATGAATCACGACTTGAATGAAGCTTGCATTGCATGAATGTAATTGAACTGGGATTGTTGGTCGTGTGCTAAGAGGTAGCTTGCAGTAGCTGTGTGCAAGTCCCCAGTGTAAATATATCTTGATTTGCGAGTTTTATTGGACTTGAACTTGAACTCGGAGGACCTTATTTATATGATTATCCCCTGGAATAAATGGCACCTAGCTGAGTTGATATCATGAAGGCAGTGATCCATTGTGAGCTAGTAACGACCAAGATTTTACTAAGAAATAGGTCAAAACCATGATCTTGAGAGCTTGTTGCACCAAAACCTTAGTTTAGTTATTACTTGTACCAAAATAGCAGCTGAGCATGCAGAGGCTCGAGCATAGACATAGGAGGAGGCTGGATGTCGCCTAGGGAGAATGCTGGATGTCCCCGGGGCATTCCTAGAGGGTGGTGGGCATGCTAGTGTTTTATTTCCTTAATAAAACTCTTGTAGACAACCTTGGCTAGCTTTCCTTATTTGAACCAATAATTCCCTTCATTGCTTGAAAGTTCCACAAATTTCCTTTTTAAAGCCTGTTTCCTTATCAAATAATATTTTATTTATTTAATTAAAATCTTCTTATGGAATTTTTTTGTTTAAATCAAATATTGTTGTTATTTGATTCAAGCTCTTCTTATGTAACTACCAACACATCATCACGAAGGCTGAAACAGTCACGCAAATAGGGGATATCAATTAGGTTTTGGTCTGGCAATCTACGACACGTGTGAAAAATACCCAGTTGTATTTCTCACTGTTAAAGAGAACAATTAGTCGGGAATGTTACAAAAATCAAGGGATAAGTTTGACTCATCCTTATCTATTCTTCTAATCACGGAAGGTGTGATCCTAATATCATTCATCCTAATCTCACCAACTTGAGATCAGATTTAGCTATAAATAGGTCATTAATTGCCTCTGCTAAACACATCTCATGGAGTCTACAAAACCAGATTTACTCTAGCCTTTCTCTTCTATCTGCTTCCCTCCCAAACACCAACTTTGATCCTTCTCTCATGTGATTGAACCAGTCTTCGATTGGGAAATATCTTGGTTATGCGAAGATTATTCGTGCTCAACCTCCTACAACTCATGCTTAAAACCATAAATCTCAGTTCTACCCCTTCACCTATTTTTAGGTATAATACAACTTCCCACTCTCGCCTTCTTTTCTATCTCATCTTAACTTATCCTTCACCTTCTTTGTTGAACTCTAATTTATTACAATAAGACCTTAACCACCTTCACACCTCTTTCTTACAACCAACACCGCTAATACTAAACTAATTTTTCGTCTCTCTCACTTTTTCTGTAAACTTGTGTTCCCATTTCCTATTTGAGTTAATTTATAGGTTTTATCTTTAGCTTTGCTAATGGTTTTCCTGAATGTGTTTTTTCTTCATGGATTTTTCCTTTTTGAGCACTGATGTTTGATTAAAGGATATCTTTATGGAGGGAATAGTAAGAAAATAATGACGATGAAGAATTTGATAATATTAGTTACAACCCATGATGATCTAGTAATCGGATATTTTGATAATAATTTGTTACTTGGTTTGTGTATACATGAATATTTTATATCGTGAGAATCAAAGGATATGAAGATTGTCAGAAATTCTTTTATAGATAAATATTATATCAAAGTGAATATTATAAATAAATTACCAATATGCCAATAAAGAAAGTTTATGTGAAGCACAAGAATCTTATTGGGACAGGGGCAAACTCGGAAAACACTTTTTCCAGCTTTAAGTATTGTTGCTAAGGGAAGATCTCTTTGTATAATTAAATAGATTATAATTCCAAACAAAAATGCGTTATATCTTGTGTTTTAGTTAATTATTCACAATTTTTTGATGATTAAATGATTTTCTTATACTGTATATGCATAATAGATCAAATAAGCATTTGTGGTCCAATAACTAGGGATTTTGAAAATTTATCCGCCTCCAGTCCGCCAAGAGGCGGATTGGGTGTCCATTAACCAAAATACGGATTAGATTATGTGAAATCCGCGGATTCAAGTTGTTTTGCTCAGCCCTATAAAAAACACAAAGCGAGTAAAGTGGACAAAATTACAAGGTTTAGCTGTACAATCTCTAATAATTAAAAAAACAAAAATAGTAGTAGTTTTTCATAGTCATTTAAGAAATTCCGGTATTTTTTCATTCATGACAGAGGAAAAATCATTTAGGTTTTCTATTGATACCATTGCTTCTTTATGAAAATTTTGTCTCTTCAACCACGTATCATCATCATCATCTAGTTCAATTGTAATTTAAATTCTAACTCTTTTCCTTTTCCATTTATAATTTAATTACGAATATTTAATATTTTAATAATTTATTAGTAATTTAATACTTCATTAATTAATGTAAATAAACAGTCCCAAAACTATTAATTTATCAAACTTTTACTGTAACAACAGATCGATACTATTCCAAAATGAGTTGCACGAGACAAAACTATAACAATCATGCAGTTGATTCATCCATTGATAACTAATTGTCAATTACATACATACACCAGTAAGATTCACTCTCTAAGATACAAACGCCGGTTCTACTTCATTAGTTATCATAATTTTGATGTGAGGAACCAGCAGCTGACGATGATGGGATCTTGTCAAGAATTTGTTGTACTTCTTTCATGGATGGTCTTTTTGTTAGAACTAGAGAGGCACAGTTAAACCCTAATTTAAAACAATTCATCAATAAATCCTCTTTGCCTTCCACATCGGCTCTGATAGCCATATCTGCCATTCTCAAAACCCTGTTTCTTTCTTCTAATACAAACCCGGTATTCCATTGAGCTAATTCAGTGTCAGAGAATATTTTCCCACTCAATAACTCGAGCAAAATGATTCCAAATGAATACACATCCCATTTGGGGTTTGGTTTTAAGTTTTTAAGTGATTCAGGAGCATGGTAAGGAGATGCACCACCACCCATGGAACTAGTACTAGGACTTGGACTCGGGCTAGCACCAATTGGAAGATCTTGACCTTCTCGTAACATCATTAACCTTTTACTACCAAAAATACGGGCTGAACCACCTGCTTTGGAACTACAATCTCCCCACATAAGCTTTCCTAGCCCGAAATCACTGATTTTAGGGTCCATGTCATGACTCAAGAGAATGTTAGTTGGTTTGAGATTACCATGTACATGTTTCTTCTCATGGAGATAAGCTAATCCTCGGGCTACTCCTCTTGCTATCTTAAGCCTTACTTCCCATGGTAAATGATATGGTGATGATCCTCCTCTTTCTGTAATAACGCATACAAATATACATTAGCAAAGCACATATCTACATAAATAGTGAAGTTCTAGTATGGGCCATTTTAATTATTGGTTATAGAAGTATCTATCTCGACAGGCATAACAAGACATGGTGTGAATTCAAAACAAAAATAATGCTTGCACACGAGATCAGCTAAAATGCTTTAAATGGCCTGACCAAAACTTCCTTAAAGAGGGCGAGAACAAAATGCATTTATCTTCTTGTAAGAAACGCATTGAAGAATTGAGAGAGAAGCATTCAAGGTGGTGTTAGAGATTTTTTTTTTTTTTTGACATGTGGTCCAAAATCCAAAATAGGAAATTAAAAAGGGGGCCCAAAATCCTAATGGAATTCTATTTGCATGGGAAACCTCTCTTTCACAATCAAATTTACTAGTAGAAAACTCCAAATCAGTGTCTCAGTGTGAGAATTGGCTTTAAGTGAAAAATCCAATTCATCGGTTATTGTTTTCAAATTCCAAAAATTGGCTGCGAATATGAAAAATCCAAATTAGTTGTTGTACACTTGTATGTATGGGACCAACTTGGTCCCCCTGCTATCACTATATGATCGTAACCATTCCTAAACGAAAATGATAACCATCCAGACAAACACGTTAGTTGATCAAAGCCACACGATGAACAGACAGCAAAAGAATCAGCTATCAGTTTCATTTTGTTTGACTCCTACCTAATGGAAAACCGTCGTTCAGTTTCTAAGTTTCAACTAACTGTCCCCCAAGTCTAGTCATTTCGGGAGAGCTCAGTAGTTACCGACATCATCATACACAGTAAGTTTCACTAAAGATACGCCAAAAGTTATTCAGTAAGTAGACGCAGTAAAAACCTTGCTAAGTTCCGGCCAATTCGGCTAACGTCGTATACACGATATGTCTTTAGCTGACTTGAAATGTCATCGTTAAAAGATTGACTGTCATATGAACGAGTTTGAGATATGTTCAGATAAATGTCACCGTGGATGGTGAATTGACTTATGGGCCAATCTGTAAGCTATCCAAAATGACAGAGTAGTAATGTACATACAGCAGGTGACTTGGAGCTATCCAACCTAATTCGTCTAAGAGAGCGATAGATCAGTTAAACAGGGATAAGATTTTTCAACACGAAGAACTACTCTAAAAAAATTGAAACACTTTTTATATGTTCTAAACGCTGGTATCACTTTTTTATTTTAGCGTGTGATAGTAACTTTTTTGCTGGGACGGAGTCGGAGGTGATATTTTTTTTAGCCAGTGAAGTGAGTAAGAATTGACGCATGCAAGAAAGAGTGTAGGAGATAGAGAGCTTACTGTAAGTGATGTTTGAGAGATTGCCATTAGGAACATGATCATAGATGACAAGCTTTTCATCAGCACCCCAATAGAAAGCACGAATACGGACTAAATTTGGATGACGTAATTTAGCAATACCCCGAACTTGATTTTCAAAATCACGAAATCTTTCAACACCAGTTTCACCAATTCTTCTAACAGCAAGTGTTGTTCCGTCTTCAAGAACAGCTTTATAAACAATACTTGTACCAGTTGTTCCTAATATGTATGCTGATGCTTTTAGTAACGTTTCCAATTCTAATTCTGTTTCTCCATCAACTGTTATCAATGACCCGTTTTTCTTCTGATTTTCTTCTTGTTGTTTTCGGTTTTGATCAGAACCCATTTTTGATCCTTGTTCATCATTTCCAGAATCAGAATCAGAAATTTCTGATGATGAACTTTCCTCATCATCGTTAACACCTTTATTTCCTAAACAAAAACATGTGTTCCTTTGGGATGAATTCATTGATAAAGATCTTTCTTCTGATATTTTCTCTCTTTGTTCTTCTTTCTTCTCTGTAATTCCAGCACTATTGACTCTCTTCTTCTTCTTCAATCGGTATACATATAAGAAAACCAGGAATAAAATACCAATTCCCGCCAAATCTCCAACAACAATACCTATTATTGCGCCGGGTCTTAACCCGTTTTTTTCTCTGGACGGCGAACCAGGAGATGAATCAAACGTTTTAGGGATAGCAGCAATCGCAGGAGGAGTACTATTCGTTGAAACATTTGGTGGAATTGAAGGAGAAGAAAGAATCTTACATGGTATTTTAACTGCTTTTCCACATAGATCCGGATTTCCATTGAGTGAATTTGCTTGTTGAGTTAAAGATTCGGGAACTTCTCCAGTGAGATTATTAAATGAAATATCAACAGTTGCATTTGCAGGAATTAAACTTGCAAAGTCTGGTGGTATTTCACCTGATAATCTATTATATGAAAGATTCAAGTACTTTAAATTATCACCTCCGAAATTCCGAGGTAATGAACCATTAATCAAATTAGAAGATAAATCTAAAACCAAAAGTTTCTGAAATCCATTAGGAACAACACCAGATAAGTAATTCTTACTCAAAGAAAGGACTGTAAGATTTTGAAGTGAAACGAGATTTTGAGGAACAGTACCGGATAAAGCATTATCAGATAAGTTTAAGGACTCGAGACTTTTTAATCCGTCAACAAACTCTGGCAATGGACCAGAAAGCTCATTGTTAGATAAAGAAAGTAATTTGAGTTCAGAAGCATTGAAGATAGAAGCTGGTAAAGACCCATTAAGAAAATTATTTGTAAGATCAAGTTGTTGAAGATGTTCAATCATACCTAAATCTGCTGGAATTGAACCAAGTAATTGACTATCTGGAAGTATTAAACTTACTACACGATTAATATCATCAGAAGGAGAAGTACCGCCAGAATTTTGAAATTCAGAACAATGGACTCCATTCCAGGAACATGGATTTTGATCTCCATAATTCCAACTTTGTAAAACCATCAAAGGATCACTGAGAACAGAGTATTTAAAAGAAAGTAATAGAACCCCATCTGTATTCAACCCAAATGCACTAATACTCATAACAAGAACTAAAAGCAAACTAATCATCCATCTATGATTATGGAGATTCTTTGCACTTGTTGATAAATCCATGATTTCTGTAACACTAGCTAATTCTTCATTGGTATGCAGGAAAAAAGAAGACGGAAGTATAAAGAAAAAAAAATTCTTTAGTTTTATAGTTTGGTAACCAAATCCATAAGAAATTGATAGTAAACTGAGTTTATAGTTTATACATATTTATATTTATGATCTCAGCTCCATGTGAGTCATGAAGAGAGGGAGAAATACACACTGATAATAAAATTAAAATAAGAAAACAGCACAGAGAAACAAACAGCTCAAGAATTCGATATTTGCATTAGTTTCTGACCTGTTGAGAGTTAAATAACCAGTTCAGTATTGGGTCCATATATATGCTCAACCCCTGCAGACAATCGCGGACCTACTCTTCATTAAGTCCACCTTTGATCCCGCATTATGAATTAATTTGGTGTGAAATTAACCAGCCTGGAGCGGCATAGTTGGTTAAGAGCTCTCACATTTGATATTATTAGTTGCATTTCTCAAATCAATATGGCAAAACACTTGACAAATTTACCGCTATATGAAAAATGACAGTCTACTGGTGTACTACTTAAGAAATTTTGACGAGCTGTAGTTAGTAAGACAGACAATTGGTCTCAAATTATATATTTGAATAGATAATTTTTATATTTAAGTACACGAATAATGCATTTTACTAACCTAAGAATGTATTAAATCATATAGAGGTTTACAGAATTGTTGTTGTTATACCTGTCCCCCATGTTAATGTTATCAACATCTTAAATCACTTTAATTTAATAAATTAATTAAAGCCAGGGAAAGGATATGGCAGAGAAGAATCTAATGTTTTTGGTGAAAGACATCCAGATAAAGTTGCAAAGATGAGTCTTTGTTATTGACTTTGTTCACTAAGTGATTCTGTATTTATATAATACAGAATACAGTAATATGTTTCAGTTGAGCTCACAGGGTTTTTGCATCTCATCAGCGTAACGGATAACAACATCTTTTATTACTAGATATACAGATTTCTGATCGGTATGTATACAGAATCTTTAAAGAAACTTACTAAATTTGTTCCACTTACACTCCCTTGCTAGCAGACACACGATCAAACTACTGATTTACTTATTTTGATAGTTATCATCATGTAACTACAGAATCAGATTACACGTATTTTAATCAGGAAACAAAAAGAACTTCTGCGATGCAAAATCATCATCCATGTTATAACGAGAGATCAAACGAGAACGATAAACAAATAAAGAACACAGGGATTTAACGTGGTTCACTAACTGTTATGTTAGCTACCTCCACGGCAGAGAAACCAGAGTTTTATTGCTGAGCAGAATACCAAAGATACTTACTCTAGGTACAACGTGGCTCTGCCCCTCGGACTCCCCGTTGTATTCCGGCAAACAAATGATTCAAGGCATATCAACAAATCTCCACCTTGACTTGAATCCTCTCAGCAACAGAAACAGATGCACCATGACAGTGCCAGAACATTTCTCTGCCTCAGATGCCCCTAGACAGGGGCTCACACTATTGACTTGTGATATTGAGCAAGTCCAAACAATGTTGGAACTTGCTCTCAGGAACTGGCTTGGTGAACATGTCAGCAGGGTTATCAGCTGTCCCTACCTTCTTCACTTCAATTCTCTTCTCATTTCTCAGAAAGTGATACCTGACATCAATGTGCTTTGTCTTCTCATGATGGACTTGATCTTTGGTTAAGCATATTGCACTCAAGCTGTCACAATACACTATAGCATGATCCTGATGTAAGCCTAGATCATTTACCAGCCCCTTTAACCAAATTCCCTCCTTTGCAGCTTCTGTCAAGGCCATATACTCTGCCTCTGTAGTAGACAAAGTAACCGTAGGTTGTAGAGTTGCCTTCCAGCTTACAACAGAACCTCCAAGAGTGAACACATAACCAGTCATAGATCTCCTACTGTCCACATCTCCAGCATAATCAGAATCTGAGAAACCAGCCACTAAACATCGGGTATCGTTCCCATAACAGAGACCGACATCTGAGGTACCTCTAAGATACCTGAAAATCCTTTTAACAGCTTGCCAATGTTCCTTCCCAGGCTGAACCATAAACCGACTGACCATACTAACAGCAAATGCTAAGTCTGGTCGAGTGCATACCATAGCATACATCAAACTTCCAACTGCGCTAGCATATGGAACTCGAGATATGTACTCTTTCTCCTTATAAGTCTGAACCGTGTACATTCTCAACTTGCTGTTAGATGCCATTGGAGTATCTATAGGCTTGGATGAAGACATTCCAAATCTGCTCAAAATCTTCTTGATGTACCCTTCCTGTGATAGGAATAGCTTTCTCTTCTTCCTATCCCTATAGATTTCTACTCCCAGAATTTTCCGAGCAGCACCCAGATCTTTCATCTCAAACTCAGCACTGAGAGACCCCTTCAGCTTCTGAATGTCTGATTTATTCTGAGCAGCGATCAACATATCATCAACGTATAGAACTAGATAAATACGTGAACAATTCTGCGTATCATTGTAGTACACACAACAATCATACGGACTCCTGTGATAGCCAAGATGCACCATATAACTATCAAATCGTTTATACCACTGCCTGGGGGACTGTTTTAGCCCATATAAGGACTTCTTTAGCTTGCAGACATAATTTTCTTTACCTGGAACTTGGAATCCATCTGGCTGGCTCATGTATATTTCTTCTTCCAACTCTCCATGCAGGAAAGCTGTCTTCACATCTAGTTGCTCAAGTTCCAGATCCTGATGTGCAACTATGGCTAGTAGCACTCTGATGGAAGTGTGCCTGACCACTGGTGAGAAAATCTCGTTGTAGTCCACTCCCTCTCTCTGATTGAAACCTCTTGCAACCACTCGTGCTTTATACTTGACACCCTCTGCAGCTGACATTCCTTCCTTCTTTCTGAAAACCCACTTGCAGGTAATTACCTTTCTATCAGCAGGGAGTTTTACAAGCTCCCAAGTCCCATTTTTGATAAGAGACTCCATTTCTTCTACCATTGCGGCAAGCCATTGTGCTGACTCGTTTCCAGATACTGCAGCCTTGTAGGTGGACGGCTCGTGATCCTCCACCTCCTCGGCCACCTGCAATGCATAACCTACCAAATCGTCAAACCTGTACCTCGCTGGAGGTTTTATTCCAACCCTTCTAGGTCGGTCTGTAGCAATGCTCCGATGTTCAACTTCCTCTGGTGGTGCATTCTCAGACTCATCTGCATCTTGCTCTTCGGTAACTGATGGTGGTAGTTGGTCGTCAACCAACTTAGGTGCCTGATTCTCCTCTGGACTGAATTGCACCTCCACCTCCTTAACACCAACCTCATTTTCTGGTGCATCAGTGACCTTCTCTCTGGATGTCAGCATAGAATTTTCATCAAAAACTACACTTCTGCTCAGTATAATCTTATTGTCAGACCAGATCCTGTACCCTTTCACACCTGCACCATAGCCCATGAAAACTCCCTTCTTAGCTCTTGGCTCCAACTTCCCTTCATCTACATGATAATAAGAAGTACAGCCAAAGACCCTCAGTTTTGTATAATCTGCAGCTTTTCCAGTCCACACCTCATAAGGTGTTTTGCAGTCAATGCCTGTGTGTGGGCTCCGATTGATAAGATAGCAAGCTGTTGAAACCGCTTCTGCCCAGAACCGTCTAGCAAGACCTGCATTCGAAAGCATACACCTTGCTTTCGCTAAAAGCGTCTGATTCATTCTTTCTGCTACACCATTCTGCTGTGGTGTAGCCCTTACTGTGCGATGGCGAGCAATACCCTGATCTTTGCAGAAATCATCAAACTCAGATGAACAAAATTCTAGACCATTATCTGTTCGCAGCCTCTTGACCTTCTTCCCAACCTGATTTTCTAACAGAGTCTTCCACTCCTTGAACTTACTAAACGCCTCACTTTTATGTTTCATCATGAATATCCAAGTCATCCGGGAATAATCATCAATGATAGACAGAAAATACCTGTGACCGCCCAGAGAATCAACACGAGAGGGACCCCAGCAATCTGAATGGATATAGACAGAAAATACCTGTGCCTTACTGTGGTTCACTAACTATTACGTTAGCTACCTCCACGGCAGAGAAACCAGAGTTTTATTACTGAGCAGAATACCAAAGATACTTTCTCTAGGTACAACGTATGCCTATATATAGGGCAAAGAATATAAACCCTAATTCGACTAGGAAGCGGAAAACAATCCCAGTCATAACTATTCCGGCAAACAAATGATTCAAGGCATATCAACAATCCACTAGAGAGTTACTACATTATCATTTAACTCAAAATGGCTAGATGGGTGAATCTAGACGGACTTTGGAGGTCCGAGTTACATCCCCCAGTTTTTCAAGGTTTTCTTTGAGTTTTTTTCTTCTTTTTGTACCTCAAACGGGACGGGCTCCATGTCCAGAAGAAATTTTTACTTTAAAATCTAATTACAAAAAAAAAATTATTAAAAAATTATTGAAAAGATATTTTATCTTTTCTAAAAGATGAAAAAAATTCAAATATATGTATATAAAAAGAATTTAAAAAAAATAATAACAAAAATTAAAAAGATAAAAGAATGAGAATAATTAAAAAACTAAAATGAAAAATAAATAAAATTGTACATTTATATGTTTAAAAAGAATGTAATAAAAATATATTTAATTATGTAAACAAAATAAACGGTAATATTGGTCAACGACGTAGTTGGAGAGTGTAGCACAGAGCCGTATTCAATGCACAACTTAAGAAGTGAGTTTTTTTAAGCATATATAATTTTATAGACTAAAGATAGATTACACGCGGTTATGTGGTATCCATGGAATCATTTAATACAATTTGGTTAAGAAATGAAGGGATTGCTTGGTTTCAAATTTTTGTTGACAGATTTCTCGTTTGACTACCATCATCGGCGTGGTTGGCGAGTCCATCGGTTGCTTGGTTCCCTTCTCTATAATTGTGTTGAATATTGCAGTGAGGTATTTGACGCATTCTCAGATTTATCTCCGCGATCATGCCTGAAACGAACCAAGGCGGTTCTGTGAGTGATGCTACGAATCTTAACACGTTTTCTGAATCCATCTTGAAAATGACTTTTGTCAATATTCTTTCTGTTGCAGTTCTAGAGGCCGGCTACATGGCCCAAGTTTCAGCTGATAAGGCTGTTGTGATTCCAAGCGGCTGTGCTAGCGCCAAAACCATTCTTGCTTATGATTTTCTGCAGATGAATCATGCACCTGTCAAAGCCCTGGTGTCCTCTGGCAGCCCCATTTGTGTTGATTTGATCAAATCTAAGCTAGGGAAGTTCCATCCCAGTAAGATGGTTGTTGTCTTTCTAATGGAGTTTGATGGGATAGTAACCGGTGAATCACCTGGTGTAATAGGGGCAGTGTTTCCTTTGCCCATGAATATTCCTATTGTTATTGAAATGTTCTTGACACAATATATCCGATGATGATTGGATATGTCGGAATATGTACTCATTTCTGGATAGCCAAAGAGTCCAGAAGAGAAAACAAAAGAAGGTTATAGTTGAGGGTGGGCCTTGTTGTTTTCAGAGTTTAGTAACGGTAGTCTGGGAGGTTATAGAAGTAGGGAGGGTAGTCCTTGTATGATGGTTCCTTGAGATATGAACGAGGAGGGTGTTCCAGGCTAAAGTTGCTTCTGGGCAGTGTAAGAGCAAATGTTACATCAGGGACATAGATAGGAATTGGAGAGTTGGATGCGAGATAGGATGAAGAAGGTGAATAGACGTTCATTGATTGCTTTCCACAAGAAAAGCTGTATTTTTGATGAACATGGTAAGGTCCACAAGAATTCGGATACTGGGAAGGTGGGAGGGGGGATAATTGGGGTGACTCGCTTGCTGGGTTAGACATTTGTATCCGGAAGCAATAATGTATTTTCCAGTTTTTGAATGCGGCCAGATAATCCTGTCTTGGGGGGTGTTCTGGGGGAAGTGGATGTTGATAATTTTTTGGGATGCGAGAGGCGGTAGGATGTCTAGTTTATCATGTATCCAATTGTGACTAAGAGGATCAATGATATCTGCAACTTTTTGGATAGGGTAGCACTGTGTTGTGTTAAGGTTCGGGAGATGAGGAATCCAATTATCCTGGATAGGGATTATTAATCCGTTTCCAACATAGTGGAACAAAATTTTGAAAGATGGGTGTGAGAGATGCTAATTGTTTTCATAGTGCACTGGCTGAGGAGAGGATGGTAAGGGGGCTTTGGAAATTGGTTGTTGTTTGAAATATTTCTCTCGACATAAGCTTGCCAGAATGGAGTCAGGTTAATTATGCAAATCCCAGATCCTTTTCATAATCAAAGCTTTATTATGCTTACTACTTTGCATAATCAATGTTGCCCTTTGGAGATAGTAGGAACTACATGTAGTTGTTATGTTTGTGTAATTGACTCATTTTAAACACCCAATTTTAGAATGCGACTCTTGACTACTCTCTTTGACTATATTATATCCTTTTATTATCTCTGATTTAAACATGTTGAACGGACCGTAAATGTTTGTTTAGGTGTTTTTATTGCTTGAAATTATATTACTTGTTAAGATTCTAGTTGTAAGATTTTAATTAATGGTTGAGTTGAGTTTTATAATTTTTAATATTTTTCACTCTGTCCTTGTATAATTTTAACATTCACATAAAATTTTATACGACCCTATTATTGGTAGTTTACAAAATAGATTCTAAAATATACGTATTCTGAGGAAAAATATACTAAAGCATAGGGATAAAAAATACTACTCCCTCTGTCTTAGGAAAAAAAGTATTGTCACTTTTAGAGCATCTCCAATATAAGGGGTCAAGGTCATTTTAGGTGGAGGTCTTATTAACACCTTTTTTTGTGGGTCATTGCTAAATGATAAAAAAAAAGTAAATATAAAACTTTTTACCTAAAGTTCATCTCCAATCCCCAAGGTCTTATTTAATATTTTTTCATTTAAATTTAGAGACAAAATGACGATGTTGACTTAAGACCCCAAATCATGAAGAAGGTCTAATCTAGACTTTCTCCTTTACCCTTTTGATCCCCACTTGGCCATGTCATCTTTTCTCATTACCTTGACCCTGGTATTGGAGATCAATTTTTGGTGAAAATGGCGTTAAATCCTAAATGACATGTAGCTTTAAGACTTTGACCTTTAGCATTGGAAATGCTATTAGGCTAAAATGAAAAAAATAATAATATCTAGAAACGGAGAAAGTATATGGGGTAAGTTGAGAAATGCCCCAATTTGAGGAGTCATCTTGGACAAATGCCATGGGTTTTCAAAATTATTAAAAATGCTCAATTTTGTTAGTTTTCCCGTTAACCTCGTGCGTGCGATTCCTCACGTGCAAAAAAGGACCTAAATACCCCAATCCTTCATCTTGGAGAAATACCCAAGATAAACGCTTATCTTGGAAAAATGCTCCGAACATAGATTAAGACAGAAATTGTTAATAATTGCTTTAAAAAAAGGAAATAACACAAACAACAAACCATTATAAAATTTGCTTAAAAATGCAGGTGAAACTTATCTGTGATGGTTTGTTGTTTGTGTTATTTCCTTTTCTTAAGCAATTATTAACAATTTTTGTCTTAATCTCTGTTCGGGATATTTCTATCTTAATCTCTGTTCGGGGCATTTTTTCAAGATGAGCGTTTGTCCGAAGCATTTCTCCAAGATGAAGGATTGAGGTATTTAGGTCCTTTTTTACACATGAGGAATCGCACGCGCAAGATTAACGGAAAAACTAACATAATGGAGTATTTTCATTAATTCTGAAAACCCGGGGCATGTCCAAGATGACCCCCTAAATTATGGCATTTTTCGTTTTTTCCCAAAGTATATATGCGTAGTTTTCATCGTAACAGCGGGAATCTATAAAATGAGATGCGGTGGCTCCCAGATTAAAAATTAGGTATATGATTCCACGGACGTTGGCCAGTCAATTTTAACTTTTAAGTGCTTGACATGAAACTGCCTTTTTTCGCTTAGTCCTACCATTACCACCGATAAGAATGTTCTATGTGCCTATGATAGGCATCTCTTCTCTGATTAGCGGATCTTCGTTTACATTTAGCCATACACCCTGTGCTTTCTTTACATAAAAAGAAAATATACTCTACTTTCTTAAAGTGCAACTGATTCACGATGTATTAGTTAGAAAGTGCAATCAATTGGAGCTAATTCTTTCCTTTGCTTTTAACTTGCAATAAAAAGAACCTAAAAGAGAGATTAAAGAACCAATTACCGACCTAATGTGGTGGCTTTATAGTTTACGAAATCATTAGTAATCGCAAAGCAAAAACAATCACCCAAAAAGGGAGAAAAGGAGGTATGAGGGACTCTAACTAAACATACCGATACATTTAACCTTGAGTGCAAATATCATGCACCCAAAGTTATACCAACACTCACGAGAATTTAATTACTACTAGACTTCCATCCAAAGGATTGAAATTTTAGTTTATTATCGATAATTTTTTGATAAGATCAAATATATTGTGGTTTTGGTTTTCAGTTTGATGTTTACATTAAAGTTCGAAGATTGCTAATCAAGGTTCACAGTTAGAGGTTCAGTGTATGTTTGGATATTAAAACCAAAAACTAAAATGAAAATTTATCATAAAAAGTTAATAATTTATTTGTTTATTGAACTTATTTTAAAAAAATTTATTTAAAATTTTTTTTATTCTTTTAAAAATTGTAAATCAGCTTTAAACGGGTATCCAAACAATATATTAGCATCATTCAATATCGTAATTGAGGGTATTATGGGATGAAAAAATTGATGCAGCCATAAACAACAAAAATATTTAATTAAAAGGATCATTATATAAATTATACCAACACAGTCCAAGAGAAATAGATAAATAAATAAATAATAGTAAGTTTTTTTCGGGACGAAAGGAGTAGTATTATTAATTCTTGTTAAAAAACCACATGAACATATATGTCCCATACTCCTTGTGAAACCAACCGGGTAGAAATGAACTGAGTAGTATTTTGATGGTTGATTGATTAAGGCGTAGCCGTGGAAGATAGTTTTGTTTGGTGAACCAACTTCATCGTTTTAAGTGAGAATTCATTGCTACTGGGCTGGAGTGACCGACTATCTTGAATAGTTATATGTTGTACCACAGGCACAGAAAGACTGCCCTACCAATTTATTAGCTTTGTACCAGAACACACACCTGGGATTCTTTGCTCCATCATCATTATTACCTGCTCGAAACCATCTTTTAATGCTTTTTTGAATTTCTCAAACTTTTTCCTTTGCTTTTTTTTCTTTACTTTCTGATAATTCCATTCCTCCGATTCCTGATCCTACAAACTTTTTTTAGTGTAAACTTTTAGATGGATTTTTACTTTTAAATAATTGATATTCATTTATGTACTCCGTTAAAACTAGAAAATCCCTAAATGATATGTCAAAATAAAAAAGTAAATAGTAACCGTTCTTTTTTAAAGGAGTATATAAAGAGTACACTTGTAGCTCATTGATATCTATCTGTTTCGTCGTGTAAGCACGCATGCTGGGTTAACTGATAAAATTTGAGGCCAGCTTCTGGCGATGATGTTGCATTTTGAAGTTTGAACTCCATATTTCCTCGTTCACAATAAATGATGGATTAATTCTGAAGTCTAAACTACATAGGAATAATAATTGACCGTCACCTTAATTAAAGCAAAAGTCTCGGCGATCAATAGGATAACGACGGAAAGACAAGAAACCAGATTAAAAGGCGTACTATACTAGATTTACTGTTCTACATTTCCATTTACTCACGACATACTATTTGCGTACGTTGTCTGTTTCTATTGATATTTAAACCTGTCTTGTTTCTAACCGCGAAAGTTTGAACCATCATTTTCATGAATACGAAGCTTTTATGTGTAGAAAGATCTAGTTCTGTAGGATTTATTTACGAGGATGGTATAACACCAAACCGACATCATGAAGTTATTAGTTATTTTGACGACAAATTTTTGTTGTTGATCGGTCAGTTATTTTGCCTAGATTGATCGACCAAAATAATATTAGCTAGATCTATAATTAATTAAGGATAGTGATACGTTGAAGTAAAAAGTATAGGACTTAGATTATCTGATGAATCAAAATTAGTAGGTCAGCTGCCTAAACAGTAGAATGAAAGGGAAACATTATCATTTCAAATTTAACCAAATTTAATCCCAAAAGAAAATCTTGTAATATAAGCCCATGCATGCATGACTCGGAAAACATATAACATGTCATGATGAGATGAGAGGAATCTAATACTAGAAAGTATTCTTTCCCTCGATCATGCCTCGAATATGATAGATTTATAATGACATGCATAAAAACAAGAGAGCTGATCGTGAATTTGGAGAAAAAGTAGATAGGTATAACATGATTCATCAAAATAGGATCATTTTATGGAAGACTATGTGCATATATAGTAGGACCGTTTGAACCAATAATGGTATATATCACCAATAATTTATGTTTGATATTTTTGATGAGTTATTCGCTCCATGTAATGTTTTCGTTTTATGTGTTGGTACTTTTTGAGAAAGGACACGTGAGTTACATACTACCGAAGGAGATTGATAAAAACATAAACATGTGGCTGTTTTGGACACCAAATCAAATGTATCTACGTTACTACGTATATCACTAGTTTAGGTGTATTAACTGTAGATTAAATTTTGGAATCAATCAACAAGATTTCAAAAGTGTTTCCAAAAAAACCCACAAGATTTCAAACTGCATGGTGCAATTGAGCACCAACATTGGCAACAGGATAAGGCTATCTGGTATCATCCGTCATAGTTTAAGATTCAGTATACGATATATCACCTTGATTTAAGGTCTAAGCGTTATCGTGATTTAAGGTTAAATCATGGAAGCGCCTAATGATTTGGCACAAGAGATTAGAGTTGTTAGATTTTAACAATTAAAAAAAATCTGATGGTTTATAATAGAAGAGTCCAATAGTTGGACACAAATAGTATATTTGAACTTCTAAAATAAAATCTAATGGTTTATATTTGTTGCGTCAAATCATTTAGTACAAAAAGTAATTTCTGGAGCGCCAAACCATTTGGCGCCATAAAATTGAATCCAGATTGCATTCAAGCAATCCCTTAAACACAATCTTGAATCACTACTTTTAACCACGTTTTTGGCTGTGAATCTTGAATCTGAAAGGTCCGTAAAAGAAAGCCTAATGAGTCAATGACCTGTGGGAATATAGATTTTTACATAGGTTTGTTATCTTAGACTCCGCCCCATACTGCTTTTCCATAAACAATGAAGCATTTATGGTGAGAGTTTGCTCTTTTCAGGTCTAGTGTAAGACTGAGAGATCCCTTGTCTCTTTATCTATTCATAATTTGTATGGATGTTCTTTCTAAATTGCTCATTGATGCAGAATCGAAAATCAGATCCAAGGTATAAAGGTAACAAGATCCAGTCCTTCTGTCAACCATTTATTTTTTGTTGATGATTGTCTTGTGTTTTCCAGGGCTAATATAAAAGGAGCTAAAAGCTTAGAATTAATGTTAGAGATGTTTAGTAAGTTTTCTGGTCAAGCTATTGACTTTGATAAGTCAGGGATAACTTTTAGCCCAAAAAATGAACCTAAAACTAAGACTCGGATTGTTAATATCTTTAGAATTAAGAAGTTGGGTCTTGCTGATAAGTACTTAGGTGTCCCTCTTTTAGTTCAAAAAAATAAATTAAAACTTTTAAGCATATTATTGAAAATTTTGATAGCAGGCTTGATAATTGGCAAGGGAAATACTTAAATCAATCAGGAAGAACTGTTTTAGTTAAATCCACTTTAGGTACCTTAGTCTCACATCACCTAGCTGTGTTCCATATGCCTAAAAAGATGACTGATAAGGTTGATGCTATCCAAATAAAGTTTTGGTGGAATAAAAAAGGAAGTGCTAAGGATGGATACATCAGAAGTTGGGATAATGTGACTAAATCAATTGAATTAGGAGGCCTAAACATAAGAAAAACAGAACATTTAAACACTGTTTTATTAGCTAAATTAGCATGAAGGATGTTAAATGAGCCAAAGGCTTTATGGGTCAGGATCCTTAGTCACAAGTATTTTCCTGACTTTAACCCATTACATGTTGTTAAACTGGAAATTGTCTTGGGTGTGGAAATGCATTTGTAGGGGGCTACAAGTGATTAGGAAGTATTATTGTTGGGAACTGGGTGATGGCTCTTCTATTTAGATATGGAAGGATAGATGGGTTCCCAATAAATCTGATCTTCTTGATTCTTCTTTTGCTTTTTCTAATATGAGGATTGTAGATCAACTTATTGTGCAGGATGAGGGTAGATGAAATGTTGATATCCTTAACAGTTTGTTTGATATTGATTATGTTAATGACATATGTGCAATCATAATTCCAACATTTTGTAAGGATGTGTTAAGATTGAAGCCTTCCCATAATGGCATGTTTAGTGTTAAATCTGTTTATAACTGCATAATGAGGGAGGTTTATAGCCAAGAATCTAGCATTTTTCTTTGAAAAGTATTTTGGAAATTAGATCTACCTCAAAAAATTAAACACTTCCTTTGGAAATGTGTAAATGATTGTATACGTGTTAGAAATAAGTTTGTTAGGTTTATGTCCAATACGAATAGTTGTTGTCCTTTTTGTGAGCTTAAAACTGAAACTGCTACTCATTTGTTCATTGATTGTGAAGTTACTAAAAGATTGTGGTTTGCACTAGACTCTAACATTGCAGGAAATATTGGTAATGTCCAGCTGCAGAGTTGGATCACTAATTGGTTTTCCAACAACAAAAATGATAATATTGAATATGAAAAGTTTATTAAAATTGTTAGCTTTGCTTTGTGGCAAATCCGAAAACTCATATGCTCAGTTAATTTTTATAATTGTGAGGTACAGGTGGTTAAACTAGTTGTGCAGGTCAAACAAAGATATAAATGAGTGACAATCCAACTCTTTTAGGCATGGTTCTGGAGTTGAGACCACTAGACAGAGCAGGAGGATCAATCCTTGGCAACTACCAGAAAACGGCTATCATAAAATTAACTTTGATTCTTCTTTTATCAAATAAACTAAGCTTATAGGTATTGTACTGACAAAATTCTTTCATGTAGGTCATTGTGGGGGAGCAAAATGAATTCCTGGGATAGCTCAAGATGAGGAACAAGCTGAGGCGCTGGCAGCTCTGGAAGCTATAAAATGGGCTAAAGACTCGACTGTTGAAAAACTGCATTTGGAGGGTGACTGTCTGAATGTAGTAAAGGGCTAAAGGCAATAAATAGAATTTTTAGTAGTGTTAGATGGACAAATAACAATGTTATTCAAGAATATAGGTATTTACTATTCTGTTTTCAATATTGGAAATACACTTGCATAGAGAGTCCAATGAAATAGTCAATAACGTGGCAAAGAGAGCTAGATCTAGTAGAACATAACAAAATTAGTTAAATGACTTTCATGTATGGCTTAAATTTCTCATTAGAGATAAATTGGATGTAATGATTTTTTAAATCTTCAATAAATTTCTTTTTTTATTAAAAAAAACTGAAAAGAACTATGTTGATTTTTACTTTTTTTACGATTGGAGGATACAATGCCAACATTATCGATAGCCAAGGCTATACTAGAAAGGTAGAATTCTAAATGCCTTGACTAAGGAAAAAGCCAAAGTATTATAAGCCTCGGCTATGTGTTCGGTAAAATATTTACTATTACGCCAATCTGGATACCAATCATTTGGGCTTATATATCATAATTCAGCTAAACCAAAAAAAAAAACTAAAAAATGGGCCCAAAATTGTTTGATAGGAGATTAAAGGATTATTTGTTTTTTTTCTGACTCAACTGATTTATTTGAATCTCATTCATCTGAATCTAACTCATTATATTTGATACAAAGATAATAAAATAATAGAATTATATAAAAAAATAAATATTCCAGTTAACTATGTATCCAACAAGACACATATAAAACTATACATAATTTAAATAGTTCTCAGTTTCGAATTAGACATTAGAAAAATAGTAAAACAAAAGATCTGACACCTGAAATCAAATTCAGATCACGAAAACACACGTATAGTATAATTATCTGTCTATGTCGGATACTTAATCATGTGCTCCATGAGTAGCATTCAATTTTAGTTATCTCCTGGATTGTAAAGAAACCTGCCTCACAGTGATTGCATTTCTCCACGTTTTAGAAGAACGCCAAAATAACAAGCACCGTGGTGCTTGCTCTTATCATCGCAGTCCACTGTTATTTTCCCTCTTCCCGTTTCAGTTTTAGTATGTTGACGTAGTAATAATCATTAGTGCCCCACGTTTGAGTCTACCACCAATGACCAATCCACTGATTTACTTTGGTGGGGGCGAGGCAGCTAGCATATTGCTAGATTCATCTTTGCATCGCTTTAGCGAGCGTCTACTTTAATTATTTGCAATTCGGGACATCCTGAATCGGACCTCTGAAACCTTCAACCCCTCGTTCAATCTCTAGTTTGCTGTTTTGGGAAAAAAATTGTGTGGATGTTGGTGATCCGTACGGGTTATTGGACATCCACACCAGTGTCCATCACCTGTAAAAGTTCCTATAAAAACAAAAAGAATGATACAAATGGGTGTTGACATAAGATTTTAATGGAGCCACTTTCTAAAGAAACTTTTATGAACCAGGGATGAAGTCTCTTCTAGTAACTTTGTGATTAGGCACATTAATATTTTCCTGCTTTAAATTATCACTAGTTTTCGATTAAAAAACAACTCTGTTTAGGCGAATTCGTAAATCAGCATATGGGTAGTCTTTGGCCGATGAACATATTCAAATGAACGGAAACCACAGAAACATATGCTTTGCACTCAAACCACGTATCCGCGGTGTCTAACTATGTCCACGGAACTGATGATCTACCAATTACTATCTGAGAAAGTTAAAACATGTCTCAAATTATTGGTGGCGTTCCCGTGACTCCTTCCTTGTATAAAATATTTTCTCTAAAACAGCCAGCCTAACAGTATACTAGTTTAAAATTAATTTTGGTATAAGCTTTTAATCACAGAAGTTTATCTTAAAAAATTTCTCTGATAGATCTGCAGTAGTATAATGGCAGACACTCAAAAGTTATCAACCCAATCCTAGCTAACTGTGTTCTTTTTGTCTTTTCCCTTAATCCTTTTCTCCGGTTTAAATTGCTAGTGTATTTCACAATTAAAAAACGATTAGTAATATGGATTAAATCAACTCCGTGACGTTTCTCTCACGCCATCTTCAATCTTCCGCTACCAAAATTCCACCAACTCTCTTCTTCCTCACGACAATTAGTCTTCATTTCTTTAATCTTTCTGTTCATAAGAAATTGTTATACTAATCAGTTTTTGGTTTTATTCTGTGTATTTCTCTAGAAGAAAAATAATTAAAAGATATAGTAGGACTGTCTTGTCGGAGTGCAGCATATGTGCGCATTGGAGGGGGTAACAAGTACTGAATGTTCGGCACGTCAAGAAATGGCGTTTTAGGTGGACTGGTATGCATGCTAGTCCCAAAACTCTGATCAACTAAAGAATTCCAAAATTGTTACTTAATTCGTGCTGCAAAAGTATTTTTATTTCTTATACTGCAAACTAATCTGTCATGATTCCTCAAGCTAAATTTGATCCTGAGCAATACATAGTCAAGGAAGACTTTAGGGCCTTAAAGACCTTGACGGGTTGATTATTGCCTCTGAAACAAGGGCTGCTAGAAAGCAGAGAATCTACAAATAAAACTATACTATGTTTTTGCAAAAAGTAGAGTGACAGATGTTATGAATCTATGATTAATTCTTATTTAGGACTGAAAATCAGATTCTCTAATCAAGTTTATGTTAATTAATATTTGTTTATCTTACGGGGAGGGTATCTTGGTTGGTATGAAACAGAGAGTCAATTGCATGTGCCAATAGTCAGAGACATTGAAGAAGTTGTACTACTTTGTTTACATGGAGACCCAGGAACAGATGAATTCATAATAAGATCCAAATTTCGGACGAATAAGCATTCTTCTGGTTTCAAATAATTGAGTTCCTTATAATTCAGTGACTAGGTAAAGCAAACCAAATGTAAGGAAAATATAGGTTTCGTTTTCCAGAGTAAAATAAACCAGTCACATTTGTATGCACTACGCACAAACCATATATATAACTTTATTTATCGGCGATTTTCTACCCGAGTTGGATTTAATTACAACTAAAGTTACTATCAATGTATGCTAATCATCGCGTAAGATTGGTACTCCTAAGTCCAGAGATTTAGAAGATATCCAGGAGGACTTCCCCCTATTGTTACTGTACTCGGTTTATAACTTACCTGGTATAAACTCAAAAGTATGATAAGACTATAAGCGTGCTTAAGAAAAAGGACTATAAGCGCATATTAGTTGAAGATTATGTATTAGGTATTGAGAAAGGTAAGATAGTTGTTGCAAAAATGTATTATTACCAATAACAGGATAAGATGTTACATGAAAAGGACCATAATATTTATGCTATTATCGGACACTCCTGACTTTAGTCAATAATTATTGACTTATTCAAGATTCAGAAATATATCCTAATATTCTCCCTAAAACTGATAAAAATCCAGTTTGGAAAACCAAAGTACAAAACTACTCAAGCTGAGAAACAAAAACTCAGTTTGAAGAAGAAATAAAAATAACAAACAACCCCTCAAACTGATACAACCATCAGAATCAGTTCGAAATAAATAAATAAATAAACAACAAGGAAATGAAAAAGATTGTCAGAAGTCTTCAAGAATAAGGAGTACAACTGGAAACCACCAACTCTTATGGCAACTTGGAGAAAGCAAAGTCCTTTAGTCATCATATTTGTAACCTGATCTTCAGAAGAAACATGCTCACACTTCATAAATCCAAAACTAGCTAACTCCCTGGTAATGTGATAGTCTACCTCAACATGCTTAGTCCTGGCAATAAAAACAAGATTAGTCAGTAAGCACATAATATTTTTATTATCGTATAACAAATGCAGAGCATAATTAACAATAATTCATCTTCAATCTTCCTTAAGATAAGCAATCCACTGTAATTCAGCAGCTGCAACTGTTAGACACTTGTATTCAACTTCAGTAAAACTCTTCGAAACAGTTGGTTGTTTCTTGAAAGACCACATAATCATAAGTATATTTTCTAGTATCAGGGCAACCGGCCCACTCATAATCTGTGTATTCTCCCAAGGAATGAATATGTCCTTTAATTAAAGAAATACCAGTTTCAATTATAGCCTTTAAGTATCTTAATATCCTCTTAAAAAGAAGCAAACGAATGTCTGTTGGGGCATGCGTGAAATGAGAAACATAATTAACCCCAAAGAGACGTATGGTCTTGTTAATGTAAGATATTGAATACCTCCAACTATGGTTCCACATACCAGTGGATCAAAAAGTATCACACCATCTGAAATTGAAGCTCTACTAGCCTTTGCAACCAGAGTCTTGCAAGCCTTACAGTCTAAAATGTTTGCCTTATCTAGCTCTAAAACATACTTCTTCTATGTAATAACTATAAAATCAGGTGTTCAAGATGCTTCAATACCCAGAAAATAATGCAAATCACCTCATTGCGAACTCTTTGCTTAAAGCATCAATCAGACTAGTCATTAAAATACTTGAACTTCCTGTAAGAAGTATGTTATCCAGATATAGAAGCAAGACTAGCATATCAGTTGAAGAAGTAAAGACACACATTGAATGGTCATGTATGGACTTCAAAAATTCATTACTAACTATAAAATAACAAAACTTTAAACCAAGCTCTTGAAACTTGTTTTAAGCCATAAAGAGACTTCTTCAAGTGAAAAATATGTTGTGGAAAGTTTGGATTTATAAATCCTCGTGGTTGTGTCATGTAAACACCTTCAGACAAAGTGCCATGTAAGAATGCATTAGACACGTCTAACTGCTTCATATCCCAATCGATAAGTTACAATTCTCATTGTTGTTGTCTTAAATACTGAACCTAATGTTTTATTATAATCAATCCCATCTTGTTGATTGAAGCCCTTTTACTACAAATCTAGAATTAAGCCTATCAATACTACCATCTGATTTGAGTTTAATCCAATAGACCCACTTCGCAACGCAAAATGTTCATGTGAGGTTTTGGTTTAACATACTCATATGTCTTATAACTCAAAAGAGCATCATACTCTAGCTTCATTGAATCTATCCACCTTGGATCTATACTTGCAGTCTTAAAATATTTTAGCTTGGTGGTAATGTGTAATAAGGACACAAAAGTAGTAAGTAAAGAATGTTTAGCAAAATAATTTAGAATAAAGTCAGGATGAAGTGTAGGCTTAGATATTCCTCTATGAGATCTTGTAACCACAAAGTTTGGAGGAGTAATAGTAGAAGGCTTACAAAATACAACAGACTCATGAGGAAAAGTGATATCATATTTAGGAATGTGTGGAGTATCATATGAACATCAGAAGAGTAGAAAGATTCGTCAAATATAGCATGTCTAGAAATGTGAACTTTTCTAGAAAAGGGACCAAAACATCTATAACCCTTATGTAAAAGATTATAACCTATGAAAACACATTTTACAGATTTAAGAGAGAGCTTATAAGATCTTGAATGACCCCAAAAGAGGGGAAAAAATGAGTCAACTACTTAAAAATATAATAATAATTTGGCAAAACATTGAACCATACTTCGTATGGAGATTTATTTTGCAAAAAAAAAGAGTATGAGTCCTTGAAATGACGAGGGTACCAAGTACACCACTACCTTTTTGATATGCTATGCAGACTTTACCTTGTATAATCCGAAACAATAACGACCAAAGATTATTTTAACAAGATGAATCTTGGTAATAGTCAAGGTTCGAACCGAACTAACTAATGTATCCTTATTAAGAGATGATTAACTTACAAGTGTATTTACTTTAATTATAAATTCAAACAATAATGCGTAAGTAAAATAAATAACACAAACACACAAGATTTTGTTAACAAGGAAAATTGTTTGGCAGAAAAACCCATATACCTAGTCTAGTTTTGAATACTCTCAGAATTAAGCCAGTATACAAATTGATTACTTATTGACACAATTTTGTGTCTTATTTTGAGCTCATATTTATATTGCTTTTACTCAATTTTTCGTATTAATAAAGTTATTTTAATTGTTTTTAGGTATTTTTATGGAATAAATAATGGTAGAGGAATTGGCTTCAAAAGTGTTAAAAGTACCCGTCGGAAGTGATAAAAGCACCCCCAATGAATTTTTCTAAAGACACCCATATTTATACTAAAGGCACCCACTCTCCTTTGAATTCAAAATAAAACAAAGTTGGCGGGAAATTATCATTCTCGCCTATAAAGATTTGGAACGAGATATTTGCTATATTTGTAAGTGTTTTAAGACAAGAATATTCTTTCCTTAGTAAAAGAAGTTGTATTTGATTCAAAGACTGAAAAGAATCAAAATAAAATCTCGTGTTTGCATAAAAAAAAAAAAGAAGTTATACTCGGGTTTGGAATCTAAACAATATTTGGACATAAAATCAAATCTACTATTGTCGAGCTGTAATAAGGAAACAATATCACAAAGTTGTATCGAGAGTTAAAAGTTGAGAGAAAGAAAATCACCGAAATCTTTTCTCATCAAAGAAAATAGATGATATCTCGATCTGCCGAGATTATGATTCATTAAAACAAAAGATTCTTCGTGATTTAGGA
The DNA here is from genome assembly GCA_023531435.1 of Papaver californicum. Lineage (NCBI taxonomy): Eukaryota > Viridiplantae > Streptophyta > Magnoliopsida > Ranunculales > Papaveraceae > Papaver > Papaver californicum. The sequence continues at coordinate 777,772 of JAJJMC010013841.1, forward strand.
GCTATTGCTGTGGTAGTATAAATAGAGGAAGATGGGAGAGCATTAAGGGGGTTTTGGCTGCGGCCAGGAAGCTATGAAAAGATTTCAGGAAAATTTTACACGTTCAGGAAAAAGGAAGAAGAAAAACATATAGTTGCAAACTGTCATTAAATCCATGGTCTTTACCTTTAAATTTCATTAGCTTTAGCCACGGTTCTGTGAACAGTCACAACGACAGTTTACATTTTAAAGCAAACAGAAGATGTCGTTGAATCATACAAATATTCAATAGTGCTCAGCAGTTCAGCGACGCCATTGGTCAGTTCTTCTTTGAACTGCTCTTGAGGGGTGCGTTAAATCGACATAATAATTTTTTTTTTGTAAGTTTTCCCTGTTTAATAAATTTGAATGATTTATCAATTTTATTTTATTCTTATCTCTATGAGTGGCTAATCTTGTTTTTTAGGGTGTAGGAGGAAGCTATTTTTGATGTGTATTTTTAATAGTTAATTTCTTAGACATAATTTACACTCTCTATTTGTGCTTTTAATGTTTAATAGTTTCTCTTCTTTAAATGCTTCATAATAACTGTTCTGAATATCCTTTAGGTTGTTGATCTTTTATAAGCGAAGAAAATTATATCTTTGTGAGAGTCATATAAACAATTTAAACGATGTATTTTCCAAAACATGAGATTGGGTTCAAAATTGTTTTGAGCATTATGTTTAGGTCATTAAGTTTAAAATTACCATATCAAAAGTAGTAGAATCTGAAACCTTGGACCTTCCTTTTTCTGGTGTATTGAATTTTATATTTATTTTATTGATTAATTTATTTAATTTATTCATTAAAAATCATTCTTTTTGTTATTAGCACATTAACTAATTAAAAACTAGAAATTGCACTTCTGAAATCCCTGTGGAACGAACCGTACTTGCATACTGTCTCATAAACAGTCGTGCTCTTGCGGTCTTAATTAAAATTCACATCAATTACCGCATACTTGAGAGCGAAGAAACTACACTAAGTTACTCAGTTCCATCAGTATCCCAGCGATTACAACCAATCTGGCTAACACACCTGAATCCCAAGATAGAGTTCAATATCTCGAGTTTCTTCACCACTATGAAGACTTCTGCACGTGACTCCTTTGGATCGTAACCCAAAATAGTAAATCACTAACCTGGTTCAGTAACCAACTTACTTATGAATCCCCCAGAATCAATCTTTAGACTAGAAATAAAATAGAGTCAAAGGATCTTACGTTTAATCAATAAACTCATTTTGTCAAAAGACCTGACCAAGACAAGGATTATCGAAAAAATCCATCTTGATGAACAAGCTTTATCTAAGCAACCGAAGCTTTACTGTGCCTAGTTTTCTGTGAATACTCATGAGTTTCCTAATTAGCTGCTTTTGTATTTCTTACAGTCATTTCAATATCAACCATAGTCTCTTGGGTTGCATAGCCTTCAAGTTCATTGCAATATTGCTCAAATTATTCCTTTGTCATGGCTTGAACCATCAGCTCTTCGGCCACAGTAGCACAATCATCATCGTTATGCTAAAAAAATATAGCATTGGTCACACAGACTACATGGTTGTTTTGCCCCCAATGATATCTAACCCAAGCTACTCTTTTTGCGGTTGTATTCGACCAATGTCCTCTATTAAAGATTTAGATAATTCCATTTCCACTCTAGCAGTTACCATACTACCAAATCTGGGTCTTCAGTTATTGGGTTCAGTGGAGATTTTTAGATCTGCTAAATTTGCATCAATTACAACTGCAGAAAGATGTTCAAGAAGAAGGTTTTTGAACTTAACATTCCATTCGTGACGTGTAAATCTCCAATCCTCAATGAGAATCCTTGTAGTGTATTTCTTCAAAGTAACAAACAACCTTTAATATTCCGTGGAATATTCTTAATGATTTTATCTTGATTTTTCTTTGAGTTTAACTTAAAAACAAAAAGATTTCTACCAACTACCTTGATCTCCTTCTTCTTATACTTCTTCCACATGATATCGATTTTTGTTTTCACATCTTTGGTTTCAGTTACATCTAAAGACATGATCTCGCCTGTAAGGCTATTAGACCAATTATCAGCAGCTTCGCCCAAAGCCTTGACAGAACCATTACAGGCTATTAGACCAATTATCAGCAGCTTCACCCAAATCCTATACATAACCAATAACCTTACGTACATTTCGAATAAGCTTCTCTCTAATGCTTGCAGGTTCCATATGGCTAGCAATTCCAGTTATTTGATTACTAAAACTAAAAGTCATAATATTACTATTGTTAACAGGGAATTGAAAATGGGTACACTTATTTATCATTGAACTACCATTGACACGTATATTTCCAAGGTCAATGTGGTTGTAGTCAAAAGTGGTTGTAGAAAAAATATTACATTTCATAATATGAAGTATATTATAGGATTTTTTGAAGATAAGGAAAGTATTAGGACTAAGTTTAAAACATGTATCGGTCAAGGGAGCTAAATAAGGATTGAAATGAGGGGTCTTTAAATCTCGGATATAAAAAGGAAGATTAATAATAATAATAATAATCGAGAGGGTGGAAATTGATGTATGGAATAATGAATGGAATGCCCCAAGTTTTGGGGGTCTAGTCTCATTTCTGCCTCAACGGAAAAAAAAAACAAAAATATCTCAATCCGTTAGTTTAGACGTTAAGTTCGGGCGTGTGAATTGGCACGTGTGAAACAAGACGACAATACCCCCATAATCCAACGGTTTAAATCAATTGTTGTCATGTGATATTCATGTGATGGGTGAAACCCCGTGTGGATCACACGGGCCATTCATTGATACACGCCCCAATCGCACGCCCGAACTTAAGGTCTTATTTACCATAAAAATGAAAGCGAAACAGAACTGAACTGATTGTTCTTCGTCTTCACAGAGCCAGAGAGATTGCGAGAGGAACAGTGGTTATTCGGCCTAATCATTGCCCAGGTAACACTATTGGATCTTGATATCATGTTTATGAAGATTAATTTAGGATTCTTTTCTTTTCTTCTTTTATCTTTAACATTTAGGGTTCTTTTGGTGATTTTGGGGTTTTTTCTTTTTCTTTGTGTATGATGATGAAATTGATCTCATCTATCACATGTTTACTGTTCAATGGATATTATTGATGCTGTGTTGAATGGGTTTATGCTATGGTAAGATGGAATTAAGAAATTCTGATAACATTTAGGGTTTGTGTTAAAATTTAGGGTTTCTGTTAATATTTAGGTTTTGTGCTAACATTTAGGGGTTTTAGTCTGGTTATAAATTTATATGGGATATTAAATCATGCTATTTTTTTTTTGCTTTGTTTCCTATGTTATTTCAGTGTTTAACAGCATATAGTTTCTTTACCCACATTGGTGAAGTGTAGACTGTAGTAGTGAACTTTCTGCTTGAATGGGTTGGTTCTGCTTGAATTAGATTCAATTTATTTCATTTATAAAATGGGTTGGTTCTGCATATAGTGATGTATGAAATTGTATGAAATTGTGGAGTGGCGGTGCTGGTTGTGTTAGAGTGGTTGTGGTGGTTTCATGTGTGGTCTTTGTTCATGTGTGGTTGTTGTCTGGTGGTGGTGTGGTGGTGGTATGGTAGTGTGGGAGGGATTGTGGTGGTGTTCCAGGCCTGAGAGGGGTGAAAATGTTGTGTTCCAGGCCTGGCAGGTGAGCTGTGTTGGTGATCCAGGCCTGGCAGGTGAGTTGTTTTGTTGTTCCAAGCCTGGCAGGTCTGTTGTGCTGGTGTTCCAGGCCTTGGTGAGGTGAAGAGATAGTGTTCCAGGCCTGGCAGGGATGGTTGGGTGGTCTGGTGGTGTTGTGGTGTTCCAGGCCTTGGTCAGTTGCAGAGGTAGTATTCCAGGCCTGACAGGGATGGTTGGGTGGTTGTCTGGTGGTGTACCAAGCCTGGCAGGCCTGGTGTGGTGCTGTTCCAGGCTTGGGAGAGGTAAATAGGTGGTGTTCCAGGCCTGGAAGCAGCATTTGGGTGGTGTTCCAGGCCTGGAAGGGGTCCTGTTTTGCTGTTTTGTGAACTGTCAGTGTTATGTGTGTGATTTTGTACCTGTTTTGGTGATATTAAACCTGTTTTTTTTTTGTAGGGCTTAAATGGAGTTGGATGTTATAGTTACTGTGGTAAATGGGGTTGAAGAGTATAAACCTTTATACTTTGTTGGTGTAGCTGATGGTATTAGTGGTCATAATTTTGTACAAACGGTAAAAACTAGGATAACCTTGGATATGAATCCCAGAATGAATCTTATGTTATTTGACAACGATAATGATCAATGTGAATCTGAAAAGGACTTTGTTAGAATGTGGAATCTTGGGAAACCCGATGAAGAACTTATCATTTTGTGTTATTTACTGTTTTGTTTGTTTTCATGTAAGAATTCTAAGTATATATAACCTTATGTTTAAAGACTTTTCATGTTTGTGTTACTTTTTTCATTTTGGAGTATTTCTGTGACTTTTTTCATTTTGGGGCATTTTTGTAACTTTAATTTTGAGGCATTTTTGTAACATGAATCTTTTTTTAGGGCATTTTTCCAAGATAAAATGTGGGGGGTATTTTGGGCTTTTCTCACACGTGCCAATCCGCACGCCGCAACTTAACTGAAAAACTAACATATTGGGACATTTTTATTTTTATTTTTTTATCGGGACAGAAATGAGAATTGACCCTTCAAAATTGGGGCAATCCAGTCATTAGCCCTTGATGTATTTGTTGAGCCAACACAATTTCAAAAACTTAATCAAGAACATGACAACGGTATTCAACATACTCTGATGATCCATACCATAAGATACAGTTAAACTCAACAATAAACCATACATTGTTAAGATAATGGGTGAAGCTACTATTGGTTATCATTAGACTAAGAAAAAGTATAAAGATTAGAATATTGAAAAAATGGCAGAAAATGTAGAAACTAGAAAGAAAAGAAATATTGAATTGACCCGTTTGTCGCCCGATCCTCGTAGGCTTTGAATGAGTTCAGGTTTATGTTGGAGGAGGAACACGGCTATTACTAGTGGGCTCTGACAGGTAAAAACTTTGCCATAATTTAGTTAATGAGAAACTTTAGACATTTTATTATAATTTTTTGAAGAGTCAATTCCTCCAAATATTATTGTTCTCCTCAAATCCATTGTTTCCTCCTATTAACACCATTCTCTCTGACTTCATATAGCTTAAATGTCTTTAGAACATTACAGTGGATCAAGTGTAAAAGTCATACCGTAATAGTATATGTTGCATTTGGAAATAACATCTTTGTCATTCTACACATTGAGGAACCGGTATCCTAAAATTCAGCGGATTTTAAATTAAGCCAAAACATTGAGGGCGATTAAAACTGAGATTAAAACAGAATGCATTTTGAACTGAGCCTAAGTTGAATACATTTTTAATAGAAATGTTTAAAACAACATTAGACATTTACTATACCCAAAACCACCGAGTTATGTTTAATACGAAGTCTGCTAAGCTAGAATGGTATATATGGTAGTCCAACGGGAAAGAAAAAAAAAGAGAATTGTACACATAGTATTATACCGTTTCCATTGCCACAACCACTATGACATATATATTTTGGAAAATTTGATAAAGTATCCCATTTATTGACCCCTATTAAGATACTAGATTATTTTTTTAACTGCCTCACAACCAGTGTAGTCCATACCGGCCGGTACGGCCGGTATATCATCGGTTTTATCGGTTTCGGCCGAAAAGCGAGACGAAATACGGTATACGGGTAAACGGTATTTGATCGAAAATATCGTCCGGTATGGACTGTATCGGTTTGGCCGGTATGGCCGGTATTGACCGGTACAATTGTTTTTTTTTTGTTTTTTTATTTAAAAAAAATAATAAAAAAACAAATTATTTTTGTTTTAGGGTTTTTAATTGTTACTCATATTTTTATGATATTTTAGAATTATATATGTATATGATAATATCTATAATTAATCTAATGATCTTAAAATTGTAATATCTTTGTTTAATTAGTATTTTAGACGATAAACTTTGAAGTTGTTCTTGTTTCTTTTGTTTTTTCAGTTTGAACTTTGTATGAAATCTATGGATCTATATATTTTGGATGAATACTAGTTTATCTTTTTAAACTTTGTGAAAAAACGTTTGTTATAACGTGTTAAAATATATTTATAGTTATAAAATGTGAACTAGTATTTTTTTCATAAAATTATAGGTATAAAATATATGCACAAATATTCCACCGATATTTAAACCGAAATTTCTCCGATATACCGGCGTACCAGTGTATCGCTCTCGACCGGTACGAACCGAAATCGGATATGGTACAACCTTCCTCACAACTTAGTTTTTCATCTTGGGCCAATATTAGTTAGTGAAGACAAGTTTACTTAGTCAAAGGGAGATGAGAAATTACATCAATGCCCACATACAAGACCTAAATCGAGAGAAGCAAAGTTAAAATTCATTTTCATTTCTTTTCTTCTTGTGCTAGAACTAAAAGAGCCGCCTCCATCCTGCTTCATCCTTCTTCATCACCAAAGTTAATAGAGACGCTAGAGAAGAAATCTTAAACAAAGAGATGTTAGAAAAGAACAACTATCAAAACTGGGTTCTGATCAAAATCATAAACATAAGAATATCAGGAGAAAAATGGGTGTTAATGGAGAAACAGAAACAGTGATGGATCTGATGGTTTTAGTTGAATCGATGATGAAATTGATTAGAGAATTAGTGAATGATGGTGTTGTTGTCGTAATTGTTATTGTTCTGATTCGTGTATTATGATTTTAGGGTTAGGATTTTGTTGTTGTAATTGTTCTAATTCGAATACATTTGATTCTAGGGTTAGGGTATTGTTGGTGCAGAAGAAGACTTTGGGTTCTCTGAAATTATTGTTGAATAATGCTTGTTGCCATGATGAGTTGAAGTAGCGGATAAAGAGTTCAACACTCTGTATTCTTTTAATTTCCCAATAGTCTCTTCAATTAACATGATGAAAGAGACAATTCTAATTAGTTCTAATTAAGTTTCATAATCAGTATAGATTTTAATTTTTAAATAAGAATTTTGGGTTTTCATTATTACTAGTGTTAGTAAATTAAAGAAGCACGACACGTGGAAGAGGATCAAGTTAAGAAGCATCTAGATTAAAAAAGGTGAGAAACACAGGATCACTATCAAAGATATCGAATATCGAAAAGACATGAGACGTTTCCTGAGCGAAGAGCTGCATGAATGACACATAAGATCGAGAAAGCTGCACACCAACGAATAAAACAAACAGCATTAATTGATAGCTGATCGGGAAAGCAAAAAGTTATTAATACTATATTATTTTATGATCGAGAAAGTAAAAGATAATAATTACTCTATTATTTTAAAGATCGAGAAAATAAAAGGTAATTATTATTATATTATCTTAATGATCGAGAAAGCAGATTATAATAATTACTCTATGATCGAGGCCACAGAAGTCTTAAGAGATAAGGAAACACGTGTCGGACATATAAAGTATCGAACCAAGAAGCTGTTAAGAACGATCTGTCATCTATACAATCGCACCAAATAAAGATAAAGTACAAGGACGATAGATACATCGAAACAAGATGGATCGACCCAGAGAAGAATTGATCCAGAATCGATGACTAAGCTGAAGAAAATGACACGTGGTATAAAGAGCGATCAGAAAAATAGATCTATAAATAGAAAAGATCAAACAACAAAGAGAAGGACGGAAAAAATAGAAAGAAAAACCTGAGAAAGGGAAGAGAAGAAATTTTTAGGTACGAACCTATGAGAAGTAATTGTATAATGTTTGAATTTCTGTATTGAATGGAAAAGTGTAAAGATTATAAACCCAGAAATTGCAAAACCTAGATGATCTATTGTATTGAGCTTAAACAATTTATGAAAAAGATGATTCTTTATTACTTAAAAGGATGTTTCTTTGTTATTCGTTTACATTTATTTAACTTGTATCCAAGAGTTTGATTGGTTGTTTAGCAAAAGGAATTTTTGGCTTAAACAATTTGGCGCTAGAAACAGGGATGAAAAAAGGATTTATCCTACCTGATAAATAAAAAAGGGATTTAATAAAAAAAAAAAAAAAAAAAAATGAAATGAATCATCTAGGGAGGAAAAAAAAAATTCTTTTGTAAGAAAAGATGGGAAAATTTAATTTTACAAGATGTGAAAAGTAAGGCTTATTTACATAAGTATGTTTTATTAACATGAAAAATACCTTGTGAGGAACAAAATAGATAAAAATATGAAACAAAAATTTTTTGAAGAAGGAAAAGCTGGATATGTGATAGGAAAAATTTACAGTTAAAATAATAATTAGAATCTCTTATGATTTGATAGATAAGAGTTCATTTGACTAATTTTCTGAGAAATTTTTAGATATCGAGGAAGGAAAACGATCGAAAAGGCACAAGATAGTGAAGAAGCAGCAAATTCTAGAAAATATGTCTCAAGACGCGAATTCTGGGAAACAAAATAGTAATGAAGGCTTGGAAAATAGACTAGAAGAAGGGAGTGATTCAGGACAACAACAAAGTATTGAGGGAAATCATACCCCAAGTCAAGAATTGATGTCAAATACTGTGGTTCAGAATTTCTCTTCAGATCATGAGAGTTCTCGAAGAAAGACACGACAAATACAGGACCTATTAGAAGAAATAAAGGAAATAAGAAAGGAACAAAGAGCAAGCAACCATCAAATTGAGTTACTAGCAACCGAAAATCAAGTTTTAAAAGATGTAATTCAGCGAGAACAAAGACCAACTGTGACTGGAGTACGAAATCAGGAGCCGATGTCGAGTAGACAAATATCAAGAAATGAACAGCGGAATCCAGATCAAAGAATAGTGTTAGCAGGATCGACATCTCGGGTCAGAAGACAACAGGAAAATGACTTTCAACGAACCCAATGGGAAACATGTTTGGAAGCGATGGAACAAATGAAGGAGGAAATTAAAGGATTAAAAAATAAAGAGGGGGGAAGGATAGAAGAGGTATTGAAAGAAGCAAAGCGAACACCGTTAGCGCAACATTTAACGCGCGTATCATTACCAAGAGAATATAATATCCCAGCGTTCGAATGTTACGATGGAACCAAGGATCCAACATCGCACTTAAAGTATTATAACCGAGTAATGACGCGATGGGACGGTCATGAAGCGATCATGTGCAGATGTTTTCCGTCAAGTTTAACAGGGACAGCATTATTATGGTACGACAGATTACCGGAAAATTCTATCAATAATTATGCACAACTGGCCAGAAAATTTTTAGAGGCATACATGTATAACAGACCAATTGATTCAGGGGAGGATAGACTTTATTCTTTGATGTCATGGCCAGAAGAATCGATCCGATCATATACAACTAGATGGCATTCAATATGTCAAGCAATAGGTGATTTAGACCCTATGACAGCTATAAACCATTACAAATGGGGGATTGTAGATCGGAAGAGTCAGCTCTTCGTTGAAATCCATCGAAATAATCCAAAAACTGAAGGAAAATTGAGAGAAATAATAGAAACATGTGCAAGACTCCAAGATATACAGGATCAAGGATCGAGAATTAATTCTGAAAATCAAGGAAATACAAGGAGAACAAATTCAGTTGAAGAATTACCAGAACAGAAAAGGAAATGTCCTCCAAAAGTTGAATCAAAAGAATCAAAACATCCTCGACAAGGGAATGGAAAAAATTTCGCTCAACAATTTCGAGAAAGAACTTTTACCAAGCTTAATGTTTCATATTACAGGTTATTCAACATTTTGAAGAATCGACCAGGTTTTCAATGGCCAATAACAAAGGGAAATCAACCGGAACATACACAACACTCCAAAGACTATTGTGAATACCATAAATACAAAGGACATACAACAGACAACTGTAGAAATTTTATAACATTGGTACAAAGAATGGTCGATGCTGGAGAATTGAAGGAATTTGTTCAAAAAATTGAACCATCAGAAAAATATGATGAAGGCAAAGCAATACATATTCCATATAACAAACAGACAATTAATATGATTTCATGTGTGGAAAAGTGTGATACAGATTTGAATATAGCAATCAACAAGAAGTTGTGCAAGAGAATTCGGAACCACGAGGCTTTTAGAGTTCAAGGAAGGCAAGTAGAATTATGGGAGGATTGGATGGCACATCCATTAACATTTTCTGCACAAGAAGTAAATCAAGAAATTGAAATGCATAATGACCCTCTCGTGTTGACATTATTGATATCTGGTTGGAATGTCAAGAAAATACTCTTGGATGGGGGCAGTTCATTGAATGTGATGTTCTACAATACATTTTGTAAAATGGGTTTTAAACAAGATCAACTCATCACTTCACGATTTGTCATTTATGGATTTAATGGAATATCGTCCAAGCCAAAGGGAGAAATTGATCTTGAAGTATCGGCCGGACCGATCAACATTCTGACAAGATTTAGTGTTGTGGATGCACCATCCCCGTACAATGTTATAATTGGAAGACGATGGGTTCATCAATTAAAGGGTGTAGTATCAACTTATCATCAGTATCTACGATTTCCAACACCACGAGGAGAGATGGAGATAAAGGGTGATCAAGAAGATGCTAAACTTTGTATAATGGCGGAGACAAGAATAAATGAAGAACGGGAGCATTTACAATGTAAAAAGAAAAAAGAATCAAGAATTAAAGCAAAGGAAGAGGAAATAAATCAATACCTAGAAAAAAATGCAAAAAGTAAAATAGAAAGTGAAAAAGGAGAGAATAGCAAAAATCAAGAAAATTTGGAAAATCAGCCGCAAAAAGGGGCGATGTAGCAATTAAAGGGAACCCCAACTCCAATTGGGATTCCAAAACCAGTTTTCACCCCAGTAGAGCAAACAAAAATTATAAACATCGGCACCGCAGAATGCCCCAAGCAAGTGCGAATTGGGACGTTAATAAAATCAGATATGGAACAACAGATAGTCAAATTGCTTTGTGAATATATAGATGTGTTCGCTTGGAAAATAGAAGACATGCCGGGGATCGATCCCAGCATCGTCCAGCATGAATTAAACATACATCCTGATGCAATTCCTTTTCGCCAACGGATACGAAAAGTCGCACCAGAATATCATGAACAAGTGGAAAAAGAATTAGCAAAACTTTTAGGTGCAGGATTCATTCGAGAGGTACGATACCCTACATGGATTTCTAATATGGTAATTGTCCCGAAGAAGAACGGTGGAGTAAGAATTTGTATAGATTTCACCAATCTAAATAAGGCATGTCCAAAAGATAGTTACCCGCTCCCAAACATCGACCAACTAGTAGATGCTGTTGAAGGACATGAGATGTTATCATTCATGGATGGACAATCTGGATACAATCAGATAGCGTTAGCAGAAGCGGATCAGGAACATACATCGTTTTTCACTCCACGAGGATTGTATTGTTACACCAGAATGCCATTTGGGTTACGAAATGCAGGAGCAACATATCAACGTTTAGTGGACGCAATATTCAAACCATGGATCGGAAAAACTTTGGAAGTTTATGTGGATGACATGTTAGTGAAAAGCAAGTTATCTGGTGATCATTTGCGAAACCTGACTGAAATTTTTGGTGCACTACGAAAGTATAAGATGAAAATAAATCCAGAAAAGTGTATTTTTGGTGTTACATCAGGGAGATTTTTAGGATACCTGGTTACAAAAGATGGAATTCAAGTTGATCCAGCAAAAATACAAGCAATAACGGATATGCCATCACCAAACTGTATAAAGAGTGTACAGAAGTTAAATGGGTGTTTGGCTGCATTAAGTAGATTTATTGCAAGGTCATCAGAACGATGTAAACCCTTTTTTGATGTACTTAAGAAGAAAAATAAATTTGAATGGAACGATCGTTGTGAGCAAGCATTTCAAAGTATAAAACTACATCTTGCCACCTTACCAGCATTACAAAAACCAGAACCAGAAGAAATTTTAACTTTGTACATAGCAGCAACAGAAAATGCCATTAGTGGAGTAATGGTGCGAACGAATGAGAAAATCGAGAAACCTGTATACTACATCAGCAAGACTTTGAATTCAGCAGAAAGAAATTATACAAAGATTGAACAATTAATTTTATCAGTGGTATTTGCTACTCAGAAGTTACGCACTTATTTTCTCACTCATTATGTTCGTATTTTAACCAAAGCTCTATTGGAATCAGTTTTAAAGAATACAGGGAAGGTAGGAAGAATAGCAAAATGGAACGCTCAGCTAGAACAATACAACATTGTTTATGAGGTACAAACTGCGCAGAAATCCCAAGTTCTAGCCGATTTTTTGGCAGATTTTCCAATCGAGGAAGAGTATGAAATTCAAGGACTACCGGGGTGTGAAGAAGAAGAACCAGTAGAGATACTAGATTCAAATAGTTCACAACGATGGGAGGTTTTTGTTGATGGGTCGCGAAATAAAGAAGGAGCAGGAATAGGTATCGTGATTACAGCGCCAAAGGGAGAACGTATGGTACACTCATTTCGACTTGAGTTCGAAGAACATACGAATAACATAGTAGAATATGAAGCAGTGGTCCATGCTCTCAAACTCATTATTGAATTAGGAATAAGTGATGTAAGACTCACCAGTGACTCGCAGCTGGTGATTAGACAGATCGAGTTAAAATATCAAACGGTCGATGAGGACTTGGAACGATACAAAAATCTTGTACAAAGTTTAACAGTTTGTATTCCAAATATTATTTTTCGACATCTGTCTCGTGAAAAGAATCGACATGCGGACGCACTGGCATATATCTCATCCATGATAAATGATCCAAATACTAAAGCACTAAAAATCGGGAGAATATATGAGCCATCCATACGAGCACAAACATTAAATAACATAGAGGAAGACGGTATCGATGACTCAGCCATACAAAATGCCACATCTCCATCGCAACAAGAAAATGATCAACCAAGTGAGCCAGATTGGAGAGTCCCGATACATCAATATTTACAAACTAAAGAATTACCAACAGATTCTAAAGAAGCAAGGAAAATTCAACTTAAATCAAACAGCTACCAACTTAGAGATGGAATTCTTTATCGACACTCTTTTCTTGGACCATTATTTCGATGTTTATCACGGAAAGAAGGATTACGAATTCTCAAAGAAATACATTACGGAGATGCAGGAAACCATAGCGGAAGACGATCGCTAGCATTAAAAGCCAAAATGCAGGGTTATTATTGGATTTCCATGTTGAAAGATTCGGAAGAAAAAAGAGAAGTGGCACTCCAAAAAATGGAGAATTATCAAAGGGGATTAGCTCGAGAATACCATAAGCGTGTAAAATCCCAAAATTTTGTCCAAGGTCAATATGTCCTCCGACAAATAACAGAACATCAAAGGGACAAAAGAGCGGGAAAATTCGCACCAACATGGGATGGACCATATGTGATTCAAGCACCGGCAGGACAAGGGTCGTACTATCTTCAGAATTTGCAAGGAGAAATTTTAAAGCATCCGTGGAATGCACAATATTTAAAGCTTTACTATCTGTGAATAACACCGCAAAAAGCAGGTACATAAACAATTAATTCATTAATTTCTTTTATAATCACTCCAGGAACATCGTACCATGGAGAATTTTATAATTCCATTAATCCCGGGATGTCATATACTTTGAATCCAGGAATATCATATCTTGGAGATTACCATGATAATCAAAATTCCATTAATCTCGGAATTTCGTACACTCTGAGCGCTCAAAATCAATCCAGAAACATCATATTCTGGATATCGTTGCGATTGACGACATAATCATACACAAAAGGTGAACATTATCCTTAGAGAATTTTATTAACAATGAAATTCTTATCAAGAAGGGGTTCCTAATTATTGGTTTATCAATTTTCAGAGTACAGTTCGGGACCAACCCTGTATCTTACCCCTGGCCCGGGTTTGTTTCGTATGTGTGGGATCTCGAACAACATGATTTGAGGTAAAAAGTACTTCAATTCATGGGACTTTGAAAATCATATGATAGCCAAAAAGATTACTTAATCATATTTTCTTGTGCAGGGAACAACATAAAAGGCAAGTCTAAAAGTTACAAAAGAAAATCTTTGAAAAACACACAAAGTACAAGATGGAGGAGTTAACAGAAAATGAAATTACAAAGAATATAATCAAATATCAGGAAGACCGGATCGAGATGGTGGAGGAGGAACTGCAGGCACAGGAGCGCGCTTATTAAGCACTGAAGGATCGGATTTTGCACGATCTAAAGCAGTATTGAAGGACATCGCAATCTTCGCTTTAGCCTCTTGCCTGACCCATTGAACAAAATCACGCCCAAAGTTGATTTCTTTGTGAAGCTCTTCGATCTTTTGCTGATCTATTGCTACTTGAGTACTAAGATGTGATTTTTGATTTTTCTCTTCACTTAATTGTGCAGTTAATGAATCAATCTCTCGATCACGAGCAATAATTTTAGAAAGTTCAGTAGATAGTCGAGCATGTAAACTCTCAATTTTTGAGGCGCTAAGAGTCACATTATATTCAGAAGTCTTTAACTCTTGAGTAATCTTTTCCACTGAATCTTTTGCTGAATTAAGCTCAGTTTCTGCTTGTGTTGCACGATTCTTAGCCTCATTTAACTTTGTCTCCAGTTCTGAAAATACAAGAAAACATCAGACAAATTTTATGATATCAAGAGCTATAAAATCAGATAAACCAAAAATGTACCTCTGACAACAGATTTAAACTCTAATTCTTTATGAGTTAGCAATTTTACAACTTCTCGATATTTTGATTCTGCTTTATTACGCCTCCAAGTGGCTAAATCAGAACTATCGTTCAGTTGAGTCATTTTATCTCTAACCACATTCATCTCTTTGAAAACTTCCCTTGCATGGTTATTCAATTGTACCATTCTACGTTCGATCCTAAATAATGTCTCCATATTTTCCACTGGACCTAGTATAAAATTTAAATGTTTCATATAAATCAAGTAGATAAAATAGAAATTAAAAAGGAATGAAAAATAAACCTTGATTTTGATTCTGAAGATTTTGATTGTGATCTTCAATAGTTCGGAGACGATCCTGTTGCTGCTGATATTGATCATTATGTTGATGTTGAAGCTGTTGAAGTTGTTGAAGTTGTTGTTGAAGAAGATCATTTTGCTGTTGTAAATCATCATTCACCTGTTGTAAGGATACATTCTTTTCCTTCATCTCCACTGATTCTTTCCTAAATATCAATCCCATCATGGTAGCTCGAGCCTTATAAAATTTATAACCACTAAACAGACAGTCGTTACTATATTGGAGTTGGGTTAAAGCTTGTTGTGGAAGTGAATATAACGAACTATCGGAAAGAGTCAAAACTTCATTAAAGGTTGGAGGAGGCTTTACAGGAAATCTCTGCTCAAAAACATCACTCTTGGACCATGCATCCAAAGTTTCGTCCATAGGAATCGCACTAAGTGAATCCTTGAATCGAGACATGAAGCCAGAATCAGATTTGATAACATCAGGATTAGATGAAACATTCCAAAGCCCTTGAGAAAGAAACCATTTATATGCTTCTTCTTCATCACCAACCAAATTAAGACCTTCACTGGAGATTCGATCGGAAATAGACTTCAGAGTAGAAGGATCGACACTTGGAAATGAAGTATCGACCTCAACAGCAGCAGAAGAAGATCGAACCAAAATTTCGAAAGGAGCGATCGATTCGAGAATTACTTCAGAAGTCCCTTCGACTTCAGGAGGGATCGAACTGGAAGGAGGGATCGAACTGGAAGAAGGGATCGAACTGGAAGGAGGGTTTTCATCTTCAGTACGATCAATAATGTTAGCCTCTTCAACAATGGCGGTATCAGCCTCAACATTCATATTTCCCACACCACCAATTGGAAGTATCTCGGCATTATCTTTCTCCGATGTATTCTTTTCTTCAGAATGAGATACTTCATTCACTACATCAATAAGATCATCAATAACAATATCATCTCCCTCTTCTTGAGGAAGGCCAGAAAAAGTTTCCAATGCGCCATTATCAGGTACAGGGGAATCAAGCACGAAATCAAAAGGAAGTGGAGAAACGACGTTATAAAAATTGGATGAAGTACCAGAAGGAGGTGCAACCATAGGATTGGATCGTTCCGATACCACAATTTCTGCTGGCATCGAGGAAACTGGAATAACATCGATAGGATCAAACTGATCCAATGGAAGAGCAACCATCGAGCTTCCTTCTCCCTTATTCGAACTGGAAGCCATCTCTCCTATAACCTCGGTTGAGAGTTCAAGAGTTCTGGGCTTCTTTTGCTTCTTCTCTGCTGCAAGAATTAATTTTCGCTTTCCTCTACCATCAACTACGGGTTCGATCGTTTGTTCATTCTCGACGATCTGTCTATTCTCGACGATTTTAATACCACGATCAGGTGAAGGAAGAGGGATTCCGATGTCCAAAGAAGGATCGACCTGAAATCAAAAAAAATAAAAAAAAATAAAAACATTTAAAGAAGGCATTAAAGATCGATACACTATAACTAAAAGAAATGGTATCAACTAAGAATTCCGAACCTTGAAGTCAAATTTATAATCATCAAAGTTCAATCTCCAGGGGCAATAGTTCGGGAAACAATTGCGAAGATGTTGAATTTCACTAGTAGGAGATCACCATATACCCAAGGTCCCTCGATCAGAATAGGGGTGCGATACCACTTATAATCATGTTCTCGACGAATTCTCTCATTCGAAGGAAAATCAGCATTAGTGTATGGAGCTACCTTGATTCTGGGGTCATCAACTTCTCGAAGAAGAGGAAACCCTTGGGAGCATTTGCGAACAGGACTAACACTCCATTTAACAAAAAATTTAACAGTAATACCATCACCATAAGTATTCTGGAAATTCTCAGGCGTATAATTAACACGTTCTGAGGGATCGGGAACATAGCAAGTAAGACGGGTACGACCCTCACTGCGAAGGGTACATTCATCGAGAATCCGCCACCAATTACCATTATACTGTGTGATGGAACGAAGCTGAGTATGTGGAGCCCTGATGCGAGTAGCAAGAACTGTGAATTGGAAAGGGTTGTTTTTCTCATACAGAGGAAGATGAAGACCAGCTTCCAAGGCACCAACAGAAATTAATAATCTATGATGAGTATATTGAAATTTTTTCATCGAATCATAGGTCATCATATCGGAAGCACTATCAGCAAAAGAAACCTTAAATCCTTGAAGGTTATGTCTTCTTTTAAATTCTTCAATATCCATGGATCGATAGCTATAAGATGACATTGACCGTTTACTTTTGGGGGCAACATTAGGAATATCGGGAGAAGAATCCCGTACGGTGCGAGGTACAGCAGGAGAAGGAGTAGCAATAGATGAATCTCGACGAGAAACAGCATATTGAGATGAAGAAGTCCTACTTGATCTCCTGTTTCCACCCTGGTTGCTGGTAGTATCAGATTTCCTTGGAGACATATTGAAGATCTGAGCAAAAAGAAACGAAAGAAAGAAAAGATTAACATATGAAGAAATTACCTATTAATAATTACAGTGTAAAAAAAAGAGCCTTTTTATTCATGCATAACCTGAGAATCACAATCTTTTCACTACATCGATAGACCCACAGCCATAAAAAGAAAATTTCGAATCAAGAAAAATAAAGTTACTTACATGAAGAAAAGAAATTAACAATGGTCAAATTGAAGTAGAGAAGAAACCAATTAACGAGAACAGAACCCCTGAGTAGTAGGAAGATTTGAAAAGATTAAGGAAAACAAGGTGCAATAACTAAAAGAGAAAAAGACAGCAGAAAATTACAGGATATTTAAAGGAGGAGAATAGTAACCGCCACAAGATGGGAGAACGAGATAATCGGAAAAGATTTGATTTCATAAAAAAGAAAAAGTGTAACTGACATAATCATGTGTATAAAAGTAATAAATACAGAGCCGAAAAAATCGGCAGTACAGTTAATACCAGCGGAAAACTCGGAGAACGTGCAGAAAAGAAACTGAAAAATTAAAAAATGACAAGTCCTTCTCTATTTTTCAAAATCTCGGATCGACCGTCGGATGATTTTGTAAAAAAGAGAAGAAGGGGGCAAATTGTTAGTAAATTAAAGAAGCACGACACGTGGAAGAGGATCAAGTTAAGAAGCATCTAGATTAAAAAAGGTGAGAAACACAGGATCACTATCAAAGATATCGAATATCGAAAAGACATGAGACGTTTCCTGAGCGAAGAGCTGCATGAATGACACATAAGATCGAGAAAGCTGAACACCAACGAATAAAACAAACAGCATTAATTGATAGCTGATCGGGAAAGCAAAAAGTTATTAATACTATATTATTTTATGATCGAGAAAGTAAAAGATAATAATTACTCTATTATTTTAAAGATCGAGAAAATAAAAGGTAATTATTATTATATTATCTTAATGATCGAGAAAGCAGATTATAATAATTACTCTATGATCGAGGCCACAGAAGTCTTAAGAGATAAGGAAACACGTGTCGGACATATAAAGTATCGAACCAAGAAGCTGTTAAGAACGATCTGTCATCTATACAATCGCACCAAATAAAGATAAAGTACAAGGACGATAGATACATCGAAACAAGATGGATCGACCCAGAGAAGAATTGATCCAGAATCGATGACTAAGCTGAAGAAAATGACACGTGGTATAAAGAGCGATCAGAAAAATAGATCTATAAATAGAAAAGATCAAACAACAAAGAGAAGGACGGAAAAAATAGAAAGAAAAACCTGAGAAAGGGAAGAGAAGAAATTTTTAGGTACGAACCTATGAGAAGTAATTGTATAATGTTTGAATTTCTGTATTGAATGGAAAAGTGTAAAGATTATAAACCCAGAAATTGCAAAACCTAGATGATCTATTGTATTGAGCTTAAACAATTTATGAAAAAGATGATTCTTTATTACTTAAAAGGATGTTTCTTTGTTATTCGTTTACATTTATTTAACTTGTATCCAAGAGTTTGATTGGTTGTTTAGCAAAAGGAATTTTTGGCTTAAACAACTAGTTCTTTTTTTCATGAGATTTAGGGTTCATAAGAATTTATGGAAGAATACAATTTAGGATCGGGTTATCCTAACGCCGAGTCGAATCGGTGACTCACTCAAGATTGGCAAAACTCTAGTGAGGGTTTATTGGACTTTTTGTAGCTACCACATAGAGCTTAGCCGCTCCTAATCGTTTACCTTAAATAAAACGTGAATGTACTTTAGAAAAATTTAAAAACATAGCGGTATTGTAGTTGTGTATATTTTAGAACAAGGATACTTTATCAAATTTCCTATATACTCGTCGGGTGTGAATGCTTTTAGAAGTGTTTTCAACTAAAATTTTGTTTTAGTGGAAGCTATGTAAGTTGAGATAGGTAGGCACTTTGGCCGTCCATATCTTAGTTCAATTTGTGACAATATGCATTGACCAAATCGACAAAATATGTCTCCTACGTTTTTTACATTTCAAACACTTTTGGATGGCCGATAGTATTATTGAAAAGAAAACCAAAGAAAAAAAAGGTTACGAGTCCGACCAACGCCTTAGTTAATCAGTATCTAAGAAAGAGAAATATGTTTAAAAACCATTCTAAAAGGAGAGACCCTCCACAGAAAGATTTTTAGACCATGAGTTTTAATTTATTTTTATCTCATAACTTCTGATTTTGATAACCTATCATATAATGAATTAGCAAAATGGACAAAAAAATAATCAGCGATACCATGATATTGTTACTACTTCGTATTCAAAAAATGTTTGGTGTATTTAACGTTTCCTGGTTCAGACCCAAATTAAAAGTAGAACAAGAAAAAGAATTGCAAATTATATCCTATAATTTGGACTTTTTAGTACATGCACCCAGCATCCCATGAGGGGAAATCGGCACTAACCAATAGAACCAAATACTTTTGAGGTCTGGATAACTAATAGGTAATGCCTCTGTGTGTTCATGGGTACCCATGCTTTATTCTTCTTGTTCCTTCATCCCACTGGTATTGCATGTACACAGTTATTTTTCCAGGCTGCCAAAACTTTTTGCGCGCATCTCCGGATTCACATTTGGCTTTTCGTTCTATTTTTTATTACTCAAAAGAAATTCACTACTTATAAAACTCTTAACAGTGAGGTGACTTCAAAGTGGAAAAGGAAATAGGAGGAAAAATATTATACTCGACGCTTTTGGTGGTGTACTCCAAATTCTTTTTAAGGTATATCTCTATTTTAATCCAGTTAATTACCTACCCCATCCTTTTTATTCTTCTAGCCACGGACTGATTTACCCTCAAAGGTATGAGTATATAATAAAAATTTATATAACTAATCCACCATAAATAAATAATCTCACAAAAATAAAATGAAAAACTCTTAGTTCCCAGTTAAATAAATAAATAATCTCGCTAAATATATTGATAATAAAAATTCTAGTATGTTTGTTTCTAAGTTATAAATTTTACAAACCATTTATATTATATTTAATTTTTTATTGGTAAATAAATAAGTTAGGCAAATATTTTAAACGAAGTCGTTCTGTTTTGATGTTGAAGATTCAAATTTGAAAAGTTTTTCTTGAACCATATTAATTTATCTATAATTCAGTACTTTGTTAAGTCAACAGAACATAATGATCCTTAGCCATTAATTTATCGAATATTTGTTGTATCCATATTGAATGGCAAAATACTCTTCATTTTTGGGACCCACCAAGAAATATAACTATACAAGTGTTATGGACTAGTTTTTGGTTCATATACCATGTCCATCATCATCTGCTCCAACATATGTTTCAAAAAATAAAAATCTACTCCAATAAATAGCACCTTCTAACATTAATGGAGACATTTACCTTGGTTGTAGTTAAAAAAACAACTCTTCCACTACCCTTGATAGGTCAGAAACAACAACAGCGGAACATGGTGTACAATAAACATCCTTCGACTATTGTCTGATAGTATACATGCAGATTGGATATTCGACGGACTTTAACATGTTTATCCATATTCAATCCACAATCCACCATCGGATGGATTTGGACTCGTCCCTCCACATCTAATATGCCAAGAAGAGAATTTTGTGTCCGTTCGTCAAAAACGCGGATTGGAACAGGTGGATCTAGCGGATTGGGGTGGTTCTGCTTAACTCCAGGCATGTTGCTTTACTTATACAGGGGTAGTCAAATGTGATTTATAAAGATTTGTAGAGAATTTTTAAATATGATGTTAGTCAATTGAGATTATGAGAGAGTCTCCCAAACTTTCTTATTATTGGATAAAGACTTTTTCTAAGTCATTTAAATTCTCTAAAAACACCATGTTATTGGATTAAGATTTGTTAAGAGTCATTCAAACACTCTTGTTACTCGATATAGACTTCAAAATCATTGATTTGTTACTTATTGGGATTTTAGAAGACTTTTTTGATGAAAATAGGCATAAGCAAAATCTCTCCCTTAAAGGTGATATTTTGAGAGACTTGATAATTTGGGTAAAACAGATATAAACCAAAGGTCATCATTCTTCATCCTTATCGAATGACCAAAATCCATCCACAACTATTCCTAACTCCCTCCTGCGTTATTATCTTCTTCTTCCTCCTCATTTCTCAGCGATCTTCTTCTTCTTCGTTCCCCCTATGTCTTCTTCTACCATTCCCTGGACTTGCTAGATTTTATACCACGACTATGATTGACAAAAACCCAATTAAAAACCCTAATTTTCTAACCCCAATTATCAATTTCTATGGGAACCTAATCCCAAACAGAGTTTCTATGATAGAACACAGAGGAGTCATGAAAACTGAGGTTAATCAAAAAACCATATTTGGTATCAATTCCAGTCAGGGCTTATTACAAGTTCAACGGATTTGCTTACATCTTTAGAAACTCAATTCAAGGTATGACACTTTATCTGAACCATTTTGGATCACTTCTACTACCCTACCACCAAAATAATTTTCAATATCTGATTTCCTCTCTTTCTGCATGCAGTGATTTGGTACATGAAGTTGTCTCCCGAGGATGCAAAGAGCAACATACTTTCTTTGGCTACTTTGTTGTACCTTCAAGAGTAGTGTTAGAGAAGTATGATCTACCTTCAAGAGTCATTCTGCAAAGTGCATACTTTCTTTGGCTACTTTGTTGTACCAATTTATGGTTAGTGTTCCCACCACCCCATGTCATTCATACTGTCCTAAGTGTCCTCTGTGTGGATCTTATTATAATTGTACGAAAATTGAAGTACATGGGTGAAATAAGTTGCTTTCAATAACCCAGACCATCAAGCTTGGCAGAAGTTGCCATAGTCTGCATAGTCTGCAAAATTCATATTATTCTTGTCATCTTAATTATTTTATTTTATCAAGTGCATAAATACTGCAGGTAGGGACCTGAGACCTGGGCAACTCAGGAGCATGATACAAACATTGTCAGCCTGGCAATTTGCTTTATTTTTTAAAAGATATTTGAAAAATATTCCTTTTTATTTTCATTTTACTGATTATGAGATACTTGATATGCAAGATTCTAAAATATGATATGCAAGATTAGTTACTGCACATAAGTTATTTTTATTCCATATTATGCTAAGATCTAACCTATTTACAATAATTATAAAAATTCTCATGTATATTTTTAATTATATTTTTTGGTTTCATTTTCATACTTATGATCTTTCATCTATATATACATATATTATCTCAAAGTAAAACATGCAATTGATTTGTTCTTCTGATTTTGAAGGTATGTTCTTGTTAGTTGATTATCATTCTCTTGGTCTTTGAATTCTGTTGATGTTCTCAAATATTTAAAAGTTTGCTTGTTCTTACAGGCCTTTCACAAAGACATTGGCATTACAGGCCTTTCGCAAAGTACCAAGTAAGTTCTGAATATATTTTTCTTGTCCAGTTCAATCAAGTGTTTTATTTTTATTGTTACTGTTAGAGTTTTTGTATATGTGAACTTCACTAATATTAGTTATATACACATGTATACTATATGATAATGTTTTAAGTTATCGTAATAGAATGGATCTTTCAAGCCAATGTGATGCTAATGGTAACAAAGGAAAGACTGGTTACTCTTCCTGGACAAACCAAGAGAGGGAAGTACTTTTGAGTCTGTTGGTTGATGCAACAAAACGTGGATGGAAGGATAAGAATGGTTCATTTAGCAAGAGAACCATTGAGACTAGTATTTCACCGAATCTAAACAAGAAATGTAACTGCAATAAGACACATGAAAACTATAAAGGTGATATGAAATGGTTTAGAAACATGTTTGATGTAGTAAATGAAGCTTTTAAGATTGGTTCTGGATTTGGGATAAACCCATCTAATGGGTTGTTAGAAGCCCCGGAAGAAGTATGGGAAGACTACTTTGTTGTTACATACGTGGATGGTTTATGTAATATTTTGAGCATATTGTTAAATTTTAAATTGATTAGTCGTAAATAGTGATTGTCTTCTTTTATTTTTTGTAGTCCTACAAGACTCAAAAATGGATCAGAACTACTGTATTTGATAATTATGACGACATATGCATCATTTTCGGTGGTAAGGCGGCAACAGGAAAGATTACTCTGGATGTAAGCCTAAATGCTACTACTGCAAGAACTTGTGAAAATGAAGACAAGCCCATACAGGATTTTGTAGATTCTGGTATTGGAAGCTTTGAATATCCTTCTAACTTTCCCCTTTCAACCCAATATCTATTTGTTGAGGTTGGAAATGTTTACAGTCCCATCTTACCAAAAACAAACTGTGTGAACCAATTTGAAAAATCAGGTCCAAAGAAAAGAGCACAGAATGAATCTGATTCTACTACACCAGCATCTGATATCAAATATGAACTTATGGGAAGTGTTTCTATTGGGGTTACTTCCATTGCTTGTCATATAGATGCACTCTATTCCTGTACAAGATATACGTTTTATCTATGTTGAAGAAATGCTTGGCACATTCTTACTTATTGTTGGTCAAAATTCTCGGTATGCCGTCGTTCGTGATACGTTTCGTCGATCTCGTTGGACGGTCAACTCAAATTTCAATCGAATGTTGAGGGCCTTGAATACCTTATCACCGCTGATGATGGTCATCCCCTCGAGAACAACCCAACCTAAAATAAAAGAAAGTTCACGATTTTATCCTTATCTTAAGGTAACAATGATTTTTTAATTTTAATTTTTTGTATATATGCATACATATATATTAATCAAGATTATAATTACAACATCCAATTTTAAACTTGTTTTAGGATTGTATTGGAGCTATGGATGGTACACATATTCCAGCAATGATAAACGGCAGGGATGTGAGTGCTTATCGTAATCGTAAAGGAGTATTATCTCAAAATGTTTTAGCTGCATGCAATTTTGATTTGGAATTATCTATGTGTTGAGTGGGTGGGAAGGTCTTTTCATGACGCAAAGATTCAAAATGATGCTTTAACAAAGAGGAACGGACTCGCCATTCCGCAAGGTAATTATACATAATTTATTTGTAGCAATCTCTTTAAATTTGGTTATTATGCATATAATGATTAAGTTAATCATATAAAATTAGGTAAATTTTATTTGGTGGACTGTGGATTTGCAAACCGATACCAGTTCTTAGCTCCATATCGTGGTGTTCGTTATCATCTCCAAGAATACTCAGGTTCCGGGCGCCAACCAGTAAAAGCTGATGAATTGTTCAATCTTTGACATGCATCTCTAAGGAATGTAGTTGAGAGAATATTTGGTGTATTCAAATCACGCTTCTTAATATTTAAGAGTGGACCCCCGTTTCCATACAAAACACAAGCGGAAATAGTTTTGGCATGTACAAGACTACATAACTTTTGCGCAAAGAATGTCGTTCCGATGAATTTCCAGTTGATGAAAGTGAAGAGGAACCAAATTCTTCCACTGAACAAATAAATCCTGAAGACAATCTTTCCCAAAATCAAACTCAGAGACAACAATGAGAAGATGCTAATCAGTGGCGAGATAGCATAGCAAATAAAATGTGGGATGAGTGGAATAAAGAGAGTGAAAACTTAGGCATATGATAACAATGAGCTTTTAATTTTGACAAATGACATAAATTTTACTAGGTATTCATGGTACTTGTGTTAATTGTGTAACGTGCATAATAAAAAAGTTGGTAGATGTTTTGAATTTATGATTATATATTTTACATCTTTTTATCTCTACAATCACAAAGACTCTATAGAAATCCACTAGATTTGTATTTACAAGTCGCAGAGACTCTCTACAACACTCTTTTAAAATCACTGAAAATCTCTATATTTCCGGAGAGTCTTTGGAAGTCACTAAGAATAGAAATCTATAAAAGTCTATATAAATTTCGTTTGACTACCCCTGTTAGTAATTTGTTGGGATTTACGGTTATATTATCTAATTTAATTGGGAGTTTAGCGAATTAATTGAGGACTTAGTCTCATCTTTGATAGTTTTATAACGGGGGGTCTAGGTATTGTAAATATACTAAATGACCCTTCCCTTACTAATCGAACTTAAATCTACCCCCTTTATTTCATTCACTTTACTAAAAAGATTTCTTCTCAAAACCTAACCTAACTACTCTTATTTTTCCTGAACATTAATACCAACCTATCATTAGAATTTAGAACCGCTTTTCATAATATTTGTGGCATTAGGCGATAATCGAAATGTAAAAATCATTCAATCTTATTAAACAAAGATTTGGAATTCTCTAGAAGGAGATGGTTGATTATCGAAAGTATTTTCCTGATGTTACGGACGGTCATCCTAAAATATCTATTAAAGTAGAGTAAGTATCTTAATAATTTTTCATTATTTTGAAAAAATCAATTTTAAATAATACTAATTTATTATTCATTTTTATTTTCTATAAACTATAGCTCATACCCAATATTTTGAAGCCTGTCGTAAAAAAATTATTCATGGGGAACACTATGATTTCTTGAAAGACAATGTTTCAGGATTCAACCATGATTGACTATGAGTAATAATATGATCTATGTTAGGTCTTTTACTCTAATGTAATGTTATGAAATATGTTACTTCTTTTCCTTTTAATATTATGTTTGGACAAAAACCAAAACTAAATCTAACCAAAAAAAGTCGTCACAGTCAAAATACAAAACTAACCATTTTTACAACAGAAAGTGAGGTTGTAATTTTAAGGGTAAAAGTCGTCATGGTCAATAAATAAGACCATAACAACTCTTAGTATAACAACTTACGTGGAGTTTTTAATTTAAAGTCGTCATAGTCAATGATTTTTGACCATAACGACTTTTCATGGTATGATTTAATATTTATAACTTAATGAAAAATCGTCATGGTAAAAAATAAAAACCATAATCATTTTTCGAGAAAGCTGGGGGTTATTTTAGAGTCGTCATTGTTTAATTTAAATTGCAATGACGACTATTAAGGATCATCATGGTCCAAAATTATCAACCATGACAACTCTAAATCAGAGGAAGGTATTTTTGATGATGATTCTACGATTAAAAAACAAAAATCACACTCGTAGACTCGTAATCATATACCTGATTATTTTGAGCATTATGTTCTTCATTTGGGTGGTTTTGTTCTTCATTTTTCTCAAAAATATCTTGATATCCATAGTCATTTCGGCTTCATCATATAATCTTTGATGATCAAGTATCCATTCCATTTCAGATTTGCTTTTAATATTAGCGTAAACAAAATCATCCTTACAATTTGAGGTACCAAGTTCGATTTTGGGATTAGAATCACTCATTTTTATTATCAAAATTTCTCAACCCTAATTTTTTACTTCCCCCAAAGCCTCTTCGTTTTCCTTTTCTCTACAAAAACAACTAAGATCTCTAGATTTCTAATACTAGTTAGAATCAATATTTTTTTTTATAAACTAGCAAGAGTATGACAAACTAGAGAAGGAAAGTTATATTAGCTTTCAAAACTAAATCAATCACCTCTAACTAATTTGAAATGATATTTGCACTTGATTGTAATTTCTATTTAACAAATGAAAATTTGCAATAACAAAACCTTAGGCTTAGTTGTTTTATTTACTTAATGATGTCCATGTTATCCCCTTGAATAGAAAGTTGATTGTCATTGATGGATTGAATCACAAGTTGTGCATCATCTTCCATGTGAATCTTCTACAGTTTCATAGCTTTGGCCCATCTTAGAGATTCACGAACAAGTATGCACTCTCCTTGTTATGGGCTTAGAATCCCTTCTGCGAAAGTTCCTTTTATCCCTCTATAACTTCCTGTGTGATAACGAAATACTAAGCCAGTTCTCAATTGGTTAGTTAAGTAATCAAAAGATGCATCAATAAAAAAAAATAGTGATTCCTAACTCTGACGGTAATTATTTTGAAATTGCATTAGTATTTATGTATTATTAGTATCAGAGCCATTAAGATATGATCATTATCTTAGATAACAGTTAATTCTAAATACAGATGAAAAAGGGTTGAGAGTACTCCCTTAAAAAACAGTTTCACATCTATCTTTTCCAATAATCCAACTGCCAATCATCACAGTGTTAATCTAGTTACTATGAGACTTATCATCTTCTATACTTGTATAAGTGAACGAAGAAATGATCCATCCAACAACTGAACTACAATTGTTTTTTAACTGCATCAATATTAACACTAAATGATTCCCCATAAAGCTGTAGAAAGCCTGCAATACTATAACAAATATTTGAGAGTTTCATTGTGTTTTCCACAAGTGCCACAAACCTTTTCAATCATGTTGTTAAGCACAAATAATCTGCATCTTCTTGGGACCATGGCGACAAAACATTTCTGGACAAAAAAATTAATCCTCTAAACAATTTCACTTTTCCAGATATCCTTCCATCCCCCGATTAAACGTAAAAGGTATTATGTTACTTTTACTAGAGCTTAAAAGTAATGTTACACGCTGGTTTTTCATAAGGTGTATAAGCATAAGCATAAGAATAAAATATTGTAGAACGAGATGGTACACCATTTCTCCCTTCTTCACACATAACAAACAACGAAAATCACGGTATACATTATTAAAGTCCATATACCTAACTAACCTCAAAAACCGACTTACAAGGTTAGGGTTGTTCAAGGCTTATAAACCATATGATCTTTAGTTTCCCATACTATGTGGGACTATTATCAACATGCCCCCTCACGTGTAGCCTCATCGGGTCTAACACATGGACAATTTATCGGGTGACTCGGAATACGTTCCTATTCTGAACCTGATATGTTTTTGTAGAAGTGGTAAAAGAATTCGTCACTCAGACTTGTGAAGATTGATTTTTGACTTAAATTCTGACAATAAAAAATTTAAACAAAAGTTGATTTCAAGATTGTAAGGAAGACTGAGACAAAGGATTCCACTATTAACTAATTTTTAAGTGATTCGATATTAATAATTATGCAACTTTTTTAAATTCAAATTGATTCTAATTATTTTCTAGACAAGTAGATTTTCAAAATAGTAGTTGTAAATAGAAAGCATGGCACGTCAAAAGCCCTAGACTAAGCATGAACCATCAAAAGAAATCACAACTTTTTAATCAAAATCATATATTCAGTTTTTATTCAATGCAATAATCATAAAAAGAATTGTAAAAATTAAATAGGAATTACCACTTTACTATTGGAAAAATGGCTTCCTTCGTTGCCTCATCAAAAGAATTTAGCTCCTCATGTTGAAAACTCTCTCAAAAGATGAATACATAGCTCAAAAGTGTTTAAAATAAGAAAAGAAGAGAAAATGACACAGAAACTGCAACACTTATATCTGTTGCGAAGAAGAATCAAAGAGATAATAATATAAGTGTTTCTTTTCTGTCGCTGAAAGTGTGAATAGCTATGAACAATTCTCTGCGAGAGAAAATTGAATGATCATGTTCAAATTATCTTATTTTTTATTAGACTTAGACTTGGAATTGTCGTATTTCAGACTTGTCCAGTTCAGACTTCTTCAGACTTGTTCCTCTTTCTGTTCAATAGATTGAGAATCTATTTATATCATAGCTATTATAACCACCTGACCTCTTCTCTGGAAGAAAGTGTCGATGGTTGAGTAGTGGTGAAGTGGTGAGGGTGAAGAAGGTGTTGAAAACTGCTCTCCACTTCAATTGAGGTTGGATGGACGGTTTCTCAACTTATCACTCATCGACTCAGCTACTGATCAAACTTTCCAGAGTTTCTCTTTTAGTGGGTGCATTGCTGCACCACATGCCGCAGACCACCATACCAAAACCCTAATTAGTATCCTCCTATTTGTGACATTTGATGTCTCGTGTAAATCTTGTAGTATTGAGTACTACTAATAGTATTAAGTCGAATGTAACCTACATAGTTTTCTGACTGAATACCTGTTTTGGTTGACTAGACTGATGAGTCCAGCAGAATAAAATAAATATGTTTATTTGTGTATAAGGAGCAGTGTGTCCATCTTAATCAATTTTGCATTGACATGCTTATTTCGTAAAAAATAGGTGTATCTTGTTGGGCATGAAAAATTGTATGTGAGGCCACATATGAAAATACATGTATGAGAGGCCTAGTATAGCTTAGGCTTTGAAGCTAGTCGAAACCCTAATTTTCCAAGTCAAGATAATCACGTGAAGGAAGAGGGAAGAGTGCCAAATTGAGATGTTCACATGAAGGAAGAGGGAAAAGCGCCAAACTTTTGTCTAGAAACAAGAGTCTCACGTTTTTCTCTTTGCACTCAGCCTCACAGGTTGAGGTTAAAAGAGTAAAATAATATTTTTTGACAAGAAGCAAGACACCAATTTTTAACAAGAAGCAAGACGCCAATTTTTATCATGAAGCAATAAGCTCACATTTTACTCTTTGTACTCATCCTCACATGTTGAGGGTAAAATATCAATTTATGACAAGAAGCAAGTTGTGTGAGTTTAGCTTCTGAATGAAAGCATACGAGTTTTTCCTCAAGAGTAGTCACACAAGCTTAGCTTATTAGCTAAGGCGCGCACGTTGGAAGAAAGAGAGGTAGAGACGCCTCCCTCTTCAAAAATTAGGGTTTGAAAATGTTTGGCCAGAAGACAAGAAGCTCACATTTTAGTCTTGTGCTTAGCCTCACATGTTGAGGGCAAAATAGTAAAAATAACAAATCTTAGAGAGAAGCATGACGTCCGTGCTTGCTCTTTGAGTGAAGTTTTTGCCTCGCTTATAAGTGTTGTGAAGTTTTTTTTCAAAATTAGGGTTTGAAAGTACTTTTGACACACTTATAAGTGTTGCGAACTTATTTTCAAGCGTTTCGAAAACCCTAAATTGAATTCTTTTTTTTTTGTAGAATTTTAAAGTTTAGTATTTCTCAGAAGTCTAGAGAGTTAATTTACTATTTTATCCTTGTAAAAAACCCATTGTCTACATTAATTCCCCTGCTTAGCGTGGAACGAGTAACGTTGCTGGTAAGCACTAGATGGTGGCCTGTCAGACAAAAATAAAATAAAATAAACTCTTATTTCAGCGGTTTGATATTACCTGAGTGGTAGTAGTCATCTTGAACTTTTGAATAAGCAAGAAGGTCTTCTTGGATAGACAAGTAGAGACCCATGGCAAAGCAAGACTTGGAATTAGTAGGACAAGGTCTTGGAATATTAGTTGGTTGTAGAGAGTGTTGAGGCAATGCTGTCGTATGAACACTAAGATAAGTGTTGAGGCAGTGGTGCCTCAGAATACTGAGATGAGTATTGAGGAATTGGTACCTCAAAACACTGAGATGAGTTTTAAGGCAGTAGTGCCGTCAGAACACTGGGAGGACTGCCAAGGCAGTAGTGCCGTCAGAACACTAAGAGGTGGTTTCGAGACAGTGGTGCCGTCAGAACACTAGTGTCGAGGAAGTGGTACCTCAGAATAATGAGATGAGTGTCGAGGCAGTGGTGCCTCAGAACACCAAGTGATCCAGTTGCAGAATCGTTGCACCTGGAACAAGTTCAAGTTTTCTCTATACTAGTGGACAATCCATCTTAGAGCTTGGTTTGAGTTGCTCTATACTAGTAGACCATCTATCTAAGAGCTTTGTTATTCAAGAACAAGGCCAAGGAAGATAATATGGCACAAGAATATGTTACGGATATTTTGCATTGTCCGAGAATATCTGAGGAGCCGCATCAAGCCATCAAGCACCCATGTGATTCTGATGACCAAGTCACTCTACACTAGTAGGAAATCCATGTATGAGCCGGGGTATCTATATAGGAACAAGAAAATATTCTGGATGTATATTCTGTATAGTCAGATGATAGACACATTTTTGTGTTTGATTTGTCCCAATTCTTTATATTGATAGTGCTCGATTATACATTAATTATGTTATTTTTGTTGTGTTTTTAGGTATTTTTGGGAAATAAACATTTCTGGAAACATTGGATCGAAAAAGTATTAAAGGCACCCTCACTTTGGATAAGGGAACCCAAGGGCACCCCGCTGTTAAAGGCACCCATATATTGGATAGGGGGCGCCCCTTCTTCTTTGTTTGAATCTGGATTTTGGCGGGAAAATCAGTTTTGAAACTGTGAAATTTTCTGAGAAGATTTTGGGCAAGAATCAAGGAGATTTAATCACGGGATTTGATTGGTATCACCCTGTTTCGAGTAAACAGGGATGGTAAGCCTTCTGGAATCGGAAAAATTGGATTGGTTACGTGGCTTTTTCTATATAACAGGAGCACGGGAATGTATCGGGTTGCAGCGAGTTCTATGTTATTTTTGGAAGGATTGAGTGCGTCTGAGAAGTTTGACTCTGTCTTAAAACGTGTTGGTAACGTGTTTGAAAAATTCCAGCAGCATTTCAACGCATGAAGAAAGAAAAAGGGAAATTATTTCCGTGACTGGCAGAAAGGATATAGGAGTTAAATGAAGTTTATTTGGAGTTATTGACCGTGATTATGGGGATGGTGAAGTATATATAAGGTGATGGAGTTGATTAGAGTAGGGGGGTTTGAAGAGAAGAAAGAAAAATCACTCCAGGGAATTCTTCTCTGCCGCTGCTGAAGAACACGAAGAACAGAGGCTATGGAAACGGTTTCTTTAACCTCTCTCCACGGTTTTTTAAACTGTTTGCAACGTTTATCTTCAGTTTGCAACATTTATCTTGAGCTTTTACTGTAACAGTTATTCTGTAACGCCTGTACAGCGTTGTAGATTCATTGTTTTATTCTTTTTAGTATATTTTCATCTTGTAAACACTTTTTGAGCCATGTATCAAACTTTTGAAAGTGTTTTGAGCAAGATGAGCTAAACCCTAACACTTGGGAAAGGAGGAAGCCATTTTTCCATGATTGATTGGTAACTTTTAATAAATTTTTTTATGACTTTTGTATTTATTTTTAATTAAAATTATGATTTTTCTTAATTGATTGTGATTTTATTTGATGGTTTATGCTGGAACCTAGAGCTTTTGATGAGCCATGCTTGTGATTTACAATTGATATTTTAAAAATCTACCTTTGGAAAAAATTAGAGTCACTTATTTGAGCTAGAATTGTTTAGAATATTATTTTTGGAATCAATTAAAAGTGGTTAATGGTGAAATCCATAACCTCAGTATTTGTGAATATTATTTTCATATTTTATGTATATTTTCTAGTTTAAAATCAGTTTTTAAATCTAAAATCAATCTTCACAAATTCGAGATTTTGAAACCCATTCTTACCACCATCTACAATCCACATCATCAGAGAACATTTGGAAAGGAATTAAAACCAATACCAGTGGTATTCTGAGGACAATAACGCTCTATACTAGTGGGCAATCCATCTAGGAGTTGTCCAATCAATGTAAATTCAATATAAATATTATATGTATATAGTTAAGTTTTTATTTTAGTTAGTTTAATTAGATTTTTATTTTTATTTTATTTGTTTTATTTTACGTTTCTTTGGTATTTTTCTTTGTATCATCACAAGTTTTGGATCAAAAAGAAATTGGAGACAAAGATTATATTGATTGATTAAAGACTTGGAGTCACAGATAAATCTAAAAGAACGGAAAAAGAAGACAAGAATTTTTTTAGTTAATTTTTTTAGGGTTTTATTTATTTTTCTTTTAGAAAATTGTATTGGGAAATTCTTATTATTTTAGGTTTTTTTTTATTATTTTTTTATTATTTTTGGACTTTTGGACTTTATTATTTTTAAACCCTACAGAAGGGTAATTAAATATAAATTGCACAGGAAATGACGACAATTACGATATTATCTCTGCCCCTCGGGTTTGTACACTGACATAGGAGTCGCTGGCCTGAGTCGACTTCAACAGTTCATCGCCCGTCTGAACGGGAGGTAAAACTCGAACCACCCACGAATCCCCTGTCAGTGGGTTTTCCGGACGCCTTTGTAATGCATATATGCGGAGGACCTGAATACAGATTTACTTTTCTAGTAAAAGGCAAGAACTGTCCATACAAGATAAGGACTCGGATTTCATCACCGTTTCTTTCTTACCCGCTTTAGGAACACGTTACCAAACGCAAACCTAAGCCTTAAAATTTGACTAGAAAGATACTGATAGGGTAAAGAGCTTATTGGAAAATCATTCGAAAGGATTGTATTGGTTACTTTGTTAGCCTAACTCAAGGATCAGGAAGATTAATTTTAAGTTGGTTCGTGCCACCTTGTAACCCAAGTAAACGTTTGCCAAAGAGGTAGGGTTATTCAAGCTTCACAGAGCTTATCCTTCTTCTCTCGACCGAGTTAATATAATTCGGATCGGTCAGCGAGGTTTGCTAAAACTCTAATTAGTCGCCTTTTGGGAGACTAGAAGCTGGTCTAGAGACAATCTAAGTGGAACCATCATGTTTTTTCTTTGCTATATTCAATAGATTTTGTTGGTCGAGTCAGCATTGCTTGTGTTTGTTTAGAACCCCTTCAAATAGTATTTATTTTTGTGAATATATTAGGAAGTTTTTGTTAGAAAATGTCGAACTGGTATTATGAGGACCAATACAATGAATATCCGACTGAATTTCAAAATACACATTATCCGTACTATCAACATGATGTGGATAGTATTCGGGACCATCACCAACCATTTGGAGGTTATTGCTCATACCAAGGTGATCCCAATTACTATTGGTACATACACCCATCATATGAACATAAAAATGAGCAAAATTTGAGTTCTTTGTCTTGGAGAGATGCCCTAAAGCAGACACGATCTAGTACTCTCTATGATGACCCAAATCCTTCTCTAGAAGAATCACACGAGAAGTTGCGATCTAGTACTCCTTATGATCCATTGTTTCTCTAGAGAATTCCTTCAAGAAGTTGACTGAGAATACAAATAGGTTCGTATTAAGTATGGGGGGAACAATTAGTAGTCCAACTCTTTCTCTAGAAGAATCCCTCATGCAGTTAACTGAGAATATATATAGGTTTTCATTAAGTGTGAGTGAAATTCTTGCAAAGAATAATATTGCTCAAAATGATCTTAATTGCCAGTATAGTGCTACCCTTGATAATTATTCACCTAGTCAATAGGACGAGGATAGAATTGGTAATACTACTTATTTAGACGAGGTTCAAACATCTTCATATTATTATGATGATTTGGATAGTATTGACAAAGAACTTGAAATATACAGGCAGAGTGATCAGGAAATTGTCACTCCAATTGTGCTTCATGATGATAGTGTTATTTCTGGTTCAAATCCAATTAATTTGAATGATTATTCACCTATTCAAAAGGAAGAGAATTTGACTAGAGATACCACTGTTTTAGATGATGTAGTATTGTCTTGTTTTGAATCCGATAATGGTTTAGAGGAACGGGTTTATCTTGAGATTACTGTTTTAGAGTCCAACGACTTAGAAACAATAGGCGTAGATAAAGAAGATAGACCAATAGAGATTTTAAATATGAGTGAGGATGCACCACCTGATTATAACTTATAAGAAGCAATTGACTATTTTTAGGAATCTGACGATCTAGAAATTAGGGAAACTGTG
Source organism: Papaver californicum (assembly GCA_023531435.1). Lineage (NCBI taxonomy): Eukaryota > Viridiplantae > Streptophyta > Magnoliopsida > Ranunculales > Papaveraceae > Papaver > Papaver californicum. Next base: position 812,796 of record JAJJMC010013841.1, read on the forward strand.
ACTAGTCTATCTAGAGACACTGAAGACTCTGAGTTTGGGGGTGATTAACATTCTCCCTGTGCTTTATCTTTGACTCTTAGAAAGATCCCTTACTTGGGACTTGACATTTGTGCCTCAACCATTTTACAAGATTATCTTCATACACGTTTCCCGAACCAAATGATGTCTATAAAAAAGTTCAGTTGTTAGAAACCCATCCTCTGGTCGATGTGGTTCACCTAGGCAATAATACCAAGATTGACTTTTTTTTCCACCATAAATTTTTCTTCCAATTGTTGGAACGTTTGAATTTCAAATGTGTCAGTTATTAAGTTTTAAGACTAAGCCTAATTACTTTAGGAAATTATAATCGACACATTTTCTTAAGAATGACCACCGTTTTCATAGTAGTCAGCAATGTGAGTCCAATCTAATTAACTTTGAGGATCCACCATTATTCAGGTTATTATTATGTGCTTCAAATTTATTAGTTGAGTTACTTCATACTCTACAACCTGATTCTCCGGATCCTTCCAATGATGAAATCCAGCCCATGAAAACATTTTATCTAGACCCTTTTATAGAGCCTGAACCTGAACCATAACTAGATGTAGTTCTCTTAAAGAGAAAAATAAATAAGGGTGTGCTCGGTTTTTTCATTTTCTTGGCCTGTTGCAGTTTCCTTTTATTTAGAATAACACTATTTGATTCAGATGACCCACAATTGTACCGGCTATTGCTATATGATTTTATGAGGTGACTAATTCTTTCTTAGAATGGCTGAAGACTTTAAACTTAGCACTTCTTGGGAGGTAACCCATGCTCATAAGACACGATAATATCTTTTCTTCACTCCTTTCCTTCGATTGGTAACAGTTTCTCCTTGCTCATGCTTTTAATCATTCATTTTTAGAACATTGATGACAAAGTTAGATTTAAGTTTGGGGGTAAGGGAGAAACTTTTTAGTGCAATAATAAAAATCCAAACTTTAGAAACTTGTGAACAATTCAGGATGACACTAACCATTCTAGGTAGATGGGAACATAGCTCTTATCTATAGGAATTGGTGTGCCCATCTAAATGGTCTATTCATAGGAGGATGCACTCAGGTGTTAGAAATAACATGATAATCATTGAACAAGCATATTTCGAAGTCTATCTCGACCATATCACCTTCTGTTTTTATTTTTGCAATTTTTTGTGTTTCTCTAAGTGATTTGGTGGGGTACCAGTATTGTATTGTTATCACCGCCAGGATGAAGTATAGTGTTTTAGATCAAGCCCCACTATTGTATAATTTAGACCATTATTCAAAAAAAAAATGAATATTGAAACTTTGATAGCAATATGTATGTCTTCTCCCTGTCTTCGTCGCCTAAGCAAGCGTGGAACGCAGGATCCATGAAAACTATCATGTAAGATGTTGATAAGGAGCATGCGCTTGGATTCAAATTGATCCAATCATGTTGTCAGTATATTTAATAAAGATTATTATTTTATTTCCAATAAATCGACCGTTGGGGCCCTTTTATAAACCAGTTGAGTCGACATTAGTATAAGGATTAAAAAAAGTGGGAGTGTATCTCAATCCATTAGGATTCATCCTAGCAGTGACCTTCCGACAGATATGGGAAACATCATTCACCTTAGTCAACATGTGCACCATTTATTACTTATATATCCATCTTCTAATATATCCATGTGTTTGAATTTGATTGATTCCGAGCAATGTGAATGTTGATAAGTTCCATTCAAAACTGGAATGTTTGATGATTATTTGAGTAGAGTTTTGCATTCTTATATGAATTTTGGTACGCTGAGTGCAAACTCGTGTACATCAATTGGACTCATATAGGGTAATGATTCTTATAGGCGAAGAATTTAGTATGCCAACTAAATAGCTTGTTTAGTGTCTACCCTCAATCATTCACAAGTAGCTAAAGTTTAAAGTAAAGGTTTTGTGGGTATACCTCTTTGTAAACCCTCACGGGACAAAACTCGCCCACTAGGGACACCTAAGGGTTTAAAGGATTATTGCACACGCTAAGTGCAATCGCGATGCCTGTGAAAGTGAGTTAGGATTTTCATTTTCTATATTAGATTTGCTCGAGGGCTAGCAAATAATAAGTTTAGGGGTATTTGATAGACACATTTTTGTGTATGATTTGTCCAATTCTTTATATTGATAGTGCTCGATTATACATTAATTGTGTTATTTTTGTTGTGTTTTTAGGTACTTATGGAAAATAAACATTTTTGAAAACATTGGCTTGAAAAAGTGTTAAAGGCACCCTCACTTTGGATAAGGGAACCCAAGAACACCTCGTTGTTAAAGTGTCACGGACCGGAAAATTCCGCCTCCGGCGCGTTGCGCTAGGCAGGCCAGAACTCCCCGATGCGTGATTTTAAAGAGTGTGACGGGACCTTAAAGCTTAACTTCTAGCTGGAAAGTGCAGGTAAATTTTGCTTTCCAAACATGCCTTGTTTGCATTAAACTCGAAACGTAGTTCCCACATCATTCAAGCTACGTTTATACCGTTCCAGATATATTTGCCTTCCCAAACATGCTTTGAAAGCATGGTACTCAGACCGTAGTCTCCATATCGTTCCAAATCACCCCTGACCTACAAAGGGTGCAAGACCATTAAATCCCATGGTGAATGCCTTTGACTAGCATACCATTCCAAATTTTCCTCATTATACCAAGGGCTGAAGGTTATACAAGCTAAGGGGGATGCCTTTGGAAAGCATCACATAATTTCGCTTTATTTTCCAGGCCTAACTCATGCCTTGGACCAACACCTAGGCTATTTCAAGCCTAAGCTTTCGCTTCATCAATTTTATTTCGACCATGCGCTGGAGCCTGCACTTATCTTGTTCTTGCCAAGAGTGCAACATCCAGGCACATTCCATTCCATGCCGCGACGGTTCCAAGGACGTATGAACAATCCATCAAATGAAATTGCAACTACCTCATCAAGTGTGGCAACAATCATCTCTTGCTTAGCATTGCCGAGCCAGATGATATGAGTTACCATAATATCGCAATCATCTCCCAAATTAGATGATATGAGCGACAAGGTGCTTCACCTCAACGCATTGCATTGCGGATGCCTACGTACCCAAACCGTACCTTGATGGGATCAAGCATGACCGTAGTTCTTCAGAGGGTCAATTCGAAAGGGACAAGCAACTTAAGCCTATTAAGACAAAAACCAACTTCGATTCCAACTTCATCGCAATGCCAAAGGCCAAGCAAAACCTAGTCTGTGTATGCCAAAGGGCTTTCGCAAGGTATGCACTAGCTTGTGCATAACTATCACTATTTATTATGCAAATATGCATTATCAAGTACGTAACACGATCGAAAGATGCTTTTGCATAATTCAAGCTTCATTGTATAAGCTACCATCATATTGATGCTTATGCATCAAGTATGCTCTAACGTATAGGCTACTTCGCATATCTACATGTGCATTACCCCTCATGCACATTCAAGCTTCATCGGTTAAGCTACAGGCATATTGATGCTTATGCATCAAGTATGCTCCAACGTATTGGCCACTTAGCATATCTATATGTGCATTACCTCTCATGCACATTCCAACAAAGCTCCCTCCCTATATATGTTGTATTCGCATTTCTACAAACAAATATTAGAAGGGTAGGGGTCATCCATCGACTGCAAGGCCGCAAATGAAGATTTCTTGCCAAAGCCAAGCGAAGCATTCTCGGGTAACATACAGTTAAACACGTTGATGAGCATCAAATATGCTCCATCGTATAAGCTACATCGCATTTATATGTGCATTACCGTTCATGCACATTCAAGCAAAGCTCCCTCCCTATATATGTTTTATTTGCATTTCCACAAATAAATATTTGAAAGGTAAGGGCCATCCATCGACTGCAAGACCGAAAATGAAGATTTCTTGCCAAATCCGAGCATTCTTGGCTCGGTGATACATTGGATAATGCATCACAGCATAATAGTACCTTAGCATTATGATGCATTTATCGAATAACGACATTGGCTCGGTGATGTATTGGGTCATGCATCACGGCATAATAGTGCCTTAGCACTATGATGCTCTCACTTATGCAACTTCGGCTCGGTGATGCATTGGGTCATGCACAATGTAGTCAATCTCGGATCTCGGTCTTGTCGCGGCCGGGACCTTGACACCTTGACAACGATATCTCGGGGAGATTATCGGCCAAATCT
>JAJJMC010013841.1:822000-893337 GCA_023531435.1 Papaver californicum
TTCTGTTCTTCGAATTAGGTTTCTTTTCAGATGATAATATTTCTGAACTTACTTACGACCGTTGGATCGTCTTTGATATTAGAGACCGTTAGATTAAACTGAAAATACCATTTTACCCCTAAATACGGGCGTATCGTCGCGGTCGCGATATCGGAAATGCGGCCGTTATTCGCGGTAGAATCGCGGGGAACGATATCGCGGATATCGTCACGGATTGCGGCCGATACCTTGAAAAGCGCCGATATCTCGGCCGTAACGGCCGAGATTGACTACATTGGTCATGCATCACGGCATAATAGTACCTTAGCACTATGATGCTCCAACTTAAGCAACTTTGGCTTAGTGATGCATTGGATCATGCATCACGGCATAGTAGTGCCTTAGCACTACGATGCTCTCACTTACACAACTTCGGCTCGGTGATGTATTGAATCATGCATCACGGTATAATAATACCTTAGCACTATGATGCTCCAACTTAAGCAAATTCGGCTTAGTGATGCATTGGATCATGCATCACGGTATAGTAGTGCCTTAGCAGTACGATGCTCTCACTTACGCAACTTCGGCTCGGTGATGCATTGAATCATGCATCACGGCATAGTAGTGCATTTGTACTATGGTGCCTCCTCGGATACACATCACGCGTAGTAGGGCCTTAACACTATAATTCGAGGCCAAGGCATCCACACCCTACTGCACATCTGGGTAAGCTTTATAAGCTTAGGATGAAACTTCAACCCAGGCCATGACGCATCCTTGAGTAAGCTTCATGCAAAAATTTCCGGTGTTACATTCTTACCACCTTTAAAAAAAATTCGTCCTCGAAATTTAACTCAAAACTATTGTGGACAAGCTTCATCGATTAAGGTTTCTTATGCATATGTCCCATTCCATGATGCACAAAAATCTCGTATGGTTCGATGTTTGTTAATGAGCACAAATTAGAACCTTCTGAATATGCGTCCCATACCGCATCCAAGGATCCTAATAGGGCCCATAATTTGCCATAAACTCCAATTGAGACCTTCCGAACATACGTCCCATACCGCATGCTCGAGGATCAACAAAGGTTTTTATAACTTTAACGAGAAAACTCAAATTGGATCCCTAAACATGCGTCCCATACCACATGCTCAAGAATGCAAAAGAATTTACTCAACACGAGATCTTAAGTGGACGTCCCATACCATAAACTTAAGAGTTCCCAAAATTCACATAGGTTGAAAAGTGTCATCGCAAGTTTATAAATAGTTTGTAGCGTAGTACTGTGAGGATCAAACTCTAAGCCAATGCAGTCGGATGCAAGCCATCGTCCCGGACGATCTTCCACCCGTAGGTGGGTGCTAGCAGACCTGACATCGCACACCGTGCCGCACGGGTGAGGGGTGATCAGTCCCAGTTCCAAGGGTAGTCGGATACTAGCCACCGTTCCAAACGGGTTTCCTGGAAAACTCACAGCACACTCGAGCGCGTCCAAATCTTAACGGAGTAACTAGTGAGTTACAATTTCTTTTGTATAGGCACTTGGCCTTATTTATCCATTATATTTTTGCGCAACAGTTGGCCTACTCTTCCAACTTTTCCATTTCTTTTGAAGGAAAATTTTGTAGTCATAATACAAAATGCTCACCGACGAGTCCAAAACTCACAGTCCCTAGTGTTTTTCTCGGAACTTGCTCTGATACCATTTGTTTAGTGTCTACCCTCAATCATTCACAAGTAGCTAAAGTTTAAAGTAAAGGTTTTGTGTTTTTCTCGGAACTTGCTCTGATACTATTGGGTCATGCATCACGGCATAATAGTGCCTTAGCACTATGATGCTCCAACTTAAGCAACTTCGGCTTAGTGATGCATTGGATCATGCATCACGGCACAGTAGTGCCTTAGCACTACGATGCTTTCACTTATGCAACTTCGGCTCGGTGATGCATTGAATCATGCATCACGGCATAATAGTACCTTAGAACTATGATGCTCCAACTTAAGCAACTTCGGCTTAGTGATGCATTGGATCATGCATCACGGCATAATAGTGCCTTAGCACTACGATGCTCTCACTTACGCAACTTCGGTTTGGTGATGCATTGAATCATGCATCACAGCATAGTAGTGCATTTGCACTATGATGCCTCCTCGGATACGCATCACGCGTAGTAGGGCCTTAACACTATAATTCGAGGTCAAGGCATCCACACCCTAATGCACATCTGGTTGCAGCGAGTTCTCTGTTATTTTTGGAAGGATTGAGTGCGTCAAGAAAGTTTGAAACTGTCATAAAATGTGTTGGTAATGCATTTGGAAAATTCCAGCAGTATTTCAACGCATGAAGAGAAGAAAAAGAGAAATTATTCCCATGCCTGGCATAACGAATAAAGGAGTTAAACGAAGATTATTTAGAGTTTGACCGTGATTATGGGGCTGGTGAAGTATATAAGGTGCTGGAGTTGATTAGACTAGGGGGGGTCGAAGAGAAGGAAGAAAAATCACTCCAAGGAATTCTTCTCTACTGCTGCTGAAGAACATGAAGAACGGAGGCTACGACAACAGTTTCTTCAACCTATCTGCCATGGTTTTTTTAACTGTTTTGCACGTTTATCTTTAGTTTGCAACATTTATCTTGAGCTTCTACTGTAACAGTTATTCTGTAATTCCTCTACAGCGTTGTAGATTCACTGTTTTATTCTTTTTACTATATTTTCATCTTCTAAACACTTTTTGAGGCATGTATCAAACTTTTAAGAGTGTTTTGAGCAAGATGAGATAAACCCCAACACTTGGGGAATGAGGAAGCCATTTTTCCATGATTAATTGGTAACTTTTAATAATTCTTTTATGACTTTTGCGTTTATTTTTAATTGAAATTCTGATTTTTCTTAATTGATTGTGATTTTATTTGATGGTTTATGATGGAACCTAGAGCTTTTGATGAGCCATGCTTGTGACTTACAATTGATATTTTAAAATTCTACCTTTGGTAAAAATTAGAGTCACTTATTTGAGCTAGAATTGTTTAGAATTATTATTTTTGGAACCAATTAAAAGTTGTTAATGGTGAAATCCATAACCTTAGTATTTGTGGATATTATTTTCATATTTTGTGTATACTTTCTAGTTTATAATCAGTTTTTAAATCTAAAATTAATCTTCACAAGTTCGAGAGTTTGAAACCCATTCTTACCACCATCTACATTCCACATCATCAGAGAACATCTATAAAGGAATTAAAACCAATACCAGTGGTATTCGAGGACAATAACGTTCTATACTAGTTGGCAATCCATATAGGAGCTTTCCGATCAAGATAGATAGATAGATAGATAGATAGATAGATAGATAGATAGATAGATAGATAGATAGATAGATAGATAGATAGATAGATAGATAGATAGATAAAGACAGTGATGAGCACCTTGGTCAGAAACATATTCTTTTACGATTTTAGAGTAAAATAAAAAAATAACAAGGCTTAGTTGTTAGATATTACCAGAAATATTACAGTAGGCTTGAATTCTGAATATCATCACGTTGATGGATCTGCAAGTCAGGGATGATTGACATGGATGTATAGAGGCACAACATCATCATCAGGGATGCAACATCAGTGTTTCAGGCTTTTAAGTACTCCATGCAAGTTCACATGGTTGGATAGGAAATAGAGGAGGCCCTGGATGGCCGGACAGAGAGAGGAGGCCATATGCCTAGATGGACAGACGAGAAGGCATGGCTGGAAAGACATGTGAGAGGACCCTTGGGAGTATCCATCAGCTGTTGATAGTAAGGTAAACGAGCTTTGCTTCATTTCCTCCCTTTACATGAGTACATCACTCACATATGAGGTTTGCTTTCCATCTCAACTTCTTCCTCTTTAAACCCTAGATTTGCAGGCATTGCTACTGTTGTTGTACGAGAGCATCCCTCCCTGCTCAATTGGTTCTTTCCTTTGCTAGCATCATCTGCTCCTGGGAATAGGACCTTGATTTCATTGTTTGTCTCCAATTGGCAGTCTAGTATTGTATGATGGCCTTTGTGTGAAGAGCCTCTGTTGATCATGCCTTGTTATCCTTTATGTTGGCGTTGAGTGTTACCGACTTTATTATAAGGTTGCTAAAGTTGAATTGATTTTTCTAATGAGATCAAGTCCCCAAGTGTTGAATGGTCAGGAGGTGTTTATCAACAAGACAAAAGGGATGATACTGATTTGGTTCACATTATGTGACATCCATGGATAAGTGATATTGCATATTCTGGAGAAAGTGTATTGGTTTTCAGGCTCCTTCATGAATTCATATTTATGTATACGAGTCTTCGAATAAGTTGAGGAGGTTTACAAGCTTGTATGAACTGAAACTTGTTGTGAAGACTCCTCGTTAGAACTTTCAGACATGTATAGTTTCCACGGAAAAGGCCATAGAATCCTCATACAAACTTGGATTGATGCGTTCGACCCCAAATTTTGAAGCCAATAGGCTAAGATATCATATGCAGCAAGAATCAATTAATTTTAGGTTTGCTAGGTCGTTCAATCATGCGTGAACGTATGTGATCAGTAATCCCGTGTAAAATTTCAGATTATGTAGATTTTAGCATAAGAGCCATATCTCTTAGCTTGGGTATCCGATTGACGCTCCCTTTCAGTATGTTGTAGCAGAGACATGTAAGAACAACTTTCGTGAAGTATGTATTAACCCATTCCTCACCCATAAGTATGTTTTTCAAAGTTAGGGGGCTAAGTATATAATAACTCGGGTGTCCAAGAACTTCGAATTCGATGTAGACTGGATTCTTCATGGAGTTGATGCTGGAAAGAGTTGGAAGAAGTAGCAAGTAGTTGCATACAAGAGATGGAACACCAGTGAATGTGAGATGATGACTCGAGTTATAGCTGGTAACGGCAAGGTGGAAGACAGAGAAGTTGGTGATGATAACATGGCTGGAGTAAAATTGCTTATTGAATATTTATCTAATATGGCGATGATTGTGTCTTCCTTATAGAACTTTAACTTCAGTACAATGTTTCTTTGTCAGTAGATTAGTGTCTCCAGAGCGTAGTAAGCAGCACGAGTGCAATCCCCATGTGTATAAATGCGTACTCATTTATAAATTGAATATTTTTATACATGAGTATCAATTGTTTTTTTGACTAATGAATATTCTTACCTTTGGACTGATGTTATTTACGTCGCAGCTCCTATGATCTTTGTATCACTGTCTTTAATAGTCGATCTCCATCTTTCAGAAGAAGCAAGAAGGTGATAGGTGCATTATTTGCAGTAGTTTGATGCTCTTATCATTTCTTTCTTGTTAGTTTTCATGTCATTATGCTTTGATTTTTTTTTCTTTTGAGTTTCTTAGGAGTTTTGAAGTAAATTCAACCAAAGAAGAAGAAAGGAATTCGTTACGACATGAAATGAATAAGGAAATTACGTTCTACAAGTGAAGAAGGGATAAATACCAGATTCTACTCACTCAAATCCAGGATTTCTTAATACCATTTTGAACAGAACGAGAATACGAAGTGAACGCAAAAAGAATGAGGCCATTCTGGGTTCGAACGAAGAAGTTATGGAAAAAACAGTCGAGACGAAGAAAAGGTCATCTACAGCTCAAGATCCGGCATTGCTCTTAGGAACACATACAATAATGTCTGTGACAGGAATTCAGGCAGAAAAACTTGTATTGTAACACCAAGATTCGGCATTGCTCATAAGCGACACACCTATGCCGGTTGTGACATAAAAAAGGGAAGAGAATTTGACATAACAACCGGCATTGCTTGTGGAGAATTTCCTATGCCGGCTGTAGTAAGCCTATGGGGGTCCGGTCAACGCGTTTTGGACTTCTAAATGGATACAACCTAGTCCTGAAAGGATATTAATCCCTAGATATCATGAAGTAATATAAAATGATACTTCCAAGACATGAAGAAGGGAGCTTGACACTATATTTTACACACGGAAAAGAAGAACAAAGGGTTAGGGCTTGGAGTTGCGATTGATCATCATGATTTCTAGGGTTTGCTTTACTTGCTTTCTTATATATTTTCCATGGATGTTGAGAAATCCATGATGAACTAAACCTTTCTTATTGGTTAGAGATGTAGTCCTAAGTTGGAAAACATATTTATTAATTGAAGTATTCATTCTTATATGTTCATAATCTCTTCAATATTGCTTATGTTCTACCGTTAATAACGTCATGTATGATTGATTGCTTGTTTGTTTAAGTAGCGAATTAGATGAGCATGCATTGATATCTATAGCTAAACTAGGGTTTGAGATCCGGAATTGTCGAAGGATCCTTATTACAAGTAGCACAACATAGTTGTTAATGACGGGATGTTACCATGCAGTTATGTGTAGAAGCGTGACCTAGGTTAAATCCGTGTGGCTCTTGCGCCAGATTGCTTAGAATAACCTCAACTCACAAAGACTATTGCTTTCATTGGGTTAAACTTGAGTGGATCTTGCGCCAAGTTATTCGTTGAAAAGGATTCAAAGAGTGACTCTTGCGCCTTTGATGACAATAAGAGTTTTGCCGGAGTAGACCTGCAATAGGATGATTTAGGGTTATTGATATTGAGAGTGAATGAATGTTGAGTATGATTCGGTTCATAACATGTTGGTAGATGGAAGATGAACTCTCTAACTAGTACTTTTTATCTCTGATATTTGTTTTTATCTATTTGCTTTAGTGTAACTTAGTTATAATCACAATCAAACCCCCCCCTGTTTACGTAAGTAATCAAAATAACTTGACAACCCATATCTCCCCGAGGAACGAACTTGTTCTTACTACTATACTCTAATTTATTTGTGAAGTAAAGAACTTGAAAATAATTTTGCTTGGCTGAAAACTGACCAGAAGGAATACATGAAAGTTTACCAGAACATGTAGAAATAGGTAGAGCCTTGACACAAAGTTAGGGTTTTGGTTTTCATGTGGAAACTTTTCTTAAACTCTCTAACTTGGTATTACTGTATTTTCGAACTGTAGTAGAAGCAGTGCATCCATTGAGCAAAGGGAAGTAGTCAGCGCTGTCTAAGGAAGAGAAGCCAAGAACAATGGTCAACATTGATATAAGTAGATAAAATGACATTAACTCATTAAAGGAGTTAGAAGAGATAGGAAGTCTCTTTGTATTTATCTTAATATCTTGTTGTTCATGCTCAATTCGGACATTGTATGAAAAAAGACAGAGTTTGGATATTGTATTGTACTTCCCCACTGGTATCAGTTGTTTCTAGAAGATAAATAACATGTATCTAAGTAACGTCTGAAAACTTCAAGTAGGCAATGTCGTCAATATAAAATAGGTGAAGAAAACATCAAGTGGAAAACAACAGCTGATAGAGAGCAAAGAAATGGATCTGATAGTGTTGCAGGTTGATCAGAGGTGGTGGATCTTCTAATGTGTTGGGAAGATAAGTCTCGTGCCAATGACCAGGCCCCAAGTGTAGCTCACTTGAAATCTACCATCAGAGTAGATATAACATTATTTGATGGAGTTTTCATGTCTCTGGAAATTAATCCTCTTCTCATATATAACAATGGAGATATTAGACTCTCCATGTATTGCTTGTTGTTTCAGAAGGAAATTTCCTCTTATAATGAAGACAATGATGGTTTCAAATCTCCTTCAGAAGGCGATGAAGGTAGTCGTCCCGTTTCAGAAGAATGAAAGAATAAAGGCTCAGGAAGTGATATAGATGTTCCAAATAATTCATAACATAGAAATTTACTTTATAATTACTTAGAAACATCTTTTGAATGAAGTAATGAATGAAAACTTGAATGAAAATATGAGCAATTTCGTGAAATTCGCTGTTAGAAAAATCAGAAATAATTCCTTTATTGAAAACGCCATAAAATCCTCATACAAAGTCCGTTTTCAATGATGTACCCCGATTTTGTCATGCCTAGGAGATGAGCTATCACCTTGCAGAAGATTTTGAGTTTTAAGGTCTTTTAGAAGCTCAGAAAGACAAAAGAGAAAAAACTCAGGAAGAATTCATGAATTTTTCAGTTGGGAAGTAGTTGAGAGTTATGATCATATCTCGTAGCTCGTTTGTCCGATTCATGTGATTTTTGATATGTCGTATAGGATATCAATACAAAGAGTTTGGTATATAATTCACCCCTATATGCATTACCAATTTCTCCCAGCTCACGGCTTTGTATAGGGAAATGCAAAATAGCCTTTGATGAGCTTATTGTGAAAACGTGTTTTTAAGCCTCTGGTCTATTTGCTTGAGATTTGGGTACTTGATGAAGTAGAATTGTATAATTAATCCACTTATATTCTGAAAATTTCTTGTTGGAGCTTGAATCTCACAACTTTTAATCAATTAGTATTTTTATAGAGCGAATGTAGAGATGAATGTAGCAGTAGTGTAGAGGTAGTGATTTACTTTTGCTTCCTTTAGTGACAACACCTATAAATGGTTGAATGTTGTACTACTTGTCGGTAACTCGTCTATTAAAACAAGTCTCACAAGCTTATGCAGGCTCTCTCCATCAAAGCATGTGTAGTTATAGTCGATTGTCTGAATCTTGGAAAGAGTCTCTTGTTTCTGCACCACATCGGTTGTGGTTAGTGGAGTATGTGCATCCCTTACTTCTCCAGTATGCTAACCAGATAGAGGGGTGTTAGTAGCACCGATGTTGATAACCGTAAGAATATTGCAGGAGTAACGGTGTTGGTACTATCAGAATTGGATTTGAGAGATAGTTATTGAATCTGACCTAAGATCAACCACTTTCTAAAAATGAGGAAAATTGAGAAATTGAAAATATTGTAACTGGGAGATTAATCTCCCACTGTGGTCGCTAAAATGTTTGTGGGGAAAAACGAATTTAGGCCTAATTTAGGAAAGTGGGATGAGCATATGATAATTCGTCAATCCTTAAACATTTGTACTGTTGAAGTACTTTGTTTAGATTTGAGAGATAAATCTATACAATCCTTGCCTAAACCAAGCAATGGTCGTTCCAGTTTTGCTTTAGTCAAAAAATGAGAAGGAGAAGGGTTGGTCTTAGGGAGGGAAGCAAGAGAAGGTTGAGATCTGAGTATCAGACTCTGTAGGATGTATTTGGTGTAAATAGCTATGAACAATTCTTTGTTTAAGAAGATTGAATGATTGAATTCAACTTGTCTTGTTCTGTATTAGACTTAGAGTTGGAATTGTTATATTTTAGACTTGTCCAGTTCAGACTTCTTCGGATTTGTTCCCCTTTCTATTCAATAGATTGAGAATCTATTTATATCATAACTATTATAACCACCTGACCTCTTCTCTGGAAGAAAGTGTCGATGGTTGAGTAGTGGTAAAGTGGTGAGGGTGGAGAAGGTGCTGACAACTACTTTCCACTTCAATTGAGCTTGAATGGATAGTTTGTCAACTTACCACTCCTCTACTCAATTGTTGATCGAACTTTCCAGAGTTTCTCTTTTAGTGGGTGCATTGTTGCACCACATATCGTAGACCACCAGACCAAAACCATGATTAGTATCCTCCCATTTGTGACATTTGATGTCTCGTGTAAATCTTGTAGTATTGAGTACTACTAATAATATTAAGTCGAATGTGACCTACTTAGTCTTCTGATTAAAAACCTATCTTGCTTGACTAGACTGATGAACCTGTCTTACTTGACTAGACTTATGAGTCTAGCAGAATAAAATAAATATATATTTATTTGTGTATAAGGAACATTGTTTCAATCTTAGTCAATTATGTATTGACATGTTTATTTTGTAAAATAAGTGTATGTTGTTGGGCATGTAAAATTGTATGTGAGGTCACATACGAAAATACATGTGTGAGAGGCCTAGTATAGCTTAGGGTTTGAAGCTTGTCAAAACCCAAATCTGCCAACTCAAGATATTCACGTGAAGGAAGAGGGAAGAGTGCCAAATCGAGTTATTCACGTAAAGGAAGAGGGAAGAGCGCCAAACTTTTGTCCAGAAGCAAGAGTCTCAAGTTTTTCTCTTTGCACCCAGCTTCACATATTGAGGGTGAAAGAGTAAAATTTTAATTTATGACAAGAAGCAAGTTGTGTGAGTTTGGCTTCTGAATGAAGGCATATGAGTTTTTCCTCAAGAATAGTCACACAATCTTAGCTTCTTATCTAAGACGCGCACGTTGGAAGCAAGAGAGGTAGAGACGTCCCCATCTTCAAAAATTAGGGTTTGAAAGTGTTTGGCCAGAAGGAAATAAGCTCAAATTCTACTCGTGTGCTCAGCCTCACATATTGAGGGCAAAATAGTAAAAATACCAAATCTTTGGAGAGAAGCATGACGTTCGTGCTTGCTCTTTGATTGAAGTCGTGCAAGCCTTGCCTGAGAAGCAAGAAGCACAAGAAAAGGTAAGGGCCGCTTGAAAACTAGGGTTAGCCTCCCCTTTCAAAATTAAGGTTTGAAAGTACTTTTTGAAACGCTTTTGACACGCTTATAAGTGTTGCGGATCTGGTTTCAAAATTAAGGTTTGAAAACACTAATTAGGGTTTGAAAGGACTTTTGACACACTTATAAGTGTTGCGAACTTATTTTCAAGTGTTTTGAAAACCCTAAATTGAATTCTTTTTTTTGTAGAATTTTAAAGTTTAGTATTTCTCAGACCCGAATCTTTGAGAGGTAATTTACTATTGTTCTTCTTCTTTACGCCCGCAACTCAGGCTCGATCTGATTGTTTCTTCTCTCTTATTTCTAAACTATCCCAACATATCCTGAAGCTCTACTCGACCCTTTATTTATACTGCAACAACCAATTACTCCAATATCTTCTCAAAATTCTAGTAATAAATTTGTTTCAATGAGAAAAAAAATCTCGGGAATATTTCTTCTTCGAATCTGATTTTTTTTTTTTCTTTCTCGGTCATCTTGTTTGTTTCCTTCTCGGTGATGTTAGTTTGATTCTGTTACCATACTCGAGAATATTTTACGATGTTGTTGCCACTGAAATCTCAAAGAATATTTCTTTTGATTTACACATTTGAGAATATTTGACACGGACAACTATATTGCCCTCTTTATTTTAAAATGACCGTTCCAAAGTTTCACGAGATTTCCCTTTTATTCGAAGTTACCAAATATGGTACAACTCTTCTCTTAATAACGTAAGTGAATATTTTGTCCTTAAAATTGTAACTATCCCAAAAAAATCTCATGAACAACTCAAGCAGTTGAGAATAATAAGTTCTCGCAAAAAAATCTTTCAAACGTAAAGAAGAAGGGGTGCCCCCTATCCAGAACATGGGTGCCTTTAGCACCAGGGTGCCCTTAATAATTTGTGGTGGTTCCTTTAGTAATATTTCTCGGGGGTGCAAACATCACTTTTCGAGCCAATTTTTCCATAAAAGCTTATTTCTCCAAAAACACCTACACACACACATAAAATACTATAATAAGTACAAAAATAAGCACTAACAATAAATAGAATTGATACAGAATAGACAGAAAAATGTGTCTATCAAATACCCCCAACTTATTATTTGCTAGTCCTCGAGCAAATGTAATCTAGAAAATAAAAATCCTAACTCACTGTCGCAGGCATCGCGATTACACTTAGTGTGTGCAACAAGCAATTAAATTCCTAGGTGACCCTATAAGACGAGTGATGTCTCATGAGGGTTTACAAAGAGGTATACCCACAAAACCTTTATTCCAACTTTTAGCTACTTGTGAACGATTGATGGTAGACAATAAACATGATATTTAGTTGGTTGCTAAATTCCTTGGCTATGGAAATCATTACTCTATATGAATCCAATTGAAGTACACGAGTTTGCACTCAAGCGTACTAAAATTCATATATAAGAAAACAAAGCTCTACTCAAAAGTTGACCAAGATACTTGGAATCTAACAAAGCACAATCACATGAATATATTAAGAAGATGGATATGGAGATAGAAGTGTGTGCATGTTAACTAAGATGAACCCTAATGCATTGAGATACACACTCACTGGTATGAATCCTAATTCTAGTATCAACTCAACTGGTATGTAGAAGGGCCCCAACGGTTGATTTATTTATTTAAAAAAAAAATTGTCGACAACATGATTATATCTTTTGAATCTAAGCGCATGCTCCTTGTCAGCATATTACATGATAGTTCTTATGAATCCTGCGTTCCACTCTTGCTTAGGAGACGGAGACAGGGAGAACACACATATATTGTTGTCCAAGTGTATTTTTTTTTGTCTGAACAAAAATAAAATACAAAAATAGGGATTGATCTCAATCACTCTACTTCATTCTAGCGCTGACAACAAGGCGATACTAGTGACCCACCAAATCACTTAGAGATAAAGTTGCAAAAATAAAAACAAAACGTGACATGGTGACGACTATCATGTTATTTGTAACATATGAGCTTTGTCCTTTTATAAATAGACCATTTAGATGGGCACACCAATTCTTATAGACAAGAGCTATGTTTCCATCTACTTATAATGGTTAGTGTTATGCTGAATTGTTCACAAGTTTCTAAATTTTGGAGTTTACTTATTTCAACTAAAAGTTTCTCCCTTACCCCCAAACTTAAACCTAACATTGTCCTCAATGTTTCAAATTAAAGTGAAATACCATAAATTTAGGTAACTAGAGGAATAAAGAGGTAAGTCAGAAAGATAGTACCTGGGGTGAAGCGTAACAATCCTTCTCCGGAGAATAAGACAGAAAATAAAAAACAAAAACAAAAACCTACAAAAACTTACGAATGTACAACAACAACCATGATGATCAATCAAGCTAAGAAGGGTCCTCCAGAGGGACCTCCTCAACATCACTTGTAAGAAAAGGCTCTAAAATGGTTTTAATCTCTGACCGTTAACCTTGAAAGGGCTTCTACCATATTGAGTCTCAATATCAATATCACCATGAGGAAAAACAGTATGAACTATAAAAGGACCCGTCCACCGAGAGTGTAACTTCCCGAGGAAGAGATGCAAGCGGGTATCATACAGAAGACCTTTTGACCTTCAGAAAATGACTTTCTTAAAATATTTCTATCATGCACAAGTTTTATTTAATTCTTATACTCCTTATAACTATCGTATGCATTTCTACGAATCTCTTCCAGCCCATTGAGCTAGAGTTTCCTGTGAGCTCCTGCCTTGTCAAGTGAAAAATTAGCCTGCTTAACATCCCAAAAGGCTCTATGCTCTAACTCAAAAGGAAGGTGACAATCCTTGCCAAATACAAGTCGGTAAGGTAACATTCCAATGGGGGTCTTAAACGCAGTACGATAAGCCCATAAGGCATCAGTAAGCCTCAATGACCAGTCTTTCCGATTAGGATTAATTATTTTATTCTCTAAGATATGTTTAATCTACCTATTGGAAACCTCTAACTAACCACTAGTCTGTGGGTGATATGGGGTAGCTACTTTGTGGGTAATACCATATTTCTTCATTAAAAGACTAAACGATCGATTACAAAAGTGTGAACCTCCATCAATAATTATAGCTCCCGGTGTACCAAAACGTGCAAATATGTTATCATTCAAAATTGGACCACAACCTTGTGGTCGTTTGTTTTACACGAAACCACCTCAACCCACTTAGACACATAGTCTACATCGACAAGTATGTAAAGATTACCAAAAGAATTAGAAAATGAACCCATAAAATCAATGCCCCACACATTCAAAGACCTCAATCACTAAATTAGGGTTCAAAGGCATCATATTTCTAAGGGAAATGGTTCCTAACTTCTAGCAGCGGTCACAAGAAACACAGTAACTGTGGAAGTCTTTAAACAACAAAGGCCAGTAGAATCCACACTGCAATATCTTAGCAGCAATCTTCTTAGCACTAAAGTGACCCCCGCAAGCATGATCATGACAAAAGGAAATAATACTGGATTGGTCACTCTCAGGTATATCTCCTAATAATATAGTTTGAACAATACTTAAACAGATAAGGATCATCCCAAAAGAAATGCTTAACCTCTAAAAACCTAAAACGATATTTTTTTACCCCAATGTTGAGGCATTCAACCAGTAATAAGATAATTCATTATATTGGTAAACCAAGGTAATCAGGAAACAAGGAAAAGTTCTTTATCAGGAAAACTATCTCTCACATGAGGGGAATCATCAGGGGAATCAACAACAAGTCTAGACAAGTGGTCTGCTACTACGTTTTCTGCACCCTTTTTGTCTCAATTACTAGAGAAAATTCTTATAACAAAAGGATCCATTTAATCAATCTAGGTTTAGTATCCTTCTTAGATAGAAGGTACTTCAAAGCAGCATGATCAGTAAAGACTATAACTTTAGAACCTGAGGATATGATCTAAACTTATCCAAGGCAAAAACAATGGCTAATAATTCCTTCTCTGTGGTAGTATAATTCAGTTGGGCATCATTCAGAGTTTTACTGGCATAGTAGATCACATGAAGTAATTTGTTTTTCCGATGACCTAAACAACACCAAAGACATAATTTGAAGCATCACGCATATCTCAAAGGGTAGGTTCCAGTTAGGTGCTTGGACAATGGGGGCGGTAGTGAGCAAAGTATTAAACTTCTTGAAAGCCTCTAAACAAGCATCATCACAGATAAACTTAGCATCTTTTGTAAGCAAATTGCAAATAGGTCTAGAAATCAAGCTAAAATCCTTATGAATCGACGATAAAAACATACATGCCCTAAGAATGACCTAATATCTCTTATGGTTTTAGGAACCTGTAAATTCTTAATAAGGTCAACTTTGGCTCTGTCTACCTCTATAACCCTTAGAAGATACGAATATGCCCTAAAATAATTCCTGACCAAACCATGAAATGACATTTCTCCCATTTAAGAACTACATTATTTTCCTTATACCTAGTCAATACTAATGTCAAATGATGCAAGCACTCATAAAAACATGAACCAACTACTGAAAAATCATCCATAAAGACCTCTATAAACCGTTTTACCATGTCAGAAAATATGCCCATCATGCAATGCTGAAAAGTAACGGGCGTATTACACAACCCGGAAGGCATGCGTATATATGCAAAGGTACCAAAGGGACAGGTAAACATGGTTTTCTCTTGGTCTTTTGGGGCAATAACAATCTGATTATAACCAGAGTAGCCATTTAACAAGTAATAATGACTATGTCCATATAATTGCTTTAGCATTTGGTCGATGAAAGGATGGGGAAAGTGGTCCTTTCTTGTGACCTTGTTTAATTTTTTATATTCAATACAAACACGCCATCTCGTGGTTACTCGGGTTGGGATTAACTCATTGTTATCATTCTGTACTACAAGGATACCTGATTTCTCGAAAACAACCTGAACGGGGCTTACCCACTTACTGTCTGGAATGGGGTAGATAAGACTTGTATCTAACAACTTAAGCACCTCAGTCCGAACTACTTCTTTCATGTTAGGGTTTAGTCGACGTTGCGTCTCCCTAGAAGGTCTGGTGTCATCCTCTAAATGAATCTGATGCATACAAACAGTAAGACTTATACCCTTAATGTCTGCTAAGGTCCACCCTAAAGCTTCCTTATTGTCTTGAAGTACGGTCACTAACCTACTTTCCTGATCACTATCCAAGTCGGATGCTACAATTACATGCAAAGTCTCAGATGGCCTAAAAACACATACTTCGGGGCATCTGGTAGTTATTTAAGGTCCAACTTAGGAGGCTCTTCTAGATAAGGAATTAGGGTAGACTTAGAAACTGGTAGTGGTTCGAACTTAGCTCTCTATCCATTACTAGTGTCTATCAAAGAGGAGGAATCTAACAAAGCTTTCAACTTATTAATCACACTATCACCATCAAAATCAAACCCAAAGTGGGCTAGGCATTTCTCTAATGCACCTTCTAACAAAGTGTTTGGTAATGACTCCTGAACTAATGTTCTTATGATGTTCACCTCTTCGATGCGCATCTCATCTATCTCAGGGGTTTGCTTACTAACATTGAAAATATTCAACTCAATAGCCATATTACTAAAAACTAAATTCATAATACCATTTCGACAGTTAATGATCGCATTACATGTAGCTAAAAATGGGTGACCTAATATCACAAGTATCTGGGTTTTTGGGTCAGGGGCAGGTTGGGTATCTAAAATAAAAAAATCCACTGGATAAATAAATTTCTCGACCTCATTAAGAACATTCTCTATAACACCACGAGGAATTTTCACAGATCTATCAGCTAACTGGAGTGTTACCTGGGTAGGTTTTAACTCACCAAGTCCTAGATGGAGGTATACATGGAACATAAATAAGTTCACACTGGCTCTTAAGTCAAGTAACACTTTTTCTACACGGTAGTTACCTATTGTGCAAGAAATGGTAGGGGAACCTGGGTCATTGTACTTAGGAGTTGTGTTGTTCTGGATAATTGAAATTACATGACTAGCTAAAAATGATTTCTTCTGTACACTAAGCTTTCGCTTTTGCGTACAAAGATCCTTAAGGAACTTGGCATAAGTAGGAATATGCCTAATTGAATCTAATAAAGGAAACTTGATGTTGACTTGCTTAAAATCCAATATATCATTGAAGTTGGGTTCCTTCTTAGTTGGTACAAGAAGTTGTGGGAATGAGGCTCTGGGCATAAAATCGGGCTTAGCGGGAACCGCATTAGGCTCTTTAGAGACTTAATCTGTCTCTTCATCTACAGGCTCAGAAGTGTAAAGTACATCATGTTTACTATCGGGCATGGTTACCTTATTGTCTATCACTCTACCACTCCTAAGAGTTTTAGTTGCATTCACATGATTTGATGATTTCTCACCAGAATATACTTCATGAACTCCTCTAGGATTGGGTTTTGTTTGACTAGGAAACTTACTTTTTTCTCTCAAAGACTCATTTATCTGACTAACCAGGATTCGTAGATCTGAAATAACCTGTTTGTTTTCTTGTGTAATTTTATTATTATCCTGTAAACTTTGTTCAACTGATTGTTGAAACTTTATAGTGTTCTGAGTTAACATGGTGAGAGACTCTTCCAAACTCATGTCTTCTAATCTGAAGGGCTATGAAATTGTGTTGGTCTTAAAGGATTCTTAGTATAGCCAAAATCTGGGGGAACCTAAGAGTTACTAAACTGACCTTGATTCTGACCCTTAGACCAAGAATGGTTTGGATGGTTTCTCCAACCAGGGTTATAGGTTTCTGAATATGGGTCAAACTTCTGACGGTTATCAAATCTAGTGTTATTGTAAAGAGCATCAGTTTGCTCTTCAACAGTCTGTCCTTCCCAAAATGACTTGGGCTCTATTCCAGAACTAGATTTACTCAGTTCTAAGGCTTCTAACCTTTTTGCTATAGCTGCAATTTTTTCATCTGATTCAAAAGTTACATCTCCCCTATTAACATTACCTCTGTTCAGTAAAAATTTTCTCAGGGATTCCCTACTACATTATCATTGCTGGGTTTTTTCGGCAAATTCATTTAAAAATATCATTGCCTCATCAACACTTTTACTGTCAAAACTCCTTGTACACAACGACTCGACCATGGTCGTCATTGGATAATCCAGCCCTTCATATAGGATCTGAACTATCCTTACTTTTCTAGGCCATGATGAGGACATTGTATCAATAAATCATTGAATCTCTCCAAATACCTATACAAAGATTTTCCCTCTTGTTGCACAAATGTGCAAATCTGTTATCTAATAGAGGATGTTTTGTGTTTAGGGAAAAACTTCAAGAATAAAACAGTAGTAACATATTCATATGTTTCGATGGACTCAGATGGCAAACTATATAACCATGATTTGGCCTTGTCTCTCATGGAAAACGAAAATAATCTTAGTTTCAAAGCTTCATCAGTAAGATTGTGAATTCTTAGGGTACTATAGATTTCCTCAAATTCCCTATGTGAAAATAAGGGTTTTATTTTCTTTTCCTAAGAAGATCGGGAGCATCTGCATGATCCCAGGTTTCAACTCATAGTTCGCTTCAGCAACAGCTAACTTGATACATGATGGACGACTCGTCCTAGTGGGATTCAACAAATATTTTAAAGTTGCCATTTCTGGCACAACTGGAATACTAGGAATAACTTCCTCACTAAGATACAAATTCTCAAACCTAAAGTTTCCAAAAATAGAGCTCTCAAAAGAAGGGTTTCCTAGGTTCTCGGTTTCAAAAACAGAGTTTCTATTCTCGTCAATGATCAAACGACCAATATAATCTCTTCTCCAAGAACGCTCACTAAAGGCTTTAGGCGGCCTGGCATACAATTGAATAACTCCTAAATGGAAGGGAATTCTAAACAAACACAAGCAAGGATGACTCGACCAGACAAACTTATTTAATCTAGCAGAAAAAAATCATGATGGCTCCACTTTGATTGTTTCTAGACCAGCTTTATTCTTCCAAAAGGCAACTAGTTACAATTTTAGCAAACCTCTTGGACCGATCTGAATTAGATTAAGTTGATCGAAGAGAAGCAAGGTAAGCTCTATCGAGCATGGATAACCCTACCTCTTTGGTAAACGTTTCCTTGGGTTACAAGGCGGTGCAAACCAACTTAAAATTAATCGCCATGATCCTTGAGTTGAGCTAACAAAGTAACCAATACAATCTTTTTGAAATATTTCCCAATAAGCTCGTTACCAATTGACGCATTCACCCAAATAAGGCGCCTTGATCTGGTGGCACCAATATTAAAGTACTGTCAGATTCATTGTACCCCCTTCCCAATTTGTTAGCACTAGAGTTTTCTAAATCAGCTGCAAAACCTTTTGTACTGTTGAGATGACTGTATTTTGAAATTTCTCCACTGATCATCTGAAGGTTAAAAGAAAAAAAAGATTGAGGAATTATAGATGTAAGATACCTATAACACCAATCAATTCCAACCTTCAAAAATCAAATCCAAATATCCTCCAAATAGAGTGAATCTACAGTGTCCCACCTTCTATACAATTCAAATGTCTAATTCCTAGATTAGGGGTTTCGAATACTGGAAATAGGAAAGTATAATCTCGATTCAAATATAAAAGAACAAAAGAAAAAGTAAAATCGAGAAGATAGTGATGGTGGCTCGACTCTTGATTTATTCAGAGGTTTTTCCTTGCTAGGGTTTGAGCCCCTCTTTCTTCACTACTTGTGCATGGGAAGCATTTCAGAACTAAAAATAATTTGTTCAACCAAAACATTTGCTTTTATTACTTTTTATCAGGATAAAAGAACACGCAAAAGAAAAAAAAAATAAGTCGGGAATAAACGAATTTCTAAAACATCATAATCTTACAAATCAAGAAAACTCCATAATCAATTTCAAATATTTTTACCTTTTAGGAGTCTAACAAACCCAGTCCAAGCAATATCATAAATCATTCACCTGCATACATGAAAATCAAAAATCAAATCAACCTCACAATTACTAATCAAAAAAATTCCACAAAATAATATATATAACCCAAAGGATTCAATACCACCTTTCTTCCTGTAAGGAATAATGTTATAATTCTGGTTTAGTTCTCTAACAGATTTTTTAATCTGTTGAAATAATTATAATAAGTGTTGACGGTTAGTCAACAGTTTCTCTAACATAATCTGGAAAATCTGTTATGACAGACACCAGTAGGTCATCTTGTAGTATTACCAATTATGTCTGTCATCTTTATATAGTCTGAGTCTAGTCCTGTAATCTTTTATCTTTCCAGTAATATCAATAACAATTACAAGTTTTCTCATGGTATCATTTGGGTCGATCCTACGAAATTCATTCTCCGGAATTTGATTATGCAATTTCAACTTTATTAAACTCTCAAAATCTTTAAGTTTCATCCTGACAATTTCTTCATTTTTTTACAACATTTTTTTTTCAATCGTTGCCCATTAACAGATCTGTGAAATATTCTCTTATTTATAGCGAGTCAATTTATTTCTTCTGCTACTCAAATTGATTTATCTCCTTTTCCTTTTAGCAATATTCATCACTTTATCTCCATCAGACTTGATTCCACCAACTACATTGTTTGGAAGAATCAGTTCATAAATATATTATGAACGTAAATCTAATTCGTTTTATGGATGGTTTTGTGACAAAACCTACTAAATTTCTAACAAATCGAACTACTATTAATCCTAATTTCACCAAGTTTGAGCGTCTTGATAGATTTGTCAAGAGTTGTATTACATCAACTGTTTTAAAATATTTACATAATGATGTAGATGGAATGCATTCGGCTGAGAAGATGTGGAATCATCTCAAATCCAATTTCATGGAGGAATCATTCTCACGTAAGTCTATGTTGAAAAGTAAGGTACGAAACTTTAAGAAAAATTCACTTTCTATTGTAGAATAGTTAACTGGGATCAAGTTTATCTCAGATCAATTAACTGCAATAGGTGATAAAGTTTCTAATTCAGATCTTGTTATGCATACTTTGAATGGACTTAGTTCTGATTTTGATCAATTCATAATAATGGTACAAAATCGAGATACTCCTTTTACATTTGCTGGTCTTAGATCCAAGTTATTAAATCATGAACAATGGATTGATAGTAAAAAAGATTCTTCTACTTCATCATTTCTTGAACCTACAAGTACTGTTGCATTTTATTCAACAAGAACTGGAAATTTTCAAGAAATGTATATATTAAGCGTTCATCTTTTAATTCAAAGGCACCTAATTATGTTTCTAATCCATCATTTGACAAAGGTTCTTCTTCTATTTGTGAATCCAAGAATCAATCTTATGTTGATTATGCATCCATGCAATGTCATATTTGTAAACGTGTTGGTCATTCAGCAGTTAAATGTTCTTATGGGTATAATTCATCCAAGTATATTTCTCCCCCTTCTATGAAAAGGCTTTCACTGGATTATAAATAGAAGATGTATTTGTTCCTGAGATGGAGACCTATCTTGATTCACCAGAAAATGAGTATGTTGCTTTTACTAGTATACAAGTTAATTCTGCTAGTCCTTCTTCTAAAGAGCCAGATTATGTACAATAGCTGCCAGATTCTGGTGCAACAACACATATGAGTAATAACTCTAGTTTGTTACATTCTTCTAATCCTTATCAAGGTCAAAATGGAGTTATGGTAGATAATGGTGCATATTTGCCAATTTCTTAAACTGGTGAGTCCCATCTTCCAACCTCTAATTTTGATTTTAGGCTCAGTGAGGTGTTATATGTTCCATAAATTATACAAAATTTACTTTCTGTTGGAAAATTTGTTAAATAAAATGCTTGTTCAATCACCCTTTCTCCTACTGGATACACTATTAAATATCTAGATATTGATAAGGTGCTAGATGAAGGAGAAGAAAAGAATAATCTATATCCAATCAAATCCACTATGTCATTACATTATGATCATACTTCTTATGTTGTTGTTCAAGCTCCTATATCAATTTGGCATAAAATACTTGGTCATTTCTCATCACTCATTCTCAAACATATCGAACAAGAAGCTCATATCAAGGTGTGGTTGGTTCTACAGAAAATTCGTTATGCCATCATTGTCAACTTGGTAAGCATACTAGGCTTTCCTTTAGTATGTCTACTAGACTAACACATGCACCATTAGAATTAGTATATTGTGATGTGTGGCGGCCATTTCCTATTTTATCATGCTCTGAATATAGATATTACATCATCTTTATTGATGATTAGTAAATACAATTGGATTTATCCTATGAAGCCCATGACATACAATCTAGCATGTTTCACCCATTTTAAAACCACAACTGAAAATTTATTTTCTACCAAAGTTAAAACTTTTTAGTGTGATGGAGCTCTTGAGTTGGTTAAAGGCGGGTTAAAGAGTTATTTAAATGATTGTGGAATTATAATTGTTTGTGCTTGTCCACATACACAAGTACAAAATGGTATTACATAAAGAAAACACAGACATGCTACAGAGATGGGTAATACTATGGCTTTTCTAGCATCAATGCCAAAATCTTTCTGGATTGAATCATTTCTTGCTGCTTGCTATGTTATAAATAGAACTCCATCTAAGATTTTGGAGTATAAGTCACCTTATGAAATCTTGTTTCATAGAACACCTGATTACTCATTTCTAAAAATATTTGGATGTGCCTGTTATCCAAATTTGGTACCTTATATGAAGGATAAATTGAGCCCAAAGTCATCTTTGTGTGCATTTCTTGGATATAGTCACTTTCGTAAGGGTTACAGGTGTTGTGATTTGATTCAGAAAAACATATTCATCCCAAGGCATGTGGTTTTTGAAAAGTCAATGTTTCCTTTTGTTGGGGATACATGACAAGGTTAACATTCTTCTCTTGATAATTCTTTTACTCTGACTATTATTGGGTCAGTTATTTATGCTACTTCTCAACAGATTCTTTCTGATGCTCCTACTTTTGATACTTATGTTGTTGGTTCAATTTCCACTTCATCAGATACTTCTTCAGATTTTATGCCTGATGCTGTAGCTGATTCCGTCATTCCTCAAGTTGAGCATAATGCTATACTTCCTTCTTCTCTACCTCAAAGGATAACAAGGTCACAAACAGGTTTGTTTCAACCTAAGCAACTTCCATCTGATTTTATATCACATCTTACCACTATTAAACATCAAATACCTTTAGCTTTTACAACTAGTCTAAGCATTCCAATGGAACCTAAAACATTCAAATCTGCTATTAAGGATCCTAAGTGGAAAGTCTCAATGGATAATGATATAATGCTCTTCAAGATAATCATATTTGGGATCTTGTACCTTATGATGAGTTAATGAACATTAGGTTGTAAATGGGTATATGAAATAAAACTTAAAGAATATGGTATTGTTGAGAGATTCAAGTCTAGGTTGGTAGCCAAAGGTTATCATCAAGAGGAGGGAATATATTTTACTGAAACATTCAGCCCTGTAGTTAAAGCTACTATTGTAAGAATTGTTCTTGAATGTCAAGCAACTTGATGTGTCAAATGCCTTTCTACATGGCATTTTCACTGAAGATGTTTTCATGGAGCAACCTTAGGGTTATGTGGATCCACTTAAGCTTAATCATGTTTGTCATTTGAATAAGTCTCTTTATGGGCTCAAGCAGGCTCCAAGAGCATGGTTTGAAAGGTTTAACAACTATCTCCTATCTCATGGCTTTGTCAGATCAGGATCAGATAGTTCAGTATTTCTATCTTATTCAACATTTGATATTTTAATACTTTTGTTATATGTGGATGAGATTATTCTGACTGGTAGTTCAGGGAATTATTGATTCTCTTATTTCTTCTTTGGGCACTCAGTTTGCCATGAAGGACTTAGGAAATGTTTATTATTTTTTGGGAATTGCAGCACTAAAAAATGAGGCAGATAAAACTATTACTCTTACTCGGAGGAAATACACATTGGATTTGCTTACAAAAGCTAGAATGCTAGAAGCTAAACCTTGCAAGACTTCAGTTGTTAAATGTCAAAGAGTTTCTCTCTTTGATGGGAATTTACTTGAGTCACCAACTGATTATAGGACCTTAGTGGGTTCTTTACAGTAACTCACAATGACAAGGCCTGATATTGCCTTTGCTTTCAGTTATGTGAGTCAATTCATGCATGCTCCAACTGATTCACACACGCTTCTTGTTAAAAGAATTCTCATATTCTTAAAGGTTTCACTAGGTTATAGAATTGTTCTTCATGGAGGTGATTGCTCTTTAACAGGATATTTAGATTTTTATTGGGCAGGATGCCTTGACACAAGGAAATCCATTGCACGATATTGTGTTTTTCTTAGTTCTTTTCTAGTTTTTTGGTCCTCAAAGAAACTTCCTGCCATTGCTAAGTCCTCTGTTGAAGGTGAGTATAAAGCATTATCATCTCTTGCCACTAAAGTGATGTGGATCTCTTATTTGCTTGAAGAGTTGTAGATTCATCTTATCAAGCCTTTTACTTTATTCTGTGATAATCTGAGTACAAGATGTCTTGCTTTAAGTCCTGTTTTTCACTCAATGGCATAACATATTGAACTTGAGTAACACTTTGTTAGAGACCTTGTTGGGTATATTGAGGTTCAGTTTCTATCATCTGAAGGTTGATGACATTTTTACGAAGGGGTTTCCATCACCTGTTTTTATTCATTGTCAGATCAAACTTCTCTATTGTCCTCATGTCTCATTTATAGGGGAGTATAAAGACTAGTGTTATAATTCTGTTTTAGTTCTCTAACAGATTCTTTAATCTGTTGAAATGATTGTAATAAGTGTTGATGGTTAGTCAACAGTTTTTCTAACAAAATCTGGCAAATTCTGCTATGACGGACACCAGTAGGTCATCTTATAGTATTACCGTTTATGTCTTTCATCTTTATATAGTCTGAGTCTAGTCATGTAATCTTTTATCTCTCCAGTAATATCAATAACAATTATAATTTTTCTCACTTCTAAATTTATAGTTTGAACATGAAATCATTTCCAACAAATTGGGTCATATTATGGAAATATCATCAATGGTGATTAATGAAAGGTAATTGAGAGTACTGAAATTTCTTTGTGGTAGGTGGATTTCTATCTGGGTAGTTTCGTTGATGGTGATATTTATAGTCATCTTTTCTTCTCAGTGATCGTTGATAAAATGTTTTGATGGAAAATGGAAAACAAAATGGATTTGCTTGGAACAAAAAGGGTAGTGGGACTTTTTTTTGTAGAATTCAAGAAAAAACGAAAAAGAGAAAATGATGATAGACACATTTTAGTGTCTAATTTGCACCTTAGTTTCTATTAAGTTAGTATTCGATTTTGCATATATTACGTGTTTTTATGCTTTTGTAGGTACATTTGAAGAATAAAGATTTGTGGAAAAATTGGCTCAAAAAGTGATAAAGGCACCCAAGGACGAGTGTTATTTGGCACCCTAGAAGTGGATAAGGGGTACCATCGAGTCAAATCGGTCAAATCGGGTCAAATCGGGTCAAACCCGAGTTGACCGAGTCAACTGCAACACGGGATCGGTCGGGAAACTGCTGTATTAAACTGGACACTTTGATTCACGGTTAAACTTGCATATTTCGGCTCAAATTGATATAC
Organism: Papaver californicum; assembly: GCA_023531435.1. Classification (NCBI taxonomy): domain Eukaryota; kingdom Viridiplantae; phylum Streptophyta; class Magnoliopsida; order Ranunculales; family Papaveraceae; genus Papaver; species Papaver californicum. The sequence continues at coordinate 846,983 of JAJJMC010013841.1, forward strand.
AAGATAGATGGGACCAATACAAGACTAAACACGTGAAGAATTAGAGGTTTACGCCGGAAAAATAGCCCCAAATCCGAGTTTCGCCGGAAAAAGGGTATTATACTTTGATTCGGATTTGGATGAATTTGGGAGTGTTTCAAGGAGTTCTATTAGGTTTAGAAGACTCACAAGGATCCCTAGAGACTATATATACCAAGAGAAGCCAAGAAGAACGGGGGAGAGAGCTTAGAAATCACTTTTCGGAGTCGCCGGGATTGTGGCCGGAAACTGGACCGATCCGGCCACTGCTGCTATCACCGAGTCCGGTTGTTCTTCATCAACTCCATCGGAGAAGAAGACACAACAACACCTAAAAAGTGTTGCTGTTCTGTTGCCTAGAGTTTTGAATTCCCTTTCCCTTTTCTTTGCCTTAGCCTTTTGCAACGGCTGAACCTTGTTCTGTAACACTTATAAACGCGTCTGTTCAGCTGTTGCACCGTTATTCAACCTTGTAATCAATATTTTGAGCAATGAAAAGATCTTTTGAGCAAGTTTTCTTCACCATGAGCTAAGTCTATTTACTGGGATGATGGAGGAGGTTTTTCTCTCAATTTTATGTGGTAAGTCTATTTTTTAATTAATTAATTATAATTCTTTTGTTATTAAAATTGCATAGTTTCGTAATAGAAAAACGGTTTTCTTTCAACAGTTGTGCTTTTGCTTGATGGATTATGCTTGGTTAATTAATTTTGATAGTCCATGCTTGTGATTTACCTCTGTTTGTTAGCATAACAAAACCAATATTGGCAATTACTTGTGCTTCAATTAATTTAAAAAGAATTATCTGATTAATCACATAGGTTGTTAGAATTAACTGAATCTTGATTCCTGGTTTTCCCCATATTTTCTAAAAATCATCTCTAGTTTATTTTCCTGATTTTTATTAGTTTAGGTTTAATCCATTATTTTCTAAAATCATTACCTTCACAAGTTCGAGAATCGAACCCTCTTTTTACCACTATATTAAAATTACATCAATGAGAAAGAGAGAAATTTAACGTACATGATTTTCTTATGACTCGGGGCGATAGTCAGATTACATAGAGTCAACCATAGTTGTGCATTTATCTATTGGGAAGATAAACCTTGACTATTCTTTATTTTACCTAAGTTAACCGAGTTTTTTTATAGCGAGTAAGAAACTCATGCTATGCATCGGTTCCGATGAAAATTATTTTTATAGTTAGTCCTTGTGCTATAAGGAGGGGTTTTGTCCCGCACCCGGTCCAAAAGGGTCCATGTAAACCAATACCTCGATCAATTATAATCAAACATGATAATGGTCACCCACCAACTAAAAGGAGGATTTTGGTCACCCGTTAGATATATGAACAACTCTTAATATGGTGAAGTTACTTTACATCCTCTATTCAGGATCTTTCAGGATAAATCCACTTCCTCTATTCAAACCTCTATCTCTATACAAAGATTTTTTGAATTTTTATTGTAACAATTGAATTTAAGTAGTACTGTTATTGTACAAACTAATACACCTGTTTCAACGACTAATAGTACTTGGAACTTACCTGATGAGACTTGTTATAGATTGAACTTTGATGCTGCTTGGATTTCTCTTATTTTAAATGCTGGTTATGGTCTAATTTCGAGGAACAATGCAGGAGAAGGAACAAGAGTTAAGTCAGGAATATTCAAAGTTGCATCTCCAGAAAAAGCAGAAACTTTAGCTCTCTTACAAGGAGCTAAATGGGCAAGAGAAAAATGAATGGAGAACTTTTGCGTAGAAGGAGACTGTGGGAGGATAATAAGATTCGTAAAAAGGAAAGCTACAATGCTGGATTGGCAAAATCAAGGGTTACTAAAGGAAGCAGTGAACATTTTGAAGGATTGCGACAACTTTTTGGGTTTTAAATCACCAGGAAATCATGAAATCAAGTAGCAGATACTCTTGATGTGAATGCTAGGAAATCCTCACTTTTCAATTCTTGGAAAGATGGGATGCCAAATTTTATTAGTCTTGTTATTTTGTTAAATAAACTTAATGCTAGTAGAAGAAATGAAAGTATCTCTGCTACTGCTGCTACTGCAGTAGTTAATACAGAGACGGAAATGATGTATGATACTCATACAAGGGAACTTATCCCTTCGTGATAGAATATCGACATTCCCTTTCCCTGTTTTGTTTCTGTTTTAGTTTTAGTTTTAGTTCTTCCGTATTAAGTTTGTACAGAGTCTGTCTTGGTAATATATTTCCATCTTATACGTAAAAAAAAAAGTTATTTTACATCATCTTTAATGCTGTTAATATAGACTTAATTGGGCTCTAATTCTTATTCACTGAGGCTTAAGGCTTTAAGGCTTCTGACCTGTTGAGCAGCTTGCCAACCATCCGGATTTATCCGTTCTAAAACCAGATGATTCAACCAGGACCGATATTTTCATTTCATCCTCTTCGACGATACTTCAATTTCATCCCATCAGTCCATCACAAGTTCCAAAGGTACCGTATTTTGGTGAGTTCACATTTCTACTTACTGAGCGAGTGAGGTAGAGACTAACCAGCGCTAACCTGTTCATCCTCCTCGCCCTTCCGTTTCATTCTCCTCAAACCTTCACAATGCAGATGCTTCTTCTCCAACCAGCAATTAGATCAATTAGGGTTTCCCCAGTGCCTTTCTCTTCACCACTTTCTTCTTATTCTTTTTCTCTCGCTCTCAGAACCCTCAAGAACCACTCAGCCATTCCTTTTCTACCCTTATCTTCATTTTCTTCCCCAAAACGACTAAATTCACTCTCTATCTGTACCAACAAAGCATCCACGGTTGTTGCCAATGCTGCTGCAGCTTCCTATCCTTACAGTGATGAATCAGCAAAACGTGCTCAGGTTGTATTTCTTTTCCTTGAATTGAATTGTTTGACTCAAATTTTGATGAATTTTGAATTCATGGGTTTGATTTTGTTGTTGTTTTGGATGATGTGTGTTCTTACTTAGGTTGCTAAGAGGTTAGAGAATACATCAAGATATTTTAAGAGATTGGGGAGCTTAGGGTTTTGGGGTCAACTAGTATGTACGATTATATCTGCTGTAATTCTATCGTTCTCCACCGCGATTACTGGAAGAGTATCATCTCCAGCTACTTTTTATGCTACTGCTGGTGGAATTGTGGCAGCCTTCATTTCAGTGTTTTTTTCCTTCGGTTATATCCGTCTTTCTGATAGACTTAAAAAAACAGCCACTGATCCTGAGAAGGTGAATTTCTTTTACATTTTTCATTCATACTCATTACTGTTGTGAATTCAATTGAGGAGATATCTGTGCATAAATGAAATAGAATTGTTACATTGTTAGATCGAAATTGCACTTTTTTGTGCACTCGTTCTTGTTTTTGTTAAAATAATGGAATGACTGATTTATACTTATATCGAACTCGTGATTTGTACATAGATCGGACTTACGATTATAAGAAAAGAAACTACAGGCTTCAACTATGAGAGACTTGTAGTGATAAAAAAAAACTATGATAGACATCTCTTCTTAGCATAGTAGTTTTATGTCATGTTATGGACCTGAAGTTCCAAGAGGTTTCAGTGCTTGTGGAAGGGTTTTCCTCAACCTTGACTGGTGAATCGCAAGGTTTTGCCCATCAAGATAGGCAGCTCTTGAAGCAAGATAATCTTATGTGTCTTTAGACGCTGGATGGTCTCAACGATACCTTTCTAGAGCAAGATCTTTTCTGGATTGTTCTTGTATTCGCAATAACAAATGACCTTAGAATTGGTGTCTTATGGAAATGTCAATTGTACATCAATATACTAGACTCACCTGATTTCTGATTTGCCTGCTAACATTGTAAATAGTGCATGTTCAATAGCTTTAATCTAAAAATTAAGTATTTAGTACGGATAGAACATTTGATTTGGTCATTAGGTAGTATTTTTCCTCATAGGTTGGATATTTGCCTCTGCACATGCATTTATCTTTCCCAAGGTCCAGTGCACGCAATTTGTGAATCTGTAAGTGGGATAGTCGAAGATTTTGATGTGATATCTAGGGTAAAAATATCTGTAGATTCTGGACAATAACATTTCTTCGTCGCTGGGGATGTTGCGATTGCAGTTTTTTACTTGGAAGATCAAAATTAGTGGTTTCTAGAGGTAGCTCATTGGTGACAGTGATGTTATCAGGAGAAGAAAACAAGAAGGAAATCCATGAGGTAAACTTAGGATTTAGAGTGTACAAGTTGCAAATAACGTTAGAAAAGATTCCCGGATTGATAGACCTGAAATAATATAGTTTAAAGTTGTTGATAGTAGGAGAATGTTATAATGGTTTCCCCCCCTCTTATTCTCATTCCAATGGGTATTGGAATTAGTCTTCCACTTCCCACAAGTTTGTGAGAGAATGTCGATTCTTCATATAAAAAATATTACATAGCGTGTAACGTTACTGCAACTCTGCAAGCTAGAGGAGGCATCCTCAGGAGATCATCTCTAGTTCCGGAAACACCTTGCTCCTTATTAAAATGCTCACAGATACTCCCACCTTCTTCATTTCACTTCTGTGAATTTTTGTGCATTAGGGAGGTTCTTATAATAAAGGGATGAAGGATGGGATCCTTGTGACAGCATAAAACCTCAGGCCTATGAAGTTCCTTTCCGTGTTCACAGTTGTTAGAACTAGAATTCGTTAGCCTCAACCAAGTTCTACTTGCATCCTTGTTTTTGCACACATTACTGTCTTCTAATTTCTCTATTTACTCATATGTTTCAAGGTATTGATTTCACATTCATATTCAGACAATCAACACGTTAAGGATGCATTATATAATACTTGGAATTAATGGATTATGCCACTATTTTCAGGCTCCTCCTCGTGCTGAAGTGGTGAAAAGCCTAAAGAATGGTATAGTGATAAACCTTCTGGGTATGGGTGCCGCCATTCTTGGAATGCAGGCTACTGTGGGATTATTAGTTGCAAAGGCCCTTACCTCTTCTGCTAATCCTTACTACCAGGGTATCACTCCTGGATCTAGTCCTGTTCTAGCTTTGGATGTATTCCTTGTGCAGGTAACTATTCTCCTTTTCCAAAATCCTATTTTTTGATGTATTTCTTAAGCAAGACCAACTCTTTGAGGAAAATCCAATTCAGCAATATTTCTTACGTGTTTTTTTCTGGGGGGGCAAGTAATCTCATTCTTTCACTTGTTTTTATAGGCCTCAGCCAACATTATCCTTTCTCATTTCTTGGGGCTTCTTTTCTCATTGGAGCTTCTGCGCTCAGTCACACTGCCACCTTCAGAAGCTGTTCGCATCCCTAGAGTCGCATAAGTTGTAATTATCCAAGTTAACAGGAAACTCTGACGTCAGGAAAAACATCATGCTGAAAAGAAATTCAAGCTGTTCTTTGAGATTGTACTGTATTCAGGAGGTTTTATTCCCTAGTTCGAAAGCTTGCATTCTTCATGTATGTTTTAGAAGAACAAGAGTTACTTGTTGCATAATGTGGATGTATGTCAGATCATTTTTTTGGTCTGAATAGTTATCGTTTCCTGTTTCCTTTGATGTTTATATAGCATTCCAATAAACTGTTGGAACTTACAAAGGGAGTCGACTAGGATTCTTAGTGATTTCTCTGGAGAAATACGAAATCTCTTGTTAGTGGATCCACTTTTTCCAAATTTCTAAAAATCCTGGATGGTGACTTTCTGGAAAATCTATGAATTTTTTTGTCATTAGAAGTAAACTTTATACCAAATTTCTAAAAATCCTGGATGGTGACTTTCTGGAAAATCTATGAATTTTTTTGTCATTAGAAGTAAACTTTATAATTATGTATTTGGGTTTTTGAGAGATTTTTGGGTTGAAGTTGAAATAGATTGAGAGAATTCATATTTTTATTTTTATTTTAACAAATGTGTAAATGAAAAAATATATAAAATTATTAAAAAAAATGATAAAACATACCAAGAAAAAACAATTTTTAGTCTGATAAATACATTTTATGCTTCAAAAAAAAGCTGACATGTTTCTATCCAAAGAAGTTCTATCAGGATTTTTGAACCGAAAGGTTTGTCTTAATTCTTTTTGTCTTAATTCTTTTAATGGGTTCTTTAGTCGATATACCAAAATTTGTAGAAAGAGAATACCATTTTTATAAAGGACATATCTATTAGTTTGGGACTCGCCCTTGAAAGAATGTCCATTCATTTGGGACGTGCCCTTTGCTCTCAGATTGATATAGTATAACTTTATTTGGAATTATCCTTTAAAAGGTGGTGCTGGAAATCTTCGTTATCATTAGGCAACAATATGATCTAAAGTATAATTTCTGCCGATTTTGTTACAACTTTAGAACCACGGATTTTATATATTCCCTCTATCCAAGTTGTATATAATCGAATTTTTGTTCCATAATCAACATACTTTAGACATTAACATGATTATGGAAACACTCTTATGCTGAAATTTAAATGTTAGTATTAACATACTCTAATCTGAAATACGGTACAAGAACATCATGTATAATAAAGTTCAGCACACAACATTTGCATTAAAGTAGGATAACTACATGATAAGAATCGTACATGTTTAGAAATAGAAAAGAAGTAACTAGACACATCATAATACATATTATATACAACACCATAACTAGACATAATTCATAGCACTATGAAAGTTTAATAACTTAGCTTCTACTTATATTTCCTCTTGTTTACTTATCGGATAAAACAGAAAAAAACAGGTTATATATAAGAGGTTAGAAGAGGGCTTAGTCATTAGCTATGTGTCCTCCAATCTATCCATCATTAGTTGGATGACACCTCACTAGGTGACTCATAGAACACCTAAGATGCTTAATGATTAACCTAAGCTAATATTAATCACTTGAATAAACTCTAGTCTTACCTTAATGTTGTCTTATCACTAATCTGACTTAGAGTAAAACAATTAAGATTCATTTAAGCAAACTTGATTTTTTGTTAAACCAACATAAAGTCTAACATCACCCACTTTGGTTGGCAACGGAATCTTTACAGGAAAACATGTTTCAAGTTTAAGTACGCTAGCATTCAACTATAGAGACCTATACATCATTTAGAAGATGTATACGCCATTTCTATAATTAGAAAACTAGACGAACCATTTATCTTTAACTTTATTGTCGTACACTTTAATCTTTTATTACTGAGCGACATTTCACACTTGATATAAGGAGCTTTTAACTTTACAATGTCAAAAAGAGCTAACATTTATGTTTAACATAATTAAAAAAAATGCTCAATATCTTTATGATCCTTCATATCTCAAACTGACATCCTTAATGACCTTAAAAGAGATCTCTTATGTGTCAGTTAAGAGACGTGTCTCCGTCGAGACCTTTAAACATCTCCGAAAAGTCTGGCTCAATATGAGATATCTCTGTCGAGACTTTTTTTCTCCAAAGAGATCTTATATGTTCCCAATTTAAGATATGCCTCCGTCGAGACCTATTATCTCCGAAGAGATCATCTGTGTCTCACTCGAGACCTTGATCTCCGAAGAAATCTTTATTTGTGTCTCGAAAGAGACTTTCTATATAGTTTTGCAACTGATCATTTGTTCCTTATACAACATAAACAACAAGAACAAGTACTCAATTAAGATGATAAACAAAACAAATGTTATCATACTCTCATTGTTCCTCAGACTTCTGCCAAAATTTAATAATGTCTGTACCTTAACTATACACAGTCACAAACAAAACAATAAACAGATTCAACACCATCACAGGTTCACCTTTGGGTAAACCATGATATACAAGAATCTTTACTTCCAAGTTTTAAAAACTTCATGACCATACAAATAGGCCTATTATCACTTATACAAGCAAAGAAAAAACATGTTAATAAGCAAACTTAAAAATCTTGAACTCAAAATACGACATGGTATCATCGCAAAGTTACCTTTGGCGGAAATTACGACATATGGAAAAATTCTAACAAGCTCTTTTGTGGAGGTTATGTCAAGCTCTTTTGACGAAGAACTGGAAAGGATCATTATGGAAGATGCTATGGGCAAAGTGTACCATCGCTAATGGGGTGCTAATGGGTCTGTGACCTGTTTCTTTTCTCTTTGTCTTGCTTAGGTTGTTGTTTTTCTTTTTTTGTTTTCTGTTGTTGGTTGGGGTTTCCTTAACCCCCTCTCATTTCCAAAAAAGAAAAAGAACTTTACATATTTATAAATAGAAAGAAGTAACTAGACACATCGCAATACATATTATATACAACACCATAACTAGACATAATTCATAGCACTATGAAAGTTTAATAACTTAGCTTCTACTTGTATTTTCTTTTGCTTATTTAATGGATAAAACAGAAAATATGTTATATACAAGAGGCTAGAAGAGGGCTTAGTCAATAGCCATGTGTCATCCAACCTATCCATCATTAGTTGGATGACACCTCACTAGGTGACTCATAGGACACCTAAGCTGCTTAATGATTAACCTACGCTGATGTTAATCACTTGAAGAAACTCTAGTCTTACCTTAATGTTGGCTTATCACTAATCTGACTTAAAGTAAAATAATTAAGATTAACTTAAGCAAACTTGATTTGTTGCTAAACCAACAGAAAGTCTAACAGTATAGGCATAATATTATTTTTTTATAGTAATATTATACTAAAACTAATATTATATAGGCATAGTTCTAATTCTTAAATAGTTTTTTCCATATATAACCCTTATTTATGATAGTAATATTATACTAAAACTAATTTAATAATTCTAGTTTTTATCAAAAAGTAAGGGGTAATATAGGAAAAATGATAGGTTTTTATAAATCCCATGTCTGTTCTTAACATAAGATATTCCTCTTCTATGCCTATATAACTTGGACGGATGGACTATGTATTATTATCGTTGTAATACTTCATTACCGAAAACGAAAATAGAGAGAAGGTGAATAAAAAGAAGAGAAAAGACTATAATTTTTAACAAATTTAGTTAGGTTGTGTTTGATACCAGAAAAGAGAATTCCATGGAATCAACATCCTAGGGGAGGCAAGGAAAGACTTTCCATGAAATTCCATGAAATTAAGTTAAAAATATATTTTAGATCACGCTTTTTTATAAATGGACCCACGATTCTATGGAAATTATTTTGTAATCGAACAACGAAAAAGACGTGATTTCCATGGGAAAATGGCTAATTCCATGGAATTAACTCCTATCAAACACAACCTTAGGTGTATTGAGGCGAGTAATCTCTTTAGTTATGTCATTTAATGCCCTATATTTTGTGTTGCTCACAGAAATAACATATGTTTCTAGTATTTAGTAATACCTTTAATGATTCGTAACACTCCGATTATCAGCAAAAATTGAGTGCAAATTGATCTTGCACAAACTCTTTGACAATAAACTATATGTTTCACTAATACACTAAAACTACATAGTTTGACTTTTTCTCTTTTCTTTTTATATCAAACTCAATGGAAAGAGTTTATATAGAATCAAAAAAGACTCTTTGAGAAACCCTTTCACGAAGAGTCAGATTTTTTCGATAAAAAAATTCAAGTTTAAATTGAAAGAGTTCATATGAATAGGCACATCCAATCACAACCAACTAATAATATTCTTATTCAAAATTTCAACAAGCATGACATTCCCTTTCATTTAGGATATGTCATTTAAAAGATGTAACATGTAAAAAAGTCGATGATATGACGCAACAATAGATTAGAATGATTGTGTGTCGCCACACCAACATCCCCTTTATATAATGATTGGTCGATTACTACCGTTGAATTTTTTCATCCAAAAAATTTACTATCATACTTTTCAATAAATAATTAAATGAATTTTAGTAAAAAAAACTAATTTGTGATTATAAACATGTTTATTATGCAAAAACTCTGAGAGTTTCTCAAAATTTATGAACTTACAAAGACTCTCAAATTCTTTCAAACAACAAGTTCTGAAAATCTCCAAAAATTCTAATTTTTCCGAAAACAAACGCCAATACACCTTGAATAAAACCGAAGACTTCTATTATAGGGAGGGCACTTCCCTATCTAGGGAGTTAACTAATCGTGATTGGCTCAATAATTAGGACGAGTTGTTAGTTTTAATCTGAAACGTCAGCTGCTAGCCTAAAAGAAGCACTTTTGTCATGTAGTCCTCACTCATGATTAGAAGTTGTCAACGCTTTAAAAGCAAGGGCTATGGTTGAGTATTTTCCTTTAAAGTAAAGAAGTTTTACCCAAAAAGAGCTAATTAGACTCCATTATAGGTAGAGAGGAAAGGGTCTTTCACCCAAACTCTATCAACCACTCCTTCAATCGAAAGAGTGTTGGGCAGTCTTCACTAGACGGGTGAAATTCAGCCGTCTGGGTAAAAAAATCACTAGACAGGTAAACTTCAGTCGTCCAGGTATTTGTTTCAATATAAAACTCTTAAAAGGCAGGTCCTACTTACGTTTTTAATAATAAAAAAATTAAAAAAACTCTCAAACGGAAGATCTTTATCCGTCCAGGATTGTTTTTTATACTAGATAAGAAAACTTCATCCATATAGTCTCTCTACTTCACTCTATCCCATAGTGTAAAACTCACTCCTTTATTTTAAAAGAAAAAAATATTTAACCACACTATCCCATAGCCCTTGCTAGGAGTAAGGGATTTTTTTGCTGAGTCTGCATGTTCTTCTCTTATTAGTGTTCTACTGTTCCTGGTAGAGAAGATATGTAATAAAGTTGGAAAAGCAAGGAGTTTGGGTCTTCTAAGGGCTTTTAGGCCCGAAAACTCTATATCTCTTAATACATACATAAGAATAAGTAAGTTCTTTCGATCAAAAATAAGAATAAGTTCTTGCTTCCTCCCCAAAAAGAAAAGACTGAGTACATTTATATTTTTGCCATCTTAAATATGGACATTTACAGCCAAAAAGGAATATAGATCGTGACTGGTGTAAACCCGATACTGATGCTTACAATCCTTACGGCTATTACCTACATCATGTATTAGGGGAAACAAATAATTCTTAATCTAAGGGAGAAAAGTAACACAAAAATAATGAAAACCATTAACGCAGCTGTTGATACTGATGGTGAATCATCATAGAGCTTGGAATTGTTGTCGTAGTGGGTTCCCCGTGATTGGAAGATATGCTGGCTATCCAAACTGATAATGACCACTGCAGAACACCCACGAAGCAGTAATCTGAAGTTATTTTATAAGTCAAGGATCAAATCTAAATTTTACTGCGTGATAATGAAACTCTATAATTGAGACAGATAAGAACTGATTCTAATATCACGAGGAGAGCAACCCTTTTTCCATGAGGCAAGGAGTTTCACCAAAATGATGGAATTTATCTTATGCGGCAGATACACATTTGTAAACTAAATTGTATGTAAAATAAATTGTTGAATAATAGCTCATGAAAGAAATCCGCCTGTGGGATAATGTTTTCTTGGTATAGTAATATAGGTGAGAAACTGAAATAGACGGGAGAATATACAGCAAGCTTGCTCACCATATTGCATTCCATATAGGGGGGGAAATGAATAACACACATTTATTTGATTTCAGATATTTTCCTAATGTTAATAGATAATAAGCATCATTTTGCATAAAAAACATAGAACCTGAAAAGGCCAGAAAAAGTTAAGGTACATACAAAATCAAGAAACAACTGACAATCCAAAATAAACCATTACCATGTATATGCATCAAGGTATAAAGGTTTGCATATAAGATTTCATTTTCTCAACATATTGCACCATCTTTCTTTTGTAGTATTTGTATCTAAAGCCTAAACCACTCTATATCTAACAATTACTACTCCCTCCGTTTCAAAAGATAGGCCTGTTTCATGTACAAACTACACATGAAACAAGCCTATCTTTTAAAACGGAGGGAATACATCTTTATAAAAATATGCTACATATGCTCTAAGTAGTATGATGTGAGTGAATCTCATAAACCTTGTGCACATAAACCTTGTCCTTGTAAATAAGTAAGAGGTAAATAAAAAAGAAGAACAAACAACTGTGTCATTGAAGAACTTACAACGACTCTATTGAATCTTCTTATCCTTGACCGGTGCCTTACTGAGCTTGCTTAAGATATTCTCATCAATTTTACTATACTGCCTTGAAAGCGCTTTGTGAGTAACATTCAACTTATCATCAATATGATCTTGGTACTTGTGGTACATAGGAGGAACTGCAAGAGAAATCAGTACCACTGCCGAAAGACAAAAAAGATAAATCAAAATCCAAATTATCCATAAAAATAAGGACTGAACAGATGTCTTTCAAAACTTACCGAAATAAGCAAGAGTAAGGAAACTGAACAGACTTCCCAGGTAAGAAACGATAAATAAACCACTTACAACCTAGAACCAAGAACCCACATAATCAATTGAACATATAAGCATTTCAGTAAAATGTATTTCAACAGTGTAGTGGAGCACCAAACCTTCAAGAAAAGTTTCCAATCTCCCTTAAGAGTGATATCATGAGCAACACCCAATATGCGATTGATCCATACTTGAGTTGAAGCTGTAAACTTCTCAATCATAGCATCGGAGATTTCGAGATTCGGAAGGGGAGGAAGTGGTCTATAACACAATAACAATGAACTTCAATCTAAGAATCATTTCACATTAACATGCCTTCGAATTGAATTGTATTGACGGGTATACATGGTTTTCAAAGTAATGATGATAAAAAATAATTAAACAAATCTTTGGATAACTAGGAAATAAAAAGGTGGTACCTATTGAGAACTGAAGCAGATTTCGCCCATAAGAATAAAATTGTAACTAAAAGCAATAGAACATTAGCAGCAAAGGATAACAAACTGTATCCACCGATTTCGAAAAGTAGCCACATTGTAGTTGCAGTAACTAGAACAAATGCCCCAGTTCTCCATCGTTTCCATAAAAGTACATCGGCAACTGTTCAAAACCATTGTAACTACTTAATTCCTATTGAACCCTGATCAATTCCAGATCTCGCACTAAACTGAGATATTCATCTAATATAATTATACTATAAATCACAAACCCTAGATTATACATAGTAGTTGTATAATGAAATAAAATAGGATTCTCAGAAGAAGCGGAAATGAGTACCTGCGCCTCCGCCAAGAGATTGATGGACCGATTTACGATTCGATTTCGATGTCGTCGTTGTTGTTGATGCAGTAGAAGAAGAAGAATCTGGATTGGGTGTAGATGAGTGATATTGATCGTCATCTCCCATGGTGAATTAGGGTTTTATTTCGGAAGAGGAAAAGTAATAGGGAGGGAGAAACAAGGGAAAGCGTAGATGCAAAAAACAAGATTTGAAAAGACAAAAAATTATAAGGAAGAGGAATCTATTTATTTAACAACCCAAAACCATACGGAGAAAGTTTCCGCTTTCCACGCCTATAGTTGGCGGGACAGAAAATTCATCTTTTTTCTATTCCTTCAAGAAAAGACTAACCAAGTACCAATGGAGTTTTAGCTTAATTTGATATTTTCGCCTGATTTGTTAAGTAGTAGACGATTGGTAGCACTATTGTGCGTGTTACCTCATTATATAGCTGTATGATTCTTAGTTAAATCAGAGGACAAAGTTGAAATGTCACCTGAACAGAATGCGTACATAGTCGGACTCATGATTAGCTATGGTATTCTGGTTCAGAGTTATTTAAAAACTAATTTTGTGAGAACGAATCAGTCATCTAAAAGGATGTCACTAATTCATGATCAACATATAAGTAAATTTAGCGTAATGTTACAGTATACATAATATCGGTAGGGAACTACAAGCTCATTTCTTATTATGGAACCACTAAGAGAGAAATACAGACATGGTTGACTAATCAATCCAAAGCAATAAACGGTAACACAGTGTAACTCCACCGAACAAAACATTTTATGACTCCGAAAAATTTGCCTTCATTCAAATGAGATAATGCTTATAGCATTCTCCGACACAACGATATTATTTTCAGCCATCAAGATAGTGTACTCTTCAAATACGATCAATATCTTACCAACATTTCTTCACACACGACGCCTCACCAATATATCTTTAGCATCCACAATGGTATATCATCCAACACCAACGGCAACGGGCACTCAATAAGCCTAAGTCCTGATGACATGTCCCGCAACATCAATGAATGATCTCTCACATGATCACAACAAGAGCTAAAATGATTTCTCTGTAGAAAGAACCTTTTATCTTCCAAAAATCATAAAGTAACTTATACTGAACCATGTATAAGTATAACCTTCCTATGTGGTCTCCTCATGTGTTGAAAGCAACGTGGAAATATAGGACTATTTAACGCATGTTTAGATATTATTTAAAAAATCATTTTTCAATTTCTAGAACTAAAAAAATTATACACTAATTTGGATATATAATTTTATATTAATTTTTTAGAAATAAAAAAATTAACTTTTATAAAAAAAATATTTTTATTTCTAATTTATACTTTTAATATCCAAATATCCTGATATTTTTAGTACGTTAGAACTCACTACAACACTGCACTAGGGACTCAACACTGCCAGAAAACTAAAAGTAACCGAGTTTATAACGCGCCAAAAAATGAAATCCAGCTCATCATATTTGGTTTTATATCTGAATAGCCTAATCGGATACTAGGACTCAATATCATAATTTCTTACATATATGTGTTACATTTCCATCTTGGCGGGGAAACGTTTAATACACCTTAATAACCCAAATCTATCTTAAAAAAACCTTAATAGTTCAAACTTGGTGAAAAAATTGATCGTTCGTTTTTTTCCGTTCTTGGCGGGAAAACGTTTGAAAATAATATTTTTTTCTTTTGTTTTGTATTTGAGGTGTTTTCCATATTGTTAGCAAAAAAATAAATAAATTGTATGGGTGTGTGTTCTTGATTGGGATCTAAATAAAACCCTAACTATAAATTTGATTCCAATCTCAAAATCTAATGTTCCTATTTATTTCCAATAGAAAATAAAATTTTATTGATTTTAAAAGTTGAAAAATAAGGTAGATTGTTTTCATACGACAACTCCATATACTATGCCGTAAATTAGATATATTTTTTCTATATTTGACAGGGGGCTATTCTAGAATTTAATACAAAATTCTTGTCGTTTTATTTTTTATAAAACCATTCTATTAAATTCATAAATTTACGCAGACCACTGCAGGAATTTTACTTTTGACGGGCTCAGTAAAATTGCGGTAAGTTTTAGCACCCTTTTTGTCCTTAGTCAACTTTTAAAATTAGAAACTTAGCCCTAATATTTTTTCTTCCCAAAAAAAATTAGAGACGTAATTCTCGATAACAATTTTGTTCAATTGTTCCTTTGTATCGAATAGATCGATATCACTATGGTAAAGAAATGTAATATGAACTTAGGTTTCCAAAACTAAAGTCGACACCAACAACCACTTTAAGAAATATAATATGAAAAATGTAGTCTGAATTTAGTTTCCGAAGATCCATTTGAAGTCGCATGAAAAATTACCGAGAATCAATTTTAAATATTAAGATTAAATAATTGAACAAAATTGGGAAGATATGTTTAATCTATTATTATCATTTTAATTTTTCTCTATTTCTTAAGTTGTCGATTTCGGAATCTGATTTCAGAAGAAAAAATATGGTTTCATGAAATCCTAAATTTTTTTATTTCTAATCAGAAATCGAATATGTAACAATCTGATTATTATCTTCGTTTTGAATCAAATATTTCAATAAAATGTTCTCAGTTTTTTGCAGATAAAAATCGATTTATCTTTCTATCCTCAGTCTTGATCTAAAATTCACTTTTAGGTTTGTAATCAGAACATATATAATCTCTATTACCTATCAAATCTTTTCAAATTTAATACACTTTTGATTTTCAACCTTAACTAAACTCATACATGTTCTATGTTTCTTCTTCAAGCTGTTAAATTCCTCGAGTTAGGTTGCAGATTCATTATAAAGTTTAGACACGAGATTAAAATTTTTGTTATGTTGTACCTAAGCTCTCTTTGGTATTTGTTTTAGGTCATACTAACATGTTTTTTTTTTTTATCTTCAAGGAATTTTCAACTATAGGAACGCCAGATTACGTAGCTCCATAATTATTGCTGAAAAAAGGTTATGGCATGGAGTGTGATTGGTTGGTAGAAATTGTTACTTGTAGCTTCACCTTCATAAAAGGTTTTTTTCTCCTTTTAGTGTTTCACTTAGTTTCACATTTTGTTCATAATCCTTATCACTTCTGATTGTCGCCCCTCAACTGATTGCACTTTTTTATTTCTTATTAATAGTGGAATGTTGATGACCTTTCTTGTGGATGCCAACTTAGTTCAAACTTGCATTGATATGTGATGCAAGGGCATATTCTATTTAGGAATATTTACTAGTTTCCTTTTATAAGAATGGTTTTTATATCCTTAGTCTTAGATTTCTCTTCTTAGGGGTTACCTTCTAGTATAAATAAGCTATTATGTCTTCTTTAGAAGATAAATTTTTATGATAGTTTCTTAAACTTATAATCAATTGGTTATAGAAGAGTAATGGATTTTTAACCTAGACTCAATTTATTTATGTTTTAAGAGTTCAAATTTAAGTTTTATATGCTTATTGTTATATGGTTGTGATGTTCTATCGTTTTGGCTTTCTAAAGTTCATCAATTGTCGTTAGAAGGAAAACACCTACAAACCCTAGTTTTTCTACAATGGTAGGTAGAAGTAGAGGTGGTGGTAAAGGTAGTGAACGTGCAATAGTTATAGCTGAGGTTATTATGATGTTAGAGGACGTGTGCGATTGTTGGACATACTAGAGCAACAAGAACGTGCAGAAGCCCGAATAGAGATACCAGACGGCCAACACAACCCTTTAGATTTACCAGAAGGAGTTTCTAAAGAATATGAATATTTACACGCAGTAATCGATGATTTTTTTTTCCATAGACCTGTTGTTCATGAGGAAACACCATTCTCAGTAAGTAAGAGTGAACATGAAGTCATTGTCGATTGGGACTTACCACCAATATACGACTACTACCTAAAATTTTAAGAAGTTTTGCTTACGTCAGACTGTGTTGATCCTTCTATCGAAGAAGAAACAAGCATAATAAGTATTCCGATAAACCAAACTCATTCTGTTTACAAGAATCTAGATGCATATCAAATAGACAATCTTAGTTTGAGATCTCAAGCTTTATATACAGTAAAAGATTTATATACTACTGAGTGTTAACAATCTTAAGTTTATATCAGATTCTTATAACCAAAAATAAAAAGGCTTTTTGTACAAAAACTAGTGGAGAAAATTATTTCAGCAGAATTCGAGTGTGAATTCTCTTGAACACTGGTAGACAAGATATAGTTGAAAAACAATCATGGAATTTCGGAAGCATCCTATGCACTACATATTCTTATGCTGATATTTACATTGAAGATACATTTATTCAATGGTCAAAACCAAAAGGTATTGGATGGAAACTACATGTCTAGAACCTGCGGCTGTAAATTTGGGAAGCAGAGGTTTGTTGTTTCATGTTAGTTTTCCTATAGTTATGTCTACAATAGTGAAGGCGTCATATTATGATATTCAAAGAGGTATACACAACATTAGTTTTGATGTCGTGATGTTACATATGTTTATTGGGTTTTTGGTCGTATTTTCCCAATACACGTTAATTATTGCATACTATGTCCATGAGGAAAACTGTCGACTTGTTTTTCATACTATGGAAATACAAAGGAGTTTTGCACATAAAATCGACATTATGAGTATGAAGAGCTATTTATCTCAATTGCCCCTGTGAAGTCTTATCTCTGGTTTGATGTCTATGTTTCTTCTAAGAAGTATCTTTATCCAGGCATCAAAGAACTATTGGGCAACAAAGTGAATTATCGGGATAAGGGTCTGAGGGCAACTGCAACGGTACGAGTATACCAAATACCAAAGAGTAAAAAAATTTGGTCGTTTTTCATTTTTTCCACAACGGTTTTGTGAGTAAATATGATCGCACGTCATTTTAATTACACGTCTGTTATAAAACGTTGTTGTAGAAGAACGTTAGGTGACACAGACGTTTCTCTAGTGGGACGTATGTTGTTGGACGCACATTTATGTGAGCGTTTCATATTCTGGAACCAGACGCACTTATAGATGAGCGTTTGCATGCTCGTACGCTTCCTTAATCAAACGTATGGTTAACGTCCACACAAGGTAGCGTCTTCTATCAAAGCGTAGTCATAGGAGAACGTATGTAAATTAAGCGTTGTCGTATGTAGACGTTTACTCACATACGTCCTCCTAATCGAACGCCGAAATCACAAACGCTACTTTATAAGAACGCCCATATATGAAACGTTCCTTTAAATGAACATATTACTAACGCTCACTCCTATAAGCACTAAACGCTCACTGCTTACTAAACAGTTACTAACCCTCACTACTAACTAAGCACTTACTAACCCCTAAGAGCACTAACTAAACGTCCTAACTTACCAACGCTCACTTACTAACCACTAACTAAGAGCACTAACTAAGAGCACTTACTAACCACTAAGACCACTAACCACTTACTAACCACTAAGTACGCTCACTGCTTACTAAGAGCACTAACTAAGAGCACTAATGGGACGTCCTCCTAACTGCTTACTAAGAACAGTAACTAAGAGCACTAATGGGACGTCCTCCTAACACTAACAAACGCTCACTAATATTTACTTGGCGCAGCTCCACATGAGCGCCCAAATGGGACGTCTTCCCAAGTAAGCGTTTAGTTATGAACGTTATTCCGTATGGACGTCCTGTGAGACGCTCATTTGGGTTGCGTTTGCGCATACAGACGTTGTCATACGGGAGCGTTACATCTTACGCTTCTCTTCTAAAGCGTCTCATCAAACGCTTTTCTGGTTAAGCTTCCGTGTTTAATAACGCTTCCTTAGCGTAGCGTTTAGCGTAAACGCTCTTGTATGACAGCGTGCGACTATACTTTTAGTCGCGAGGAAATATAATCTGGTACTGTAGCTTTAGTCGTGGGAAAACCAAATATACTCGTCTGTTGCGCTTGATATTGGGCGACCAAAGAGTAAATTTAATCTTTACTCTTTGGTATAGTTGCCCGCTGCAGTTGCTCTGAGAGAATTGACATCAAAAGATATGTATTCTTTTGAGAACTGTGAACCTAAGTCCTTTAATAGTGCTCTTGAGGTATTAATCTCTAGGACAATGTTATCTTATTGTTACACGTGTGTAGATGATGGGTTTTTGACAAAGATAAAATAGTAAATTACATCTCAAGGCTCGAGTCTAAGAAATACTAAACTTTAAAATTGAATCAACATTCATTACTATACAAAATCATCAGAACAAAACTGGTGCTTACTGCAACATTCCCAGATGTTTTATGATTTTTACAAAAAAATTACCCTACATTGATATTCACGCTCAACTGAGCGACATTGACTTACTAAAACACATGTATAAATTTATATAGAAGATTGCATATGAATCTACTTGATTAAAGTACCACAGTTGTACTTAGATTCAAAGTCAAAATTATACCAGGCATAATTTCATAGCTTTTACTAGCTAAAAACCCAACCTCTGACACATTAATCCTTGCTTAAATGAACAATTAATGTGAATGGATGGAAATAATTAAATTTAGGGTTTTTAAAAAAATAAGTTTGCAACATTATAAGTATCTCAAATGATCAAAGTTCAAACCTAACTAATACTTTCAAGCCTTAATTACAACACTTTTACCTTTCCTGCCTCCAACGTGTGCGCCTTGCTAAATATCTAAGCTCATGCGTTTTGCTTCTAAGGAAAAACTCGTACGTCTTTGCTCAAAGACCAAACATGGACGTCTTGCTTCTTGTCCAACTTAGAATTTTACTCTTTTACCCTCAACATGTGAGGCTTTGTACAAAGAGTAAAAATGTGAGCTTTTTGCTTCTTGTCAAATTTGGCATTTTACTTGTTTACCCTCAACGTGTGAGGCTTAGTACAAAGACTAAAAACATGTGCTTCTTGCTTCTTGTCAAATTTGGCATTTTACTATTTTTTCCCTCAACGTGTGAGGCTTAGTACAAAGAGTTAAAAAAAAACGTGAATGTCTAAGCTCAAATTAGGCATTTTGACTCTTTTACCCTGAACTTGTGCTTCTTAGCATACAAGCTTCAAAACCCTAATTTGCTTATCAAAAGCTATACTTGGCCTCACTCATATATGTGGCCTTCCACACATATATTTTTATATGAGGCCTATGTGCCTCACACACATTTTATCGTACTCAACAACAAACACTTATTTTTACAAAATAAGCATGTCAATGCAAATTGACCTAGTTGAACATATTGTTCCTCATAAATAAAATAACTACATATTTTATTTTATCTTAGTCTGTCAAGACTCATTAGGCTAGTCAAGCAAGACATGTCTTTAGTCAATAGACTAAGTAAGTCTCATTCGAATTTATATTGTTAGTAGTACTCAATACTATAAAATTTACACGATAAAATAAAATTTCCCAAATAGGGGGATACTCATTAGGGTTTTGGTCTGGTGGTCTACGACATGTGGTGCAACAGTGAACCCACTATAGAGAAACTCGAGAAAGTTCGATCAGCAGTTGGGTAGAGGAGTGGTAAGTTGAGTAACTGACTATTCAACCTTAATCAAAATGGAAAGAAGCTGTCAACACCTTCTCCACCTTCTCCACTTCACCATTACTTAACCATCGACACTTCTTTCAGAGAAGAGGTCGGATGACGGTTACAATAGTTATGACTATAAAATAGATTTCTCAATCTATTGGAGACAACAAGTCTAAATTGAACAAGAACAAGTCGAACTCTGAGACAAGTCTAACACACAACAATTCAAGTTGAAATAAATCATTCAATCTTCTCAAACAGATAATTGTTCATATTTATTCACACCAATTACATCCTACAGAGTCGGATATTCTGACCTTAATCTTTCTCTCGCTTCCCTCCCTAAGACCATCCCTTCTCCTTCTCATTTGTGAATGAAGCAAGACTTAAACGACCATTGCTTGGTTTAGGCCAGGATTGTACAGATTGATCTCTCGAATCTAAACAAAGTACTTCAATAGTACAAATGTTTAAGGATTAACGAATTATCACCTGCTCACCCCACTTTTTCCTAGACTGCCCTTAAATTCTTTTTTCCCCACAAACATTTTAGGGACTAAGTGGGAGATTAATCTCTCAGTTGCAATTCTTCAATTTTTCAATTTCTTAAAATTTGATTAGTTTCAAAATGGTTGGTCTCAGGTCTGGATCAAAGACTACTTCCAACATAAATTCTACTAATACTAGTACTGGTACTCCAGGTAGCACTCCTCAAGATACCAATGTCGAAAATAATACTCATTTTCCCATTGAGCAACATATTGAAGAAACAAGGGATGAGTATACTCCTCCTACCATTGTCGATATGATGCAAACACAGGAAACCCTTGCAAGGACCCAAACAAAGATAGATGCAACTTAGAAGTAGGTCCTAACCTTCCTCGAGACCCATATAAAGAAACTAACACCAGCAGAGCATACTAGAAATACTTCTGAAGAAATTGTTGATGTCAATACATCAAGGAGTTGATAAGTGCACTATTTGCATTAGTTTCATATTCTATTTAATTGCTTTCATGTTAGTTTTCTTGCTTTTATGATTTGATTTTTCTTTTTTTTGAGTTCTTTAGGTAATTTGAAGTGTATTCAACCAAAGAAGATGAAAGAATTTCATTACGATATGAAATGAACAAGGGAGTCAATTTCTATAAGTGAAGAAGGGCCAAAGACCAAATTTAACTCGTTCAAATCCTGGATTTATTAACACCATCATATAGAGGACGATGATACGAAGCCAACGCAAAAACAATAAGATCAATTGGACATCGTATGAGGAAGTTATGGCCGAAATGGTGGCGAAATGAAAAGTGAAATCCAGGTCCACTTACGGCTAGGAATTGCCTAGATCGACCCAGCTGTAAGTGACCCTGAAAATCACTCAAAGATTGATATTTAGATATGGCTAGGTCGTGGGAACAATTCCTAGCCATAGACGGAGTACTTGGCACGTATATAGACTTCTAAAACGAGTAAAACCCGGTCCCGGGAGGATTCCAAACCCAAAAGAACAAGGAAACTTAGTTCTAATGGGATTATAAATCCTAGAAAGAGAGTATACTTGAGGTCCAAGCATTGAAGGCTATAAAATAAGAATCTAAGACTCAAACAAGAGATCTTTTAAGTAATCTCTTATCTTGTACCTCTCATATCATATTTTCTACATAAAAAACCTATGGTTTTCTCCTTAGGGGAAACCATTTTTCTTCTTTGTATATTTTACATGGGTTTTAATAAACCTATGACTAGCTAATTCTTATATTGGTTGGGGATGTAGGTTGAAGTCCTAAACATATGAATCAATCTGGCTGATTATTGTTAATATTTTAGATCTTTTTTTATCGTTCATGTTTTATGGTGTATAACAATTATGTGATAATGTTCATATAATATGAATGGTTTTCGTAGTTGCAAACTAAATAAGATTGGGAGCTTTTCTATATCTACTCAATATTCTTAGGTAATTCTATCAGGAACCTTAGCAATAAGTAGCAATTTATGATCACTAGCGGTGCCAATCGTGAAGGAAGTCTCAAGTAAAGCTTGGCCTAGGTTGAATATGCCACGATAACTACGATGTATTGCCTGTGAATAACTCGTCTCACTAATATTAATTATTTCTTCAAGTTGATCTCTTAGCGATAAGCACTAGGTTATTTGGTGAAAAGGGATTCATATATTAGCGATTTTAGTATTTGTTGACATATGGAAGCGTAACAAAGTATTACACCGACTGGGGATACTTTAGGGTTATTGGTATGAAGAGGGAACAAATGATGAATCTAATTGATTGAGGAACATGATTGGCGATGGAAGATGAAGTCCTTAACCAGTATTTTCTCACCTTGATCTCAATATTTATTTACTTTGTTTTAATTAGTATAATTTAAATTAGTAATTCTACAACCCCCCTTGGTTACATAAGAAGTCAAAGACAAATAAAAATGCACAACTCCTCCTGGGAACGATCCTTACCACCGCTATATTACTTGTTAGTTTAGTGGGAAGTATCTTAATTAATTTGTGCACAAACGACATGCATCAGGGGTCACACTCAAGACGAAGATGAAATTTGTATTCCCCCTAATCCAGTGCTAGAGAGGAGCCATTAGCCTAACTTTGTTACTCTTGAAGATTTGGAGCGGCTTCTCCAAAGTTGCAGAAAGGAGAACCCGTCTACTATTTATCAACGCCAACCTCCTTATCCGTCGGAGATGCAGAGGATCCCTCTTCCCAGGGGATATTCCTCTCCTCCATTCTCACTTTACGATGGAATAGGAAATGCTTGTGAACATATATCACGATTTCTGAAAGCATTAGGGGAACATGAATACAACCATGTGTTTCGTCTGAGGGAGTTTTCTAAATCTCTCACTGGAAGAGCGTATACGTGGTACAACAACCTTGCTCCCAACAACATCTCTAACTGGTGTGAGATAGTTAATGTATTCTACAGGAAATATTTCTTTATATCCGAACAAGTGACATTATCATACTTGGTAAGGATATTTCAGCGACTGAATGAACATCCCAACAATTATGTGAAACGGTTCAGGGTTCAAGCACTAGATTGCCATGACCCAAATGTAACTGAACTTCAATTAGTGGAACTTTGCATCATATTATGATACCAGTCTATCGTGATTTGTTGGAGAACTTGCGAGTTCAAACATTCTCTAAGTTACATAAAGCTACCAAAAGATCTACTACTACTGCATCTGCTTTGCTAGAGAGGACAAGATCTTTTGTCAAGAATGAAGAAGTACGTGAGACTCGCAGCAGCGGCTCAAAGGCAATTTAACACACAACCATCTATAGGTGGTGTGACTGAAGGAACTAAGAGGAAATCCCCAACATCGGACCCACAACCTAAATATGTAGTACCAACACCAGTTCCAACTCCGACACCACATGCAGGCCGGCCACCTCAAAGGGTTATTCAAGCAGCCGCAGCCCTACAACCTTCCCAATGTTAGGAGCAACAACCAAGAGAAGCTTCAGCATCCACAAATTTCCCTTTTCCAATTGAAGAAGTGATCGAGCTTTTAAAAGTTTGGATTTAGGATGGTGCAATCAACTTATCTCCCATTCGTCGTCCACCAAAAAAACAAGAAACGACAAATCCTCAATATTATCACTTCCACAGATTTCTTAATCACCGAACAAGTGATTGCAATGCCTCGGAACAACTATTCAAATAAAGGATTGGATTGGTAGAATTGGACTTGGGGACTGAAGGTGTACATAAGAACCCTCTCCCTGTCAGGTATTTTACTGTGTATGAAGATCTCACTAGCCAAGTAGTTCAATTCTGATAAAGCGTGTATGTGAACTTCCCTATCTCTCAAAGGCGCAAGGCAAGGACTTGCTCACTGCTCTTCATCACATCGTGTCAGGCAGAAGATTACCTCCACTCAATGAAGGAAAGGGAAAAATTGAACCTGCCTATATGGGCAAAGATGGAGAGAAGTGTGACTAGGGAATCCTCACAGTTGCTGACCTCAGAAATACTGAATTTAAGAAACCTTGATTGATGTAGGAGATACAATCAACATTATTCCTATCAAGACACTCAGATTTGTTTGGATCACACATAATGAAGCCGTCCATGTGCCTACCACCATTCAAGATCCTGAAGGAAAACCTATGAATGCTTATGGTTACATTGATCATCCAAATGGGTTCTACATGTTCTACAACCAAATTTTATATAACAAAGGAGGAAATAGGTTATGACATGATCTTGGGGAGTCCATGGATACACAGTAACAAGGATGCAACTACCAAGGCACCTTCATTATCGTGCGTACTTCAAGCAAGAAGCTCTGCACCTCACTAGCAGATTATGGCAGATGACCCTCTTTTAAACCTAGAAGAATATCAAGACTTGACGGATATGAATCAGGATCCAGGAGAAAGTGCAATATCATATGTGGAGAGGTATCGTACTCAAGTAAGGGTTACTGAACTCATCTCTTTACCACTCAACATCCACCATACCTCTTATGCCTGGGGACTTGAGTTTGCTGGAAAACTCAACTATGCTTTAGTCAGACATTATGAATGCATAGCCTCACCTCTTTAGTATTTCGCTCAGTGGATGAAGTTGACTCCTCTTCAAGTCCAACATCATACTGAGTCATTCGTCATTCATCTGATGTCCAACTATGACAAAGAACATCATGGATATTTTCCTGCGACACTACGAGAGTGTCCACATGTGCCACAACACCACTATAAGAGAATTCCAACACACCCATATGTGTGGAATGCTAGTGCTAGCACAGAGATGAAGGAAAGCCTTATCAACAACACATATTCAGAGCCAAGACAGTGCAAGTTAATGTTTTCCAAGTAGGAGATTGGGTTATGAAAGCAACAAAACGCAATTGTCACTCTAAGACAAGCTATGAATGGGAAGGGACATTCATGATTTCTAGATATACTATTGGTGGATACTACAAGTTAATTGACAAAGATAGAAAATTGGTAGAAACTGCAATACATGAGAAGTGGCTCAAGACAGTTGACGCATGAAGCATCCAAGGATATTTGTTTAGTTCATTTGTAATTTCAATTCCTCCAAAATGTACGCGAGATATTTGCATTCAGTACCAAATTCCCTTTTCATTAATCGAATTTCAATTTTATTAGTCTGAAAATCCCTGTTGATCCAAATATAAAATCCTTGCAATCATGCTTACCAAATATCCAATCATTCAAATCCAAAACAAATAAACAAAATCAAATAAGTTTATCATCTCTCTAGAATAAAAAATAAAATAAAAATGCAGAGTAAAGTCCAAGGGAGGCCGGCCAAAAATGGTCTATCTTTCTTAGAGAGGGCCTCCTTCATATTTTTGAGAGCATCCTTCTTCAACTCCAACTCTTGGGTAAACCTTTCAACATCTTCCTCCCCTTTCCCAATAAGGTCAGAAGAAGGGATCACGCCTGCTACAGTCTGTGACTCCTTAAAAGCATCAATTCCACGACCAAACCAAGTTGTGTTGAATTCAAGTCGGTCATATGTCTCCAGATGATACTTCCAATTTGCAAACATCCACTCAGCAATAGAAGCACTAGTCACAGTACACATTTCATACATAGAGGGTAATACCCCACTCACACGAAAAGCAAGAACATTGGGATCTCTATACTTTTTAGTAGTAGCAACGTGACCATACTTCCTCCATATTTGAGTATAAAACTCAGCATACTCTGCTAGAAAGTTGAAGCCGCCAACAAGCACATGTTTTGGAAGTGGTTTAATAAGTGGGGGATAGAAAGGAAGACCTTCACCAGGATACACAGACACAACCATGGCTTTTCAGCCTCTGTGATACCTTCACTTTGATTTTCTACATCAACAATCATGTTAGTGATAAATTCTTCGGGGTTTTGGGAAGAAGAGGTAATGGCCTTATCAACTTAATCTACAATCAGTACTTCTTGAACGCTACTACGCTCCACTCTACTTTCGCCCTGTAAAATCACCAATTGATGGAAAAATGTGAGTTTCAAACCCCAATAAGAATTTTTAGAATAGAAGTGGATTAATTATGTGACTACACTTCATAAAGTACCCAAAGATCAAGTTGGCTTAAAAACATGTTTCACTTTAAGCTCATTAGAGGCAATTTTACGTTACCATGTACGAAGTTGTGATCTGGGAGCAATTGGTAATGAATATATGGGTGATTTATATATCAAAAACTTCTATGTATGTCCTCTATAATATATCGAAAAATCACATCAATCGGAAAAACGAGCTAAAATATATGATCAAAACTCTCAACTATTTCCCAACTGAAAAATTCTTGAATTCTTCTTGACTTTTTACTGTTTCGTCTGTTTGAGGCCCTAAATGACTTCAAAACTCAAAATCTTCCACTTACGGAGATAGATCATCTCCTGGGTATGAAAAAGTTAGGGTAGATCATCGAAAAAGGACACCGTATGAGGATTTTATGGTGTTTTCAGTGAAGGCATTATTTCTGAGTTTTTTCTAACAACAAAATTTCACGAAATTACTCATGTTTTCATATAACTTTTCATTCATTACTTCATTCAAGAGATGTTTCTAAGAAATTATAAAGTAAATTCAAGATGAAAACTCACCCAACCATGTTGTGAGTTATTTGGAATGACAAGATTATGATCCGAGTCATTATGCTCTTCTTCTTCTGAGACAGGATGACTACTTTTATCACCCTTAAAAAGAGCTTTAAAAATATCACTTTCTTCATTATCAGATATATTTTTCTTCTGAAAATAATGAAAGTCAATCACCTATGTTGCTAGATATGCTCATTTAATATGTAAAGATAATTTAGAGCAAGCTACTCACCTCTGAATCATTAGTTTCGGCCCTTACTTCTGCTACAACTCTAGCAAATGGATTCAATTGCCCGTGTGAAGGTGTCGAAAATCCTCCAAGAGAAGAAGAACTCTGAAAGGAAATATAATCATTCAAGTAGGACAAATTTAATCACAATAAATCATGAAGTGAAGGATTCATACTTTTGAAATGGGAGAATCAGCAATGCCAAAATGAATTCCACCAGTAAGTTTCTTCGACCTAATCTCTACTACCTGGGGACTGTCATTGTATTTTGTTTTCTTCTTTCCACTTTGAGCCTTCACCTGATATTCTCTCTAGTTAGAAGATCCATAGAGATATTAAGTATACGAATAACAAAGAGAGACACAATTATGAATACTTATTTGAGTTGTCTCAGACAGAGCTACACGTTTATTAGCAGGAAGAGGCTTCAACAAAGAGTGTTTCAACAAAACCTTATCAGAAGGGGAGTCCAGTGACTTTGGAAAAACTATTTTAATGAACTTAGCGAAACGCTTATGATCACTCTACCAATGAGTCATGTACCTGTAAGTTATTACTGGTTTCCTTTCAGAGACTAAGAAAGGGAAACTCTTGTCTTTCATGTGTGAACACTGATCTAAAGTGAGACATAAGTCGTCCACAAAAGGAGGAGCAAGGCGACCAGAAGGGACATCCTGGTCGAATCCCATATGAAGAGCAGCCCTATCAATATTATAAGGTTCTACCTTGTAGGACCCCATAAACATTGAAAAAAGGTAACCAGGTGTGCATCTCAGCATAAAAGTAATTTCTCCAACATCAACAATGTGATCTTCAGACATCAAGAAAGTACCAGAACAAGAGGAGAAAATATTCAACCGAGTTATACGAGAGAGTGGTGCCCAAGGACGTAAATTTGTTGATGACATGTTATCTAAGAATGCAATAAGTTATGTATCAGGTCTTGGACGTTTGTGTGTCCAATGGAGTATTCTTGTCACTTTCTCTTTATCAGAAAATTTCTTATGAGAATCAGGGACATAATCCTTATAATGTTCCCATAACCATGCTTGAAGGAAATTAACATTTACGAATGTCTCTATCTTCATAAAGCCATTGGAGACACGCATATCTGATACTACAGAATCAAGGTGAGAATACAAAGAGCCAAGGAATAAGCTATTTATAGGCAAGGCCACACCTTGTGCTAGCTTGATAGAGAGAGGAACTACCATCGAATTCATCTTAAAACGAGAACCATCATCGAATATCTCTCTTGATGGCCATAGGCATAAAAATACAACAACACTCAATGTGTCATCCAAAACCTGACCTGCTTTTGTTTTTCTTGGCCACCAGTGCGCCATCCACCAAGTATAGAAACACTTTTTGACATTAGACTTCATGTCATACTCGTCCATCTTCTTTACTAAAGTCATGTGAAATTGTTCTTCCCTGTCATTCAAACGAAGGTCAAGATTCCCTGAAACTGGAAGATGTAGCAAGATAGCCACATCTTCTAAAGTGATTTTCAGTTATCCCCATCTGCATATAAAAGTGTCAGTTGGGATGCACCATCGCGAGAGAAGAGCAACCACGCCACGCACATCCTTCTTGAGCCAATGGGTAATAGATAATCTAATAGCTTCATAAATTTGTGTATCCTTCAACAAAGCTACGACACAATCCTTACTAAGCATACTCCTCAACCACCCATCCCAACCACCCAACGGAGACTGGAAAATTTTGATATCAATAAGTGAAGCAACATATTCTCTTCTCTGAAGACTAAATCGCATTACTTTTTCAGGAGCAAGTAACAGTGGGTTCAGAACTTCACCCAAGTTTCCAAGAACACGCATGAAATGACCAGGGGTGGACTCTAGCATGAGAATAAAGAAGAAGTCATCGTCTACGTTTGGCATCTTTAGCATGCCTAGGGCCAGAAATATCGTTTTCTCCATTAATAGAAGCAAAATCATCATTATCATCTTATTTTCAAACTGTACAAAAGATCAGAAAGTAAAAGTAATGATTTTATCTACAACAACAGAAACATAAAATCATGTCATTCAAAGCAATGATGTCTCTAACAAATACTCACCGTTGTTTTCAATAAAATAGAGAGAAGAGAGCCGAAAGCATACCCACTGGGTGAAATAGAAAGCAACATCTAGACTAAACTCGGCCTCACAAGAAGCAAACAAGGCTTCCAAAGTTGAGAGGAACGTGAGTATCAACACACGATAAAAAAATAATAATAATAATAAAGTTCACGAGAACTTTCTAAAAAAAAGTTAAGAAAGGGAGAAGGACGTTTACCTTGAGCTCCAACGACTAATTCTTGTCCTACTGCTGCTACTGTCAAGAATGAGATACTCTCAATTGTTGACACAAATGATTTCATGAACATCAAATCAAAAGAAATCAAAAAAAAATTGTTGTGAATATTATTCCCGTAAAAAAAAAATAAAACCTACTTACCTTGCTACCAACGATTGGTTGGAACCCTTGATGATGAAGCAAGCAGTGATCGCGTCAAAAGAAGAGAGAAGGGGGTGTCTTGTTGATCGGTGATAGACAGGGAGGAGTAAAACTCCCTTTTATACTGATCGATTGACTAAATCCGAGAGGGGAAGGACTTTCCTTATCCCGTATAACCATGATGCGCTTGGAGTTGCTAGCGTACCTAAGGCCCTAGTCGTTCATACTCGCACCATACTCCCTCAGTTGTTGCTAACTTTCCGTGATGCTGATTGTTAAACTCCCTTGAACTGGTGCTTCATCGATGCCCCTGAATTAGAAGCGCAAGCTAGCTATATTCATCTAGTAATATCTAACCATTGAAATATCAAGTTATATTCCATTTTATTTTTGTATGACAGGCCACCATCTAGTGCTTACAACGCAACATTACTCGTTCCGCATTAAGTAGGGGACTTAATGTATTTGCTTCCTTTCTTGATTAATAGGAGAGATCTAATGTTAATCTCTCGGGTGTGAACAAAGCTACCCGACGACCTTCGATAGAGGCCCGGGTGGGTTTTTGACAAGGATAAAATAGTAAATTACATCTCAAGCTCGAGTCTGAGAAATACTAAACTTTATAATTCTGCAAAAGAATTCTTAAGAAGGTGCTCATCCCTGCCCTCTCTCAGGTGCTTATCCATGTCTTCTCTATATATATGGCCAACTACATGTATGATTGAAATTAATGAATTGAATCAACATTCATTATTATAAAAAATCATCAGAACAACATTGGTGTTTACTACAACATTCCCAGATATTTTATGATTTTTACACAAAATCTCAAGCTCAGAGATGGATTTCCCAATAGTATATAGCAATTTGAATATTATTTGGTGTTATATTCCACAAATGAATTCCCAAAAATTACCCTACGTTGATATTCACGCTCAACTGAGCGATATTGACTTACTAAAACACATATATAACTTTATATAGAAGATTGCATATGAATCTACTCGACTAAAGTACCACAGTTGTACTTAGATTCAAAGTCAAAATTATGACAGGCATAATTTCATAGCTTTTACTAGCTAAAAACCCAACCTCAGACACATTAATCCTTGCTTAAAGGAACAATTAATGTGAATGGGTGAAAAGAATTAAATTTAGAGTTTTTGAAAAACTTAAAATAAGTTTGCAATATTATAAATGTCTCAAATGATCAAAGTTCAAACCTAATTAATACTTTCAAGCCTTAATTGCAACACTTTTACCTTTCCTGCCCCCA
The DNA here is from genome assembly GCA_023531435.1 of Papaver californicum. Lineage (NCBI taxonomy): Eukaryota > Viridiplantae > Streptophyta > Magnoliopsida > Ranunculales > Papaveraceae > Papaver > Papaver californicum. Next base: position 878,223 of record JAJJMC010013841.1, read on the forward strand.
ACGTGTGCGCCTTGCTAAATAGCTAAGCTCATGCGTTTTGCTTCTAAGGAAACACTCGTACATCTTTGCTCAAAGACCAAGCATGAACGTCTTGCTTCTTGTCCAATTTGGCATTTTACTCTTTCACCTTTACGAGGCTTAGTACAAAGAGTAAAAATGTGAGCTTTTTGCTTCTTATCAAATTTGGCATTTTACTCTTTTACCCTTAACATGTGAGGCTTAGTACAAAGAGTAAAAACATGAGCTTCTTGCTTCTTGTCAAACTTGGCATTATACTCTTTTACCCTTAACGTGTGAGGCTTAGTACAAAGGGTAAAAACGTGAGCTTCTTGCTTCTTGTCAAATTTGGTATTTTACTCTTTTTGCCCTCAACTTGTGAGGCTTAGTACAAAGAGTTAAAAAAAAACGGGAATGTCTTAGCTCAAATCAGGTGTTTTGACTCTTTTACCGAACTTGTGCTTTTTAGCATACAAGCTTCAAAACCCTAATTTTTTCAAAAGCTATACTATGCCTCACTCATATTTGTGGCCTTTCACACATATATTTTTATATGAGGCCTATGTGGCCTCACACACATTTTCTCATGCTCAGCAGCATACACTTATTTTTACAAAATAAGCATGTCAATGCAAATTGACCTAGTTGAACATATTGTTCCTCATAAATAGCTTGACTTTGGGGGGTAGTGGTTTAGTAGCAGTAGGCGGAAAAGCAACTTTGTTACCTATTCCATTAGAAACCGCAGATTTTTTGGTACATCACATTCATGCATTTACGATCCATGTAACGGTATTGATACTACTGAAAGGTGTTCTATTTGCTCGTAGTTCAAATTTGATACCTGATAAAGCAAATATGGGTTTTAGTTTCCCTTGTGACGGGCCTGAAAGAGGGGGGACATGTCAAGTATCCGCCTGGGATTATGTCTTCTTAGGTCTATTCTGGATGTACAATGCAATTTCAGTAGTAATAAATAACTACATATTTTATTTTATCTTAGTCTGTCAAGACTCATTAGGCTAAGCAAGCAAGACAAGTCTTTAGTCGAAAGACTAAGTAAATCTCATTTGACTTAATATTGTTAGTAGTACTCAATACTACAAAATTTACATGAGACAATCAAATTTCCCAAATAGGGGGATACTCATTAGGGTTTTGTTCTGGCGGTCTACGACATGTGGTGCAACAGTGAACCCACTATAGAGAAACTCGGGAAAGTTCGATCAGCAGTTGGGTAGAGGAGTGGTAAGTTGAGTAACTGACTATTCAACCTTAATCGAAGCTTATCCACCTTCTCCACTTTACCATTACTCAACCATCGACACTTCCTTCAGAGAAGAGGTCAGGTGACGGTTACAATAGTTATGACTATAAAATAGATTTCTCAATCTATTGAAGACAACAAGTCTGAATTGAACAAGATTAAGTCGAATTCTGAGACAAGTCTAACACAGAATAATTCAAGTTGAACTCAATCATTCAATCTTCTCACACAGAGAATTGTTCGTAGTTATTCACACCAATTACATCCTGCAGAGTCTGATACTCTGACTTGAATCTTTCTCTCGCTTTCCTCCCTAAGACCAGCCCTTCTCATTTGTGACTGAAGCAAGACTAGAACGACCATTGCTTGGTTAAGGTCAGGATTGTAAAGATTGATCTCTCGAATCTAAACAAAGTACTTCAACAGTACAAATGTTTAAGGATTAACGAATTATCACCTGCTCATCCCACTTTTTTCTAGATTACCCTTCAATTCGTTTTTCCCCACAAACAACGTGTTAATGTGCAACTCCAATTATAAAGGTATTTTTTTTTGCTCTATCTACAAGTGATTATGTACTTTCGATTGCTAAAAAGAACCGGTTGATCAAAAGCGAAAAGGGATTACTGCTTATTGTTCTTGGAAGATTTCCAACTAGTTTCTATAAGATTTATGTCTAGACTAAATTGGCTTTAGCTTCCAAAAAAGACTTGTCCTGATGTACTTATATTTCATAATGGCTCCCCAAACACAATCATTGTCTTCCAGTAACTTCCAACCTAACTTGGAAATTTGAGCTCTATTCAGCTGAATGAGAGATCTTATTCCTAACCCTCTGTTTGTCGTTTTGTCATCTGAAATTTAGTCAAGTTGATGAAATGGGTTTTCTTGGTATTAGTTGTGGTTCCATAAGAAGTTCCTTATAATTATGTAAGTTTATTGATTAATCTTTTTGGCAACAAAAAGGTAGACATGTAGTGTGGACGTATCAGCCCAAGGATATGCCCAATCAGCACAGTCTTTCCTGCATGGTTGAAAAGGGTCTATTTCTATCCAACCAATATGTTCTCAAATTTCTCAATTGGAAAGTTAAAAGAGATTACCCTGTAGGATGGATTTAGGATTTGGAAACCTAGATATATATATCGTTATTCTCCATCTTTTGACTCCCAACTTAGCAGCAACAAATCCTCTTCTGTCAACATCAACACCTTTGTTGAAGAGGGTGGCGGATTTCTCCAAATTTACTTGCTGGACTGACCATCTTGCATATACAAACAGAACGTCTTGCAAACTTTGAATTGTTTTATCGTCTAGCTAGGTTCTAAAAAGAACCAGATCGTCGGTAAACATTATGTGGGATAGGATATGGACCCATCTGTTGACCACATACTCATTATATAGGGACTTAGGGCAACTCCAACGGTACGAGTATACCAAATACCAAAGAGTAAAAAAATTTGCTCGTTTTTCATTTTTTACACAACGGTTTTGTGAGTAAATATGATCGCACGTCGTTTAATTAGACGTCTGTTATAAAACGCTATTTTAAAAGAACGTTAGGTGACACGGACGTTTCTTTAGTGGGACGTATGTTGTTGGACGCACATTTAGGTGAGCGTTTCACATTCTGGAACCAGACGCACTTATAAATGAGCGTTTGCATTCTCGTACGTTTCCTTAATCAAACATATGTTTAACATCCACACTAATGGACGTTTAGTGATATACGCTGTGCCTAAAAGACGCCTGAATGCCAGAAGCCCCTTTATAATAGCGCTTAGTATTGAAACGTCCATCAACAGAAGCGTGAGCTGAGTTTCACGTCCACCTAAAGAAGCGTAATGAAGCACGTCCACTAGTGTAAGCGTTAATAAGACTGGTGTTCCGGCGCTCTCCTAAGAGAGCTTCTGGTGCTCCGGAGCTCTCCTAAGAGAGCTTCTGGTGCTCCGGCGCTCTCCTAAGAGAGCGCCTGTTATCCGACGTCTTTTTAATAGAACGTATTATATACAGACGTTATTTCAGTAGAACGTTTTAACCAGACGCTCATTTGGCTTACATTTCTTCTGCCAGCGTTCTCCTAGTGAAGCGTTACTTCATACGCATTCTTTTGTGAGCGTCTCATCAAACGCTTTTATAAGGAAACGTCCGTGTTTCAAAATGCTTTCATAAGGAAACGTCTTTTGTTAACGCCCAATTAGAAGAGCGTGCGAGTATATATAAGATTTGGAGAAAATTTTCTCTGGAACAGTGGTTTTACTCGCCTCATTCCTATATATACTCGTCTGTTGCGGTTGATTTTGGGTGACCAAAGAGTAAATTTAATCTTTACTCTTTGGTATAGTCGTCCGCTGCAGTTGCTCTTAGATTCTATCCTTCTTATCATCAAGAGAGGCCCTAAGCACATAGAATAAAAAAATAAGGTGATAGAGGGCATCCTTTTCTTATCCCTCTCCCACTAGTAAAGTGCCCCTCAGGGTGTCGTTAACAATAATAGAAAAAGAAAATATATTAACACAACTTATAATGAAATTATGTGTACTGTCACAAATGTCGTAAGCTCTAAGGCACTAGCTCAGAAAACTCCAGGAAACTCTATCGTAAGTTTGCTTGTGTCAAGTTTTAGGGCAAAGGCCCTTAAGATAGATTTATAATGACCCATAAAGTGTATTAAATCTTTGGCAGTAATTATGTTAGCTAGAATAATTCTCTCTTGACACAAAAACAAAAATTGAGTTTTTTCCACTAATTGATCAAGCATAGCTTCAGCTGTTGAACAATAATTATCACCACTATTTTGTAGAATGTTACAAATTGCTATGGGTCGATACTCTACTGGTTTAAAGGGGTGTTTTACTTCAGGAATAAGGGCCAAATTGATGTGATTTAAACCATTAAGGATGCTAGAGAAAGCAACGGTTTTTAACAAGAGAAGATACCTCATCTCCCACTTTTTCCTAGTACTTTTTATAGAAAATAGTGGGCATGCATCTGGACATGGAGCTTTGAGGGATCCCATGCGCTTTAGGACATTCCAGACCTCCTTTGGGAAGGAATAACACTGATGGCCTTATTATCATCTTCAGAGAGTTGAATGTTAGAGCTGAACTGAAGTGAATTGCAAAGTGTTGTTCTTCCTTCTTTGTTTTACTTCCATGTGGAATATTTGAGTATACATGTCCACATTAGGAACCCAATTTTTCTTGTTCCCTTGCTGCCAACATTTTCTCTCAATCTTGGCCTTAAGGTCATCTTCTTCAAATTCGATATCTCTGATGTGGAATGCTTTCTGAAGCTCAAAAAGTTCTTTCTTAGCTTCCTCCATGACTTTGGTAACATCACCAAAAGTATTCTTACCCCATGAAGCAAGATAACCCCGTTTCATTGATCTTCTCCAAATGTTGCCAACAGTAGCAATATCCCAGGTTTTTTGTACTTCATGTTGGAGAAAATGAATTTAAAATGATTTATTGGTCTTGGTAGGAATGGATCTTAGGACCAATGGGTCATTAAGGAATACTAGCTCATTTTCACTTTTGTGAATGAACCTTTAGTCCCACATTGGAGAGTCTAAAGATAAATCCTCTCTTTGTTACCACAAAAATTGCATCTAAGGGAGGGCCCTTAGGTTTTAGAAGCTTTTGTGGTTGGGGAGGACTAAGGCAATGGGCTAGTTAGAGCAACATATTTTTCACACATGTGCGGTGCTTCGCACCGAAGCACGCACGCTTACGGTTGTGGTTGCAGCTTGCGGCTTGCGTGCTTGTGTGCTTGTGTGCTTGCGAACTTGCGGCTGCGGCTGTGGTTGTGGTTACGGGTGCAGGTGTGACTGTGGTTACTGCTGCGGGAATGAGTATGCTTGCGGGTGCGGGCGTAGCTGATGCTGCGAGCCAACCAAGACTTACCTTTTTGAACAGAATATTTTCATTAAAGAATTTAAAATCAAAATTAATTTTGCTTTAAATGTGGGGGGCATCTGACCCGGCGAGAATCAAGCTGATTTAAAAGAGAGAATAAATTGACCGTTTTAATTTCGTTTTAAACTTAATGACCGTGCTTCATGCACGTAATTGATTGCCATTAAATTTCCTTTCTCTTCTTTTGGATATAAAAGAAAAACGAGTTTATCATTTCAAATCACTCCAGAGCAGGCTACTTTCCCTAGCTCTTTTCACCTCTTCTTGCTTTGTTTTGCGCACATTGTTTGTTTATTTCCTTTCCCTATCAATTGTTGTTGAGTTCGTTTGAGGGTGATTAGTATTGTGTTTATACTAGTCATAACGGGCAGTTCTATCCTGGACACATCTCCTCTGTTGGGGTATACCATCTCTCATTCTTGAGGATTACCCGATGACTATTGTGTTAAGGATAATTTGCTGAGCGGGTGGCTCTGTCCTTGTGTGTACATGAACTTCAGAGATTTCTCTAACGTTAACAATTTTCTCCTGTATAGTGTTTTTCATTGTTGCAGAACCAACAATCTTAACACAATAACTATTTCTTCTGTAATAATGGCTAAAAGTGATGTTGACAGACCACAAAAATTCAGTGGCATGCTTGATGAATTAGTTCTGAAATCCTTTGATGAGAGTTTAAATGATGCGGGAAATGAAAGTGAGTTAGAAAGTTGGAGTAGACAGAACTATATGGCCAAAAACCATATTCTGAATTGTTTAGAAGATGCACTTTATGATTTCTATAACGCAAAAGAAAACTTTTCTGCTTTGAATTATGGGCTGCACTAGAAGCAAAATATGAAGCGTAAAATACTGGTAGTAAGAAGTGTTTGGTAGCCAGGTTCCTGGAATACAAAATGACAAATGAAAAATTTGTGGTTGACAATTCCTTAAATTTCAGCGCATTATAAATGAAATTATTGCTGAAGGTATGGTGATAGATGAAACTTTTCAAGTATCTGTTGTGATTGAGAAATTACCTTCTTTATGGTCTGAATATAAACGAATATTGAGACATGAAACTGGTGAAGTCAGTATGGTTGAATTGGGTAAGAAGATACAAGTGGAAGAATTGATGTGCTCCAAAGACAAGAATGTATCTTCTGCAAGGGAAATTTCCAACAAGGCTCATGTGATTGAAAACAAGAATGAAAAAGATGACAACAGTAAACGCAAGCCTGGTCCGCAAAAGAAAAGTACATTTCTGAAACCCAAATCTGGCATTGGTAAAATTAAAGGTACGTGTTATGTTTGCGGAATTCCTGGCCATATGGCAATGCATTGTAGAAAACGTAAGGACTTTAATAACAAGAAAAACAATGTTAATTTGGTTGAAAGCAACAAGAAAGAGTTTTCTGGCACGGTGTCTGAAGTCAATTTAGTAAGCAATGTGAGAGACTGGTGGGTAGACTCTGGTGCTACCAAACATGTCTGTGGAAACAGAGATATGTTCACCTCCTATCAGAATATAGGGGAAGGGGAGAAAATCTACATGGGTAACTCGTTCGCAGCACAGGCTGCGGGAAAAGGCAAAGTTGGGATGAAGCTCAGTTCTGGCAAAACTCTCACATTGAATGAAATTCTTCATGTTTCGGACATCTGCAAAAATCTTGTATCTTGTGGTGTATTAGATGATAAGGGTCTTAAACTTGTTTTTGAATCTGGGAAAGTTATTGTCACTAAGGGTAAGGATTATGTAGGAAAGGGTTATAAGACTGAGGGTCTATATAAACTGAATGTAACCTCTGTTGAAATGAATAAAATTAATTCTTCTTATGTTTGTGTGTCATTGAATGTTTGGCATGGTAGGCTTGGTCATGTAAACTATAAATCAATGAATGAACTGGCTAGCATAGGATGCATACCCAAATTTAGTTTGGAAAATGAACATAAATGTGAAATATGCGTAGAATCAAAATATGCTAAAAGATCTTATAGGAAAAATATTCAGAGAAATTCTAAAACCTTAGAATTAATTCATTCTAAACCCTTAGAATTAATTCATTCAGACCTAGTTTACATGAAATCAGTTCAAACTAGAGGTGGTAAGAAATGGTTTGTCACTTTTATAGATGATTGTACTAGGTACTGTCACATATATTTACTTAAAGGTAATAATGATGCCTTAGAAGTCTTTAAGATATATAAACTAGAAGTTGAAAACCAAATGAGTGCTACCATTAAAACTGTTAGGTCTGACCTTGGTGGTGAGTATGTAATTCCTATAGGAGATTTTTGCATAAAACACGGCATTATACATGAAGTAACCCCTCCTTATTCACCACAATCTAATGGTGTAGCTGAACGGAAAAACCGAACCTTTAAGGAGATGATGAATGCCATGTTAATTAGTTCAGGACTACCTGCAAACTTGTGGGGGGAGGCCATCCTCTCAGCTTGCAATGTCTTGAACAGAGTACCCTTTAAAGGATCAGATAAAACTCCATATGAGTTATGGAAAGGTAAACAACCTTCTTATGCATACTTCAAAGTGTGGGGGTGTTTGGCTAAGGTGTTCATTCCTCCACCTATGGTTACCAAGATAGGACCCAAAATTGTTGATTGTGTCTTCATAGGGTATCCTGAACATACTACTACATATAGATTTATGGTTGTGAGTTCTGAAATATCTGAAATTGGTGTGAATACTATTATGGAATCTAGAGATGCTGTGTTTTTTAAAATGTTTTTCCTTTGAAATCTGAATCTCGCATGATATGTGTTGATCCCCTAGATGTCCCTTCTACTAGTCAGACATTACCTGTAGAGGAAGATGAATTTGAGCCTACAAGAGGTAAAAGACTTATAACTGAAAAATCTTTTGGGCCAGACTTCATAACATGCTTAGCTGAGACTGATCCACAGACTTATAGAGAAACCATGACTTCTTCTGAAGCTCTATGGTGGAAAAAAGCTACCATTAGTGAAATGGATTTCATTATACATAATGATACTTGGGAGATTATAGATTTACCTCTAGGGTGTAAACCCATAGGTTGTAAATGGATCTTCAAAATGAAACGTAAGTTAGTTGGAACTGTGGAAAAATACAAAGCTAGATTAGTAGCTAAAGGCTATAAACAGATAGAAGGTGTAGATTTCTTTGATACTTATCCACCTATTACGAGAATTACTTCCATTAGGATGTTAATTGCTATTGCTGCCATTCATAACTTAGAGATACATCAAATGGATGTAAAACAGCTTTTCTAAATGGTGAATTAGATGAAGAAATTTATATGGACCAACCTGAGGGATTTGTAGTAAAAGGTTGTGAAAACAAAGTTTGTAAACTAAGAAAATCTTTGTATGGTTTGAAACAAGCACCTAAACAGTGGCATGAAAATTTTGATCATGTAATGATTTCTAGTGATTTTAAAATCAATGAATCTGATAAGTATGTTTATACTAAACTTGTGAATGATGCATGTGTGATTGTATGCTTGTATGTTGATGATATGCTTATACTTGGTACAACCATGGATGTAATTAGTTTCACTAAGAGCATGCTAAATGAGAACTTTGACATGAAAGACTTAGGCCCCGCTGATGTGATCTTAGGGATGAAGATTAGAAGAAATCCTAATGGATATAGTCTTAGTCAATCTCATTATGTTGAATCTGTGCTTAAGAAATATAACCAGTTTGATAGTAAACCTGCTTGTACTCCTTATGATCCTTGTTGTAGACTCAAAAAGAATAAGGGTAGCGGAGTTTCACAACTTGAATATTCATGTTTCATATGAAGTCTGATGCATTTGATGAATTGCACGAGACCAGACATTGCTTATGTTGTGAGTAGGTTGAGTAGGTATACTTGTAATCCAGGGCAGGAGCATTGGGATGCACTTATTATAGTGTTAAGGTACTTAAAGTACACTTTGAACTTTTGTTTAAGTTATGAGAGATACCATGCGGTCCTAGAAGGATTTTATGACGCAAACTGAATATCGGACTCAGAGGAGTCTAAGTCTACAAGTGGATATGTGTTCACTCTAGCATGTGGGTCTGTATCTTGGAAGAGTTCCAAACATACATGTATAGCTCGATCCACTATGGAATCGGAGTTTATTGCGTTAGATAAAGCAGGAGAGGAAGCCGCTTGGCTAAGATGCTTTTAAGAAGACATTCATCTTTGGCATAGGCCTGTGCCAACTATATCTATACATTGTGATAGTCAAGCTGCAAAGCTAATGCTAAAAACAGCAACTATAATGGGAAGTCTATACACATTCATAGAAGACACAATTCCCTAAAACAATTAATCTCAACTGGCGTTATTTCTGTTGACTTTGTGAGGTCTAAGGAGAATATCGCGGACCCTTTGACGAAAGGTTTTTCCAAGGAGATAGTTAGTAATGCATCGAGGGGGATGGGGCTTAAGCTCATTAAATAAACTTGCCATGAAGGATACTCAACCTTGCTGACTGGAGATCCAAAGATCAAGGTTTCTAATGAGACAACTAATTTGTGGTGGGTTAAAGGTAACACTATCAGAGAATTTCATTGTTTGTCCCTTCCCTATGGTGTAGACGTGATAGTGTGACTGCATGTGAAGATGACTTTTTATTAAGTCTTAATGAGTTCTATAGTTTCAATTTAAGATTGAAGTGGGGTGTAGCAGTAAACACTCTTGATAGAACTCACCTATCTGAATGAAGAAGTGGTCCGCTTCCTATGAGAACTGAGCTGATTCTCTAGAGCATTATGAGAAACGGGATACGTCCATGGCCAAAATGGACACAACGACACGAACTTGACAGCACCTAGAGAGATATCACGCGTGGAAGTTATTGATGAACTACACCAAACGATGGCAGTTCAAGACATCGCGTTCACTGTCCATCAAGTAGTTCCGGTAATTTCTAACTAAGCAAAGGTTCAAGACCTTATGGACACCTATTGCCTAAGTTGCCTAAGTGGTATTTCTCGCTTTCTGATTTTCATTGGGTTTTCATTCATGTGGGGGATTGTTGAAGAAAATGAACTTAAAATGATTTATTGGTCTTGGTAGGAATGGATCTTAGGACCAATAGGTCACTAAGGAACACTGGCTCATTTTCACTTTTGTGAATGAACCTTAGTCCCACATTGGAGAGACTAAAGATGAATCCTCTTTTATTACCACAAAAATTGCATCTAAGGGAGGGCCCTTAGGGTTTAGAAGATTTTGTGGTTGGGGGAGGACTAAGGCAATGGGCTAGTTAGAGCAAACATACTTTTCACACATGTGCGGTGCTTCGCACCGAAGCACGCACGCTTGCGGTTGTGGTTGCGACTTACGTGCTAGCGAGCTTGTGGCTTGCGTCTTGCGTGCTTGTGAGCTTGCGAGCTTGCGGCTTGCGTGCTTGCGAGCTTGTGTGCTTGCAGCTGTGGCTGTGGCTGTGGTTGCGGGTGCGGGTGTGACTGTGGCTACTGCTGCGGGAATGAGTATGCTTGCGGGTGCGGGCGTAGCTGAGGCTACGGGCCAACCAAGACTTACCTTTTTGAACAGAATATTTTCATTAAAGAATTTAAAATCAAAATTAATTTTGTTTTAAATATGCGGGGCGTCTGACCCGGTGAGAATCAAGCTGATTTAAAAGAGAGAATAAATTGACCGTTTTAATTCCGTTTTAAACTTAATGACCGTGCTTCATGCACGTAATTGATTGCCATTAAATTTCATTTCTCTTCTTTTGGATATAAAAGAAAAACAAGTTAATCATTTCAAATCACTCCAGAGCATGCTACTATCCCTAGCTCTTTTCCCCTCTTCTTGCTTTGTTTTGCGTACATTGTTTGTTTATTTCCCTTCCCTATCAATTGTTGTTGAGTTCGTTTGAGGGTGATTAGTATTCTGCTTATACTAGTCATAACGGGTAGTTCTATCCTGGACACATCTCCTCTGTTGGGGTATAGCATCTCTCATTCTTGAGGAGTACCCGAGGACTATTGTGTTAAGGACAATTTGCTGAGCAGGTGGCTTTGTCCTTGTGTGTACATCAACTTTAGAGATTTCACTAACGTTAACAATTTTCTCCTGTTTAGTGTTTTTCATTGTTGCAGAACCAACAATCTTAACACAATAATTATTTTTTCTGTAATAATGGCTAAAAGTGATATTGACAGACCACAAAAATGACCAGTAGTATCAGAGAAGTTTAACCACCATTTGGGGGAGCATATGAATCTGTCAAGTCTTGCAAAAATAGAGCGGATACAATCACACTGTTGGTCCAAGTGAAGGCTGCAGCACAATATCCCATAATCAAACAAATTTTTATCTTGAATCAGCTTGGAAAACTATTCTTTTGTGGTTATTAATATAACTCTTGTCCTTTAAAAACTCGATTAAATTGAGATCACCAATTATACAGTACAGTAGTTGCTAATATTGTCAACATTGCTAGAGAACGATGACTAAAAACGGTTTCTATCACCTCTTGCAGGAAGCCCATAGACACATCCAAGAGGGAATCAACAACTGGGCTATTTGGCAGTGAATCAGATTGCAATTTCTCTTGATAGCGTTTCCATTTATAAAGTCATGCCACGGAAGAATCAAACTACCTTTACTTCCTACAAAAGGAACAACAAAATTCTCACTAAAATTTAACTGTGAATTGAGTCTGGTTGTTTCACAATTATCGAGTTTTATTTCAGACAAAAAACCTATACTAGGACTGGAATCTTTCAAGAAGATTTCAAGTGACATTAGTCTGGTCCTCCTCCAATGAGGTTTCCTGAGTTGTATTCTCATTGCTCCTCCTGGCATCTATTTTCCAGTGACATTGTGTTATTTTTCCTTGATTTTTTAATCTTCAGATACTCAAACTTACCTTGATTGTCTTCACTTTGTGATTCACCAGAGACATTTGGGGTATTTTTGTTGACCAGATGCAATTTTAGGGTTTTGTTGTGAAACAGATTTACTCACGTGATTACGTGTCCCCTCACGTTTTTTATCTTCCTTAGCCAAGATAATATGGGATTGTTGGTTTAAACTTTTGTTTTCTGCATCTTGGGCCTTTGTTTGTTGCTTCTTTCTGCGTCAAGTTCTTGATTTTCATCGCATTAATTTCTACCTCCAAATTATATACTAACACCCACTTATGCAACACCAAGTGGCAACTGATGATTCTTCCACATGTTCAACTCCATTCTAATATTCCTTTGGATATTCGAGTTCTTTAACGGATTTTAATTTTCCAACCTATGCCCTCTAGTTTTATTTGTGAACTCTACAGAAACAGTTGGGTTGTTGAGTGATAGTTAGGGGTGTACAAAGGTCGGTTCGGCTCGGTTCTTGGTAGAATCGTGTATCTGTACCTCCCAATGGTCGATTCTCTACTCGTGTACCTGTACTTTGTACCCTCTACTCTCGGTTTGGTTCTTGTACCTGCACCCTTTTTTCCGGTCGGTTCTTGTACCTGTACCCTTATACCTGGGTACTCTTTTTTTTTTTGAAGGATAAACACTGGCTACTTCAATAACTAAATATGGAAGACAAAATCTGTCGAGCATAATCAGGACATCTTGGATGACAGAAATACAACTGCAGTCTACATAGCTAGAATGTAACACCATTCAGGTGTCACGCTGGTGTTACAGCAACTACAACTACAACTCACTAGAAGAAACACAATAGAAAATCTCTCCTGGGTTTGGCAAAAGTTCGATGTATCATCCAAACCAATCACAACTAAAGAAAAACCCATTGAACTACGCTAGAACTAGGACTAAACATGTATAGTTTTCTGTGTTATTCACTGAATCTATTATCTTTCTCTGCTATCTTGTTTATCTCTTTGAGATTGTATATGACATGCTCAGATTTGCTGCACGCCCAAATGTATGTAAGAATCAATAATCAGCATTAGAAACCAAAAAACAATGGAACAGTAGAGAGCCAACAGTAGAAAACTTGAGTAAGAAAATAAAGCAGTCACCAAATAAATATAGAGGTTTCATGAAACTTAGACCAAATTGGTGCTCATACGGTATAAAATAATGAATTCAAGTTCTATTGTATATTCCAGTGAAATCATAAAACATATGATTGACAGTGTAGCCCAAATTTTGAATTACAGGAAGGAAACGAAACATCCCAAACAAATTTTGAAACAGGCACCGATATGTTGGACGTATTGGTACTACTTTAATACAGAATGGAAAGGATTATGCTATTAATTCCAGAAATCCGATAGCATTTCCTAAAGGATTTTCAAATGTTAATAACTAACAAGAAGGATGGAAAAGTTATAACCTAAGATATAATCGATACAATCGGTCCGGTACAGGTCGATTCCTAGGTAAAACCTGTACCTGGTATCCGGGTGTGCTCGGTTCTCTTTTTTTATATTTATACCTTGTACCCTGCACCCTCAGTTCTATTCGTTTTAAATACGGTTCCGGTTCGATCCTTCGATTCCGGTCGGTTCCTGTGCAGCCCTAGTGATAGTACTGATATTATAAGCCACTACATTAGGAAGTACAATCGTTCTACTGTCCACCTTGTTTCCACTTCCCGTTACTTATCTGTTAATAACTAGGGTTTGGTAGCTCTGTCTCGTTACACATTTTTGCCGGATTTATAATCAGATAAACTACTCCTCTGCCTTTTCCTTTGAAGTCAGCTCTAATCTCATCAAAATAAATGGCTAAATTTGGGTCCTCCATCCCCTTGATGAATTCTTCCGGAGAGTAATTATTGTTTTCCAAGCTTTTTGATAGGACCGAACACTATTTCATAGCATGTCCAAATATGACATAATAATAACATAGCCGAGGAAGTTTCTCATATCTAAAATTTACCAGACAAACTTTTTTTATGTTAAAGTAACCTTCATCTCTCTTGTTAATGGTTTTGTAACGTCGATTTTCACATGAACTCTCGTATATTTCCCCATTTTGTTGCATCTTCTTCTGATAATGGTTGAGGAGTTCCAAATTTTTTTGCCATGCTAGTTATCTTCTTAATGTTAAGCATATTGATAGGAAGATCATGAATTTGCAAACATACTTGAATTCGTACTCCTATGGTTGAAGATCACTGTCACATCTTTATAAGAATAATAATTCATTGTTTAATGCCTAAGGTGTACTCATAGATATAACCTCCCTATCACACATACTCTCAAATCTTACATTATAAATATTATTCCCTATATATGAGATTGAGAACTGATATGATTATAGACAGTGGTAAGAAAGTTCGTTACTCAGATTTGTGAAGATTTTATTTTAGAACTAATTTTAATTCTAAACTAGCAAATAAGTAACAAAAGATGATATCAAACTTAAGAGGACTGGGACTAAGGATTCCACCATTATTCATAATCGAGTGATGCAAATTTCAATTCTTAACAATTATAGCTCTTTTCTAGACTCTATTTCTTTACCAAAGGTAGATTTCTAAAATATTACTTGTAAATCATAAGCATGGCGCATCAAAAGCTCTCAAGGATAAGCATTCACCATCAAACAAAATAACAAATAATTAATGAAAATCATAATCAATTAAAATAAGTGCAAAAAGTCATAAAGAATCGAATATAGTTACCAAACAATTCTGAAAAATAGCTTCCTCCATTGTCCCAGTGTTGGGATTTAGCTCCTCATGTCAAGAACACTCTCAAAAGATTTATTCATAGCCCAAAAGGTGTTTACAAAGGTGAAAAGAGAAAAAATAATAAAAGCAGCGAGTTTGCAACGGTGTATGGACGTTCAGACTCGTTGTTACAAAGAATATGTTGTAGATTGAAGATATTCGTTTCTAATATTGTTACAAAAGCAGCTGAATACAAAAGTTTTGGCGACGGTAATTTATATATATGGAAACGTTTCATCATCTTCTTCATTTCTTTTCACGAGCAGCAATGGAGTTTTTTTTTCTGAATTTTTTTTCGACTTC
>JAJJMC010013841.1:893437-916118 GCA_023531435.1 Papaver californicum
CCCCCTCGTTTGCTTATACTAAACACCTAACAGTTCTCTTATCTCATCAAGTATCTTGTAATCTAGGCTTTTAATCTTGGCAGATCGAGAGAATATTTTTTCTCGATGTTTCAATCCCGAGAATAAACTCTTCCCCTTTTTTCCCTCTCATGTTGTTTCAATAAGATTGAAACTCTTGATTTTGTTTCCTTGTTCAATCCTGGGATGTTGTCTTTTTTTAGAATATCTTCCAACTCACGAAGATTTTCTTCGCAACCAAATCTCGTAGGAATATTTCTTTTCCTGACTCATGATTTTTTTTCCTTAGATAATGATTTAATGACCTCACACGAGTATTTTTTCTAAAATTAGACAAATATTATAATAAAATCTTGAGAGAATCCCATATAAATCGTTACTCAGAACTATCCAGTTTGAGAAGAGATTTTTCCCGCCTAATTCATGTTTTGAATAAGTGGGTGCCTAACAAATTCATGGGTGCCTTTATCAGCTGGAGTGCCCTTATCCAATCCTTGGGTGCCTTTAGTAATTTCCATGGGTGCCTTTAATATTTTTTTGAGACAATTTTTCCAACAATGTTTATTTCCCAAAAATACTTACGAACACATTAAATAACACAATTAGTACACAATCGAGCACTATCAATATAAAGAATTGAGACAAATCAGACACAAAAATGTGTCTATTAAGAACTCACCAGAGGTTCTCCATGCTTTTGATAACATTTCTTTTAGGATGAAAAATGCATATCCTCTCCCTATGACAAGTTTCAGAGCTATACATCTTTTCCACTTTGGTAAGCTGTCATCATCGGAATCTTCGTCTTCGCACTTTGGATCAGTGTTATTTTTTAGTAGGTTGGACATTCCTTTTATAATATCTTCAAAATCATGTAGTTCATAGATGACAACGCCATACGTGAGAGAGAAAAGCTAACGGAGAAATAAAAAAAATAACATAAGTAAATGATGATAGAAAAAGAATGTGACAAGACACGAATAATGAATGAAGTACTTGAAAATAAGAGAACTAAGAGTCAAGAATGAGTTCATGATATTACTAAAAGATAAGAACAAAAATCAACTGATAGGAGTTGAGATAAAGAATCACCAAAATAGTGAGTTTACAATAATTTTATCAGACGGTCAAAACACCTCGACCAAAGTTATAGCCGAAAATTATACCCCTGCTTCCTGTAATTTTCAACTTAGTAAGACAAACTAGGACATTGTCCTTTACATAACCTGATTTAATTGGGGGATGCCGAAATTAAAAAGGGGCTATCATATAAGGCAAAACAGGGTTATTTTGAAGTAAATTAAAATACGTATTTACTAAAAAAATTATTAATGGAAAAGATGTTCTTGTTTAGTTATGTTTATTATTTTTTTAGTCAAATTTGACTCATCTGGAACTGACTCGTCTAGATCTGGCTGAAATTACCTGACTCATTTGGATCTGACTCAGTGTATTTATTTATCTTTAGTCAGATCTGACTCAACTGACTCAAAAATATGCGAGTCACTGCTTGATATTATGAGTCAAGGGCATTTTCATACCTGACTCAAACGGCTCTGAGTCATGGGTTAGATCTGAGTCAGAGGTCGAGTTAGATCTGACTCAAAATAGAAAATAAATAGTATGACGTCTGATCGCGTCGAATCAGAAGTTGACTCATATCCAGATTGCGAGTCAGATGCAAACAAACATGATTTTAATCTTATTTAATCAGGGGACCGAGTTATTCTTTTCCAGATTTGCATGAAAAGTTGTCAAGGTATTGAATTACGACCATGAGTGTTTTTCATTAAGTTAATAATATTGAATATTTTCATAAAAATCATCATGGTTTATAAATTTGTGCCAAAAGAGTTTTCATGGTATATAAATTTAATGTGTGGCGACTTTTCATGGTCAATTTCCATTTTAAATTTAAAAAAGTCGTTATGGTTAAAATTTAGAACAGTCCCAATTGTACTAGGAAATTATATAAGTTCAATTATGTTTCAAAATTGGCAAGAATGGTCATGGTTGAATTTAAGACCATAACGACACACAACAACCTCCAAAATTTTCAAGTAGAGTCCTCATGGTTTAAATTTTGGATCATGCCGACTTTCCATGATGCAATAAATAATGAAGAACAACAATAAAAGTCGAGGTGCTGAATATCGACCATGATGACTCTTTTTTTTATTGCCAACAGGCGTCATGGTTGAAATTTTAAACCATGACAACTCTATTTTTCCTATTTATTCTATTCAAAATTTTAAAGGAATCGTCATGATCGTAATTTATCGACCATGGCGATTGTGAAAAAAGTTATATAAAAAGTAAAAAAAAAATAAAAAAATAAAAAAAAATAAAAAAAATAAAAGAATACCAAAAGAAAAATAAAAAATAAAAAGACAAACCCTATATTCTCCTCTCATGGATGGGAACATTTGATTTTGATAGCCCCTAAATTAACCTGGCTACATAAGTTCTTAAAAGAAACTAACTTTATCATCTCGTGACAGATTTAAAGTCGTAGAACAAGCAACCAAAAAATCTCAATCTCTTTAGAGCAAGGTGTCACAAGGGTGCACCAAATGGCTCAACACATGGCTAACTCACCCTTGTGCACCACCTTGGCTAGCCCCTTTGGCTAAATGGCTAGCCTCCCATTCTAGAATCTTCTCTCATTTGTCCTTTTCTTAGAACATTCTAGAATAATGTAGATATTTGTGGATAAGATTGGAATAATCTAGAAGTAGATCCTAGCCATACACTTGTATAGATCTTAGATAATTTTCTAGAACATTCTTGGCTCCCAACTAGTATAAATAGGGATGCCATTCTAATTTGTAATCATCCAATAATCCAATAATCCAATAATCCAATAATCAAACAATCCAAGTAAGAGAGCAATACACACTTAATTCTCTCATTCAATCATTCTCTCTTGTTCTCTCTTGTTCTTGAGCGCTCTTGAGTTTCTTGTGAGTTTTGATCTTGAGTAGTTACACAAAGTTGTGTTAAACTTTATTTGGGAGGCTTACTTATCTAGTAACGGAATTCTAGACAAGTGCCGCACGGAGTAAAGTCAAGGCGAAGGACCGACCCCGTGACAACTGGTATCAGAGCTACGTTCATACTACTCTCGGTAAGATCTCTCACCATGTCTTCAAATGATGCAAATGTTGTTATCACTAACAATAATGAAAAGGTTGAGAAGACAAAGAAACAACAACGGGATAAGTCAGTGGGCCCCCGTTTAGAATCTTGTGTTGGATCACTGGAAGAAAAGGTAGAAAAGTTGAACCTGGATTTAGGAGAATCCATGGAGCAACAAGACGATTTGGAGAAATCGATGGAGGTCTCTTTTGAGACGTATCAGAATGAGATGGGTGCACATAAGCATGAGGTAAATGCTCATGTGAGGATGCTGCAAGATCAAATCGATGAGCTAAAGATCTTAATTCGAGGAAATACGGTTCGTGGACCATCTAGAGTGAGGGTGCCAGAACCAAAGGAATACTCCGGCGCAAGGGATGCTAAGGAGCTGGAAAACTTTCTATGGAACATGAAAAGATACTTCAGGGCCACGGGCCTTGATGACGAGCAAGAACGGGTCGACACGGCGACCATGTACCTTATAGAAGATGGACTATTGTGGTGGAGAAGAAAATATGCAGAAATCGAGAGAGGAGTCTGCACCATCACTACTTGGGCGGAGTTCAAAAGGGAGATTAAAGTCATGTTCTACCCGGAGAACGTTAAGCATAAAGCTCGGGACAAACTTCAAAACTTGAAGTATTCAGGTACCATTTCCGAATATGTCAAACAATTTAATTCCCTCATGTTAGACATATTAACAATGGCAGACGAGGACCGCTTCTACCACTTCAATCGTGGCCTACCTCGTTGGGCTTCTATGGAACTTCAACGAAGAGGTATTACTGACTTGTCCACCGCATTAAGCACTGTCGAGAAACTTGATGATTTTTCTAGCAAACCTGATCAACTTTCCAAGAACAAGCCATCCAAGCCATTATCACAAGGAACGGGTGGGGGAGACAGGTACTACCGCGATAAGCCACAAACTAGCCGCGAAGGGTCCAAGCCAAACAACGGGTGGAAAGGAAGGCAAGATAACCGTGTGAAGAAATGCTTCATTTGCCAAGGTGACCATCTTGCCCGCAGTTGTCCCAAAAAAACTTTCTCAAATATTTGATTGCAGAACAAGAGGAGAAGACCGAGGACCCACACTTGGGAGCCATTCGGTTAAGCGCAATCAAAAGCCAGCCCAAAGCACAACAACCAGCACTAAGGAAGAGTGCAAGCAAGGAACTTATTTACGTGGACATAAGTCTAAACGAGCAGAAGACCAAGGCCATGGTCGACTCAGGCGCAACACACAACTTCATCTCTAAAGGAGAGGCCGAAAGGTTGAAGTTGAAGGTCGAGGCAGACTCGAGCACAATAAAGGCAGTAAACTCAGCAGCCATACCGGCTCAGGGAGCGGCCAAGGGGGTCGACATGAAGGTTGGTGCTTGGAGAGGAATTACTGACTTTATGGTGGTAAAGATGGACGATTTCAGAGTTATCCTTGGGATGGAATTCTTGGATCGTGCCAAAGTTGCGGTGGTGCCCTGCCTCGGAGTAGTTAGCATCAGCGACGAGAAGTCTCCATGTGTGATTCCAGCCACCCGGACCAAGGAGACTTGCTCGAGTGCACTGTCGGCTCTACAACTAAAGAGGGGTGTTCAGATGGGAGAACCCACCTTTGTAGCAGCCATCATAGAGGAAAGCAAAGAACGGGACGAGGTTGTTTCGTTTGAGCTGCAAAAGGCTTTGCAAGAGTACCAGGACGGGATGCCAACCGAGTTGCCCAAGCAACTACCACCTAAGAGGGAGGTGGATCATCAGATCAAGTTAGAACCTGGAGCAAATCCGCCCACCATGGCCCATGTGGCCATAGTCCATTGGAGTTGGCCACATGCCAACAACCTCTAATGCCACACACATTCACTGGAGGATATAGAGGAAAGAGCCCTGTTGCTTTTCAATTCACTAAGGAGTTGCATGAGAAGCACGACTTGGCCAAAGCCTATTTGGAGAAAGCCTCTCAGCGAATGAAGAAATGGCGGACGAGAAAAGGAGACCTGTATCTTTCGAAGAAGATGACTTAGTCATGCTGAAGTTGAACCCGAAACAGTTCAAAGCCTTTCGAAAGGTACACAAGGGACTCATTCGACGGTACGAGGGACCATTTCGCATCGTCAAGAAAGTCGGGAAGGCGTCCTATAGATTGGAGCTACCTAACCACATGAAGATCCATCCTGTCTTTCATGTCAACTGCTTGAAGCCATATTATGCGGATCAAGATGACGAGTCTAAAGGAGTTACCAAGAGAGCCCCATTCAATATGATCACCTCTCTAGACAAGCAGGCTTCAAACATAGAGTCACACAGACGTGTCTCAAGAGGAGGGCGAGTTTATAAGGAATATCTTGTCAGATGGAAGGATCAACCAGACAGTGAAGCCAGTTGGGAACATGAAGACTTGCTTTGGCAACACAAAGATCTCATCGACAAGTACGACGCGACGAGGACGTCTGCGAATTCGGGTGGGGGAGAATGTCACAAGGGTGCACCAAATGTCTCAACACATGGCTAACTCACCCTTGTGCACCACCTTGGCTAGCCCATTTGGCTAAATGGCTAGCCTCCCATTCTAGAATCGTATCTCATTTGTCCTTTTCTTTGAACATTCTAGATGTAGATATTTATGGATAAGATTGGAATAATCTAGAAGTAGATCCTAGCCATACACTTGTATAGATCTTAGATAATTTTCTAGAACATTCTTGGCTCCCAACTAGTATAAATAGGGAGGCCATTCTCATTTGTAAGCATCCAATAATCCAATAATCCAATAATCAAACAATCCAAGTAAGAGAGCAATACACACTTAATTCTCTCATTCAATCATTCTCTCTTGTTCTTGAGTGTTCTTGAGCCTTCTTGAGTTTCTTGTGAGTTTTGATCTTGAGTAGTTACACAAAGTTGTGCTAAACTTTGTTTGGGAGGCTTACTTATCTAGTAACGGAATTCTAGACAAGTGCCGCACGGAGTAAAGTCAAGGCGAAGGACCGACCCCGTGACAAAGGGCTATGGGATAGAGTGTTCAAGCACTCTATCTCTTTTAAAACAAACGAGTGAATAGGTGAATGAATGAGTTTCACACCATGGGACACTAGTTTAATAGGTTAAACGGGTGAAATTTACCGGTCTATCAAAAAAATAATCATGGACGGGTGAAGTTTCCCAGTCTATAAGAAGAACTTGTCATTCAGGTATTTCTACAAGCATTTTACATACATCTCTCAAACTTGAGATGAAACTCACTCATTCAATCATCAAGAACCATTCATTCACTATAAAAATAAACAACATCAGCTTAAATTTCATGGTTGTTCTTCTCAACACACAATGTTAACATCTTCTTCTCTATCTCTCTGAATTTCTCCACATCCACCAGCGACGTTAAACCTTTCTTCTATTTCTGCTCCTCTCGATCTCAATCTCTAAAATTATTAGCTCTCAAACTCGAATCAACACTCAAAACCTATTTCTATAATCACCAAGTTCTAACTGTTTATTCATCTCAGAATTTAGCAACAACGAACCCATATCTTCTATGTTTCTCTTTTGTAATCTCAATTCCAGTGAAACCCATCTCCTTTCTTGTATCACAACTCAACTCATGGCAACATTGGGTTCCCACAAACGACTGATCTTTAGCCGTTTGAATATATAAAATATCCAGGCGGTTGAAGTTCAGCAGTTTGGAAATAAATATCTTCTAGACTGGTGAATTTCTTTGGACGAGGAAACATCTCCCGTTTCGGCCAGATGGTTGATCTTCACCCGTCTAATGAAGACTATGGCATACTCCTTCGATTGAAAGTGTGTATGATAGCTTTTGGATGAAAAAAAAAAGACTTTTCTCTATCTATAATAGTGTCTAATTTGATCAAACTCCTTCATTTTAAAGAAAAATATTTTACTTATAGCCCTTGCTCTTAATTAAAACACCCATAATTCCTATACGGTCTCTACTAATAAAATGAGAAAAACGACCGCGCTGACGTTATTTTAAGTGTACACATGGGTACGTACGGCTCATAAAATAGTAGCGTGAATCCTGGTTTCGTTTAAGTAAGTGGACCCATTTAAGTACGGGTTTGGTACTCTTTCTACTCCCAATAATAGGATCGAATCCTTTTCATGAACTTGTTTGTCTTTCCCCGGGAAAGTAGATATGAATTGTTGTAGTGAGTTACAGTTGGCAATCAGATGACGTGGTAACATAATGCTCGTAAAATCTAAAAATAAGTCCCAATTTTCAAATACGGTTTCACGGTTTCAAAAGTTAGTAGCTGAATGTTTTGGGTCCTACGGTCTGTTACGTGGCAGATCGTAAAAAGGGATATGCATAATTTACGACAAAGTCTTTTGGTTTTGGTCCACACTGTTCGGCAGGGAGAAACTAGAATAGCTCTTTATCATGTGGTCAGCTTCACCCGTGTAGGGCTGCCTATGTACCTGATTATCCGGAATTGGATTGGAACTAAGTGAATCGGGCCTCAAGATTGGATCCATTAGCAACATCTATATCTATATATGACGGGTAGAATCGTTATAAACCAATAAATTTTTGGGTCCTAAACGTATTATCCACCGGATATTCATGGATATTAGATATCAGAATACAGTATGTGTTATTTATTTTACTAATTCTACTCAAAATTTTAAGATTTCATCTAGTATTTCTTAGATTTAATCTTAAATTAGAACATTTATATAGATATAACACTAACTTCTATGATATTTATTAAATTTAAGCCAATATAAAAAAGATAAAATAAATTTATTAAAATATATAATTGATTTTTAAAGATTCAACGGGTACTCGGATACGTCGGGTTTTTAGGTTTTTAATCGGACCGTTCCAGATCCATTAAATTAGGACCTGGATCCATCTTTTTAATTGGATCTGGTCCTGGGTCTAATGGTATCCGGAAAAATCGGACCCATTAATAACCCTACACCCGTGGCATTGTGGGAAAACATCTTTTATCTTGTTTGGAAACTAGAGGGTATCTTCTAAATTAATCGGATAAAATCTTATCTTACCCATGAACATTACGGGTAGAAATCCTAACTATAAGGAGAGAAAAAATCTTCAACCCACAGATACTTTTATCTTGCTCCAATCTAACTCTTGAAAAACTTTGTTAGATCTTGCCGAAAAGGATACACTGAACGGATCCGTTCTCTTTTTTGCTTAGGCGTCTCTTTTTTCTAAACTGAATAAAATATTTTATTTGGTAGTTATTGATTGAAAAAGAAAAAAACTTTTAACAATTTTCGGCCACAAAAACTCCATTATACTTATATGAATTGAAACTTTGACGTTTTATATGGAAGAAACGATAATCTTTTGTGCAAAGTTTCTGCAAAATCCATAAATGAACCAAAAGGCCTTGGGACGTAAAATTATTGGCCATGTTTCAATGAAACTTTTAGGAGTGCATCTCCGACTTTAGAGACTGGAACTTCCACGAGCTAATAAAAGAAAGTAAAAACTATGAATTAGTCTTCATATAAAATATAACGTGTCACCTTGATACCGATGACTTGGTCCAATTATTATAAAGTCCTTTAAAAAGATTATATTATCATTTTGGTTCAAAAATTACTATTTTGTCATAGGGTAACATTATCCCGTGTAATGACGTCCTCATCTGTTAAAACAATTTCATAAATACCTTTTTCTATTTTGTAGTTTCTCTCTCTTCTTAAGATTAGAGAAAAAACTTAAAAATAACATATCTCTAAAATTACAGGTGATAATTCAACAAATTTTATATATTCAGAAAGTTCTTGACGAGATGTATACAACGAGCACAAATTTTATTATTTTTTGAAATTTTAATTTGTATGTTTACGTTTAGCTAAATATCAACTACAAAATGAACAATCATTACGTGTTAATTCTACAAAATGATCTGCTAGAATGAACTACCATTGTAATGAATTAACTTTGCAAGTTTGTTTTACATATTGAACTACCATTATATGCTAGAATGAACTATCATATATTAATGGTTCACTCGAAAAATGAACTGCTAGAATGAACTCTCATTACGAGTTCTATCTGTCAAATGAACTGCTAGAATGAACTACCATT
The DNA here is from genome assembly GCA_023531435.1 of Papaver californicum. Classification (NCBI taxonomy): domain Eukaryota; kingdom Viridiplantae; phylum Streptophyta; class Magnoliopsida; order Ranunculales; family Papaveraceae; genus Papaver; species Papaver californicum. Next base: position 902,679 of record JAJJMC010013841.1, read on the forward strand.
GTAAAGAACTAACTTCGCAAGTTCATTTTACATAATAAACTTCCATTACATTCTATAATGAACTACCATTATAAGTTTATTAGACAAAATGAACTGGTAGAATGAACTACCATTGAAATGAACTAACTTTGCGAGTTCGTATTTCAGAATGAACTACCATTACATGCTATAATAAACTATTATTACGAGTTCATTCTACAAAATGAACTGCTAGAATTAACTACCATTATAATAAACTAACTTCACGAGTTTATTTTTCAAAATGAACTACCATTACATACGATAATGAACTACCATTACGAGTTTATTCTACATAATAAACTGCTAGAATGAACAACCATTATAATGAATTAACTTTGCGAGTTCATTTTTACATATTAAAAATAGTGATAAAACAATAAAATGTTATATTAAAAATTCATGTGAAATAAACCAGTCAGATCCCTGAAGCAATTCCTATCTCAACAGATCAAACCTTCAATCCACATCACATGGAACAACTTTATAGAAATTATAGAGATCTTACTGAGAAAACATTCCAACCTCTAACTAGAAAAATTCAGTTACAATATATAAATTGAGAAAAAAATTTCTCAATTTTCAAATCATAAGCGCATGGATCTAAGCAAACATCAACTAATTATTCATGTCAAAAGAGTTTTATCCATGCAAGTAATTAAATTACAACATATTGTTAAACATGTCACGTATCATTAGATCTACCATATGAATATCAAAAAAAAGTTTTAAACTTCTGAATGAATAAATGGACCTCATCCAACTCTCATACCCAATTTCTTGCTTCATCTTACCACACCAATGACTAATCAATGTTAATAAAATCCCTATTCTCAGCTCGTAAACAAAATCCAAGACTCAAATCCAATAAACATACTCATTAAGACCCAAACATACAATAAGAAGACAACCATATTCAGTTGAAACTGCATACTAACCCTTTTCTCAGCTCATAAAATACTCAAGACTCAAAATCATAAATGATAACAAAAACTAGAAGAAACCAAAAAAATATCGCCACACAACCAGATTCAGTTGAAAGAAAAGCTACAATCGAAAGTAAGTAAATACTCAAACCCTTAAAAATAAAGATTGAAAACAAAAAACAATAAAATTAATTAGGGTTTATAGCAACACACAACCATATTAGAGTCTCAACATCTTCACGTAGCAGAATCTTCTAGGTTTTGCACAACCATACTAGAGTCTCAAAAACTTCTTCTGCAAATTCAAAATCAAAATTAAATTAAATTTATAGGGTTTACAAAATCAGTTTGAAATTAAATTTCCATGGTTTTGATTTTTTTAAAAGGTTTTCATACAAAGATAGTGAAAAGGTGGTTGTGATGGTGGTTGAAGTGGAGTTATAGTGAGAGTTTAGAAAAAGTGACAGTAGTGGTGGTGGAGGTGGAGGTGATGTGTTAAGAGAAGGAAGATAAGATTAGTTATTCTTCTTCAAAAAAACTTGAGAAAGTGATAGTTACGGTGGTGGTGGGATGATGGGTAAGGAGAAGGAAGAGAAAACTTGTTCATAAAGTGACGGTGGTGGTAGCTGCAATTCAGGCTGGAGGTAAACTCAGAAACCACTTATTTTTTGGTTTTGAGTTTGTTGGAATATAACCAATATTAGACTATGTGAAAGACTTATGGCAAATAAACCGGTGACTAATAATTTTTTAACTTACAGAAATGTGGCATTATATGTAGCTAGCTACTTTTGGGCACGTAATAGAAGACTAGTGTTGGGCGTATAATGATAGGTGCATTATTTGCATTCGTTGGATACTCTAATTCATTGATTTCTTGTTAGTTTTCATATCATTATGCTTTGATTTTGTTTGTTTATAAGTTTCTTAGGAGTTTTTTGAAGTGTATTCAACCAAAAAACAAGAAAATAGTTCATTACGACACGAAATGAAAAAGGAAGTCAAGTTCTGCCAATGGAGAAGGGCCAAAGACCAAATTTAACTCATTCAAATCCAGCAGTTATTAATATCATTTTGAAGATAACGAGAATACGTGGTGAACACAAAAAAGAATGAGGTCATTCCGAATTCGTATGAGGAAGTTATGAGCAAAACATCCGAAAAAAAATATCGAAACACTCAGCAAAATAATCAGTAGATAATATGAAAATTTATCTACCGATTATAGGCAGTTTTGGGTACAGAAAAACTTTGTTTTTGATCTCCAACAATCGTTAGATAACATAGAGATCGATTCTACCGATTATGACTCGACGTAAGCAACTTCTAAGATACGTTTTTGACTTCTAAATCAAAGAAACATGGTTCCAAGAGGATTCTAAACCCTAGAAGTACTTGAGGGCTAAGCATTGAAGGCTATAACATAAGACATTTAAGGCTCAAATAAGACATATATATATATATATATATATATATATATATATATATATATTTATTTCATATTCCATATCACATCTTCTACATCAAAAACCTAGGGTTTCCCCTTAAGGGGAAACCATTCTTCTTCTTTGTATATTTTTCATGGGTTTTAGTAAATCCATGAGTATATAACTTTGTTCAATTGGTTGGGGATGTAGGTGGAAGTCCTAGACATGAAAATCAATCTGGCTAGTTAGTTTTAATGTTAATGATCTCTTTTATCGCTTATGTTTTACGTTTTATATCACCATGTATGATTGAAGACTTGATCGTTCAAGTTGCAAATTGAATGGTCTTGTGTTTATATCTAAAGCTAGACTAGGGTTTGAGATGTTTCCATGCGATTATGTGTATAAGCTTAACCTAGGTTAAATCTATGTGGCTCTTGTGCCGGATTGCTTAAAATAACCTCAACTCACGAAGACCATTGTTTTCATTGGGTTAAACTTGAGTGGCTCTTGCGCCAAGTTATTCATTGAGAAGGATTCAAAAATTAGTTCTTGCGTCTTTGATGATACAAGGAGTTTTGTCGGAGTAAGCCTGCGATAGGATGCTCTAGGGTTATTGGTACGATATGGATTGGACGTTGTCTCTAATCGATTGAAGAACTTGTTTGGTGACGGAAGATGAAACCTCTGATCAATATTTTCTCACTTTAATCTCAAACTTTATTTAATTTATTTTTATTTTTATTTTTTTTCATTAATTTACTTAGTTTTATTCATTACAATCCCCCCTCTTGGTTACATAAAAAGTCAAAGACAAATAATAATTCACAGCTCCTCGTGGGAACGATCCTTACTACCACTATATCACTTATTAATATTAGTGGAGAATATCTTAATTAATTTGTGCGCAAACGAAACACACCAAATTTTGGCGCCGCTGCCGGGGAACAATAGTAATTGTTTTTGTTTGAGATTTCATTTGGTTCTATTTTACGTTTTTTTTTAGTGTTTTTGATATTTTTAGGTTTTTTTGAAGGAGTTCGCCACTCGTCAAAAGCGGGAGGTAAATTCCAAATACAAGTTGTAGGTATCACTTTTATTTTTGTTTTTAGATTTTTGTTTAGATTTTATCTTTTACTCCTTGTGTGTCACCGTGTTTCCTTACGGAAATAATATGCATGGTAAACAAGATCAAGTATACAATAATGGTAATCAGTTTGGTTTTCAGTCTCAACCCTTTGACAAATTCCAACCATACGGGGAGTATAACCACAACCATTTCTTTGGTAATGATCAATATTCCAGGTACCTTTTTGATTATTCTCATGCATGCCAACCTTTCTAATGGTGGGTATGTAATAAAACAATCCCAGATATGGGAGGATAGTCATACTTCTAATGATTCCTCTAGTTTTGAAAAAAAGATGTGCACCATGTTAGTAGAACTTCAACAACAAATTCAGCTACACCAACAGGGTATTAATAAATCCATTCAAGAACTTCAAAAAGGTGCAGAGAATTTAATGATGCACATTGATCAATATGAGGAACAAATGAGAAAAGAAAAAATTTGGTCTCAAAGCCAAAACCGCTCTAACATTCTTGTGCACAATAATGAATAAGTGATCAATGGTGATTCTGAAATAGACCAATCTTTGGGGATATTTGATGACACTAGTGTAGCTTACTCAAGCCTTGATCTTATTAATGATCCAACACTTATTCAAAAGGTAGAGCTTGGGAATGATGAAATGAGTTTTCTACAGAAATTCCTAGCAGCTAGAACTGAGTCCGCAACAATATATGAACCTAAAGTAAAGAGTGTTGAAGAGATTGCAATTGAGACTAGAAACACAAAAATTACCACGGAACAAACTTATGTTATTCATGAAAGTGACGATGATTACGAAACTATATCATCTGAACTAACTCATACTGACATTCTCGGGGAGAGCACAATGGAAGACGCTCTTGCGTATAAACCTTTCTGGTCTGATGACGACGAGGAGTATGAAGCATTTGAGAATGAAACTGAATTGATTAATATTATGGAAGACCCATTTGAGCTTGCCAAGCATTATAATGATAATGTTGATGCCGAGATTTTAATTAAGGCAGAGACTAATGAAGATTGGTTGAAAAGTTTGATAGAGGACCACGATACACATGAGTTAAATAATTCATTGGAGTTCTTTAAGAACAATAAGGATCATGTAATACAAGAGATAATGGAAGGTTTGTCTAATCCTTTATATAATTTTGTTTCTAATGATCCTACTCTAATCAAAGTAGTTTCTCAAGAAGTTATTAACCCAACTTTTAGGAAAATACCTCATTTAGGATTGGAGTCTTGTGCTTCTAAAGTTTTAACGTATTATTTTGCTTCAAACTATCCACCATTCAATATGCTTGATTCTAATATTGTGCAGGTTACCCATGAGAAACCTGTAGAAGTGCCTGAATTCTCCGTTCTCTATACACTTCCAAGTGTAGAAAAGACTAAGTGTGGGGGAAATTTTTATCGGGCGATAGCTTCAATTCTATTTTATTGTACTAATATTCTTGTAAAGCTATTGTTAAAATTGCAGATTTTTCTATGGGTGGACCCCTAAATTTTTAGATTGTTGGTCTATGGGCGATTAGAGAGTCGGGATGACGACTATAAACCAAACGCTGCATATGAGGTAACCCATTGGTTTTGTATTCCTATCTTTTTTCTTTTTAATTTTGTAGTTTGCATATCATATTTTCATTCACATGTTTAATTTCATAGAGTCTTAAATCTATAATGAAGAAAATTTTGACAAAAAAATTTTGTCAGAAAATTCTGACAGTTATACCGTTTATTGAAACACTATGCCCTTTCGATACGTTATAGACGTAGGAAAACAACTTTCATCAAGGAAGTTTCGCCAAATTCCTTACCAATATGTATAATTTTCAGGGTTAATATGTGGTTACGTCAGAATTCAGAAATTTTGGTTTTGCACATTGAGGAAATGTGAAGTGTAAGTGTGGGGGAGTGATTAAGCCTATAGATTTTTAGTATTCACTTTGGTAGAGTAAATTTGTTCGGTTTGTTGTATATATTTTTGCATAAAACTCAATTTTTAGAGATTTTAGAGTCACTTAGTATACTTCTAGCTAAGTTTAAATACGGAGTTCTAACCGAAATAACTGAACTTAGAAGTATTAAAGAACTATATTCAGAGTGCTTAGTTGTTGAGAGGCTAGAGATGACAAAAATGGACTTAAACCGCCGGTAGATAATACAGTATTAGAGTTGTTGATCATTCAATACCCATGAGTGAGGCACCAAACCTTCAATTGTCCGTTTAGAGTGTTTCATCTACGCAAATTCCGGGTAGGATGATGAGCTACCCAACTTCGCACCAATTTCAGCACTACTTTTTGATCTCTTGAGTGTAATTTCATCAATCATGAGGGTGTCATCAGAATTGCGAACTCTTTTTTGTAGTCTTGTTTGCAGTTGGCACCATTCTCTCGACAAATAAGCAATAGAAACACATCATCATCAACAAGCGGAGCGACATCAAAATCACGAAGAAAATTGAGTACAATCAAGGTTTGAAAGCAACAATACAATGAGCAGAATTATATATACATGTTGAAGACTTATGTACAAAAGCGAAAGAAATCAAAAGATGTGAGTTAGTGAAGTTTATGATATCGAGGAAATACAAGTTATGAAGAATCAAATGGTAAAGTCTTTATCACACGGCCATAGTAGTTTCATCATTTTATTTATTTTGTAGTTTGTATTTTGAAATAATGTTAAAAAAATGTTTATCATTGCTTTAATGTATATTTGTTTTTTTTTTTAATTTGTATTCAATCAATAAGGTCGTGAAGAAGAAGAAATCTATAAAGAAGTTTCAAGCAACAAAAAATTGAGGAAAAGAGTTACAAATTGTCAAGGTTCTACGAAGTTTAAGAGTTAATCATCAACAGTTGAAGACCGAAGATATTTTTATTGGATGTTGTTAGAGTGGTGTTGATTGTCGATCGGTTGAGAAGGTAAGTAAGTATTCCCATCATCGCATAGTGCTTGATTTCCTTTATTAGAGGTCACTAGAAAAACAAAAGGGGGTTATTTTTCATCCCACGTTCTATGGGATACCATTTTCATTTGATTCAGAAGGTTACCTTTCCTTCCTACCATTCAATGTATGCAGGATTTCTATCTTCACTCCTGACTGTACACATGTGAGAACCATAAAGTGCATCTTTTGAGTGTCAAATTCATAAAATCTTGTTGGTGAGGCAGAAGTCATTCGATTGCTCTCGAACATGGATTCTTTCATCTGGTGGTTTTCTCCTAACTAAAGGGCTAAGCATGAGAATAATGTTCTCTGATACATCTAACTTCTTATTGTTAGTGTGCAAAAACTTTATGTCTTCTTAACTCTTTGGATGCATGTGCTCTGGAATGTTTGGAAGTTAGAACTTAGGTTTTGTGGGCATACCTCTTATAAACCCTCACGAAACTATAACTCGTTCACTAAGGACACCTAGGGGTTTAAAGGCTTGTTATAAATGCTAAATGTAACCATATCCTCGACGAAATGGATTTGCTATATTTTAGTTTAGGTTAGTTTAGGTTAGTAGTTTGCTCGAGGACTAGCAAAAAGACAAGTTGAGGGAATTTGATAGATGCATTATTTGCATTAGTTTGATACTCTAATTCATTGATTTCTTGTTAGTTTTCATATCATTATGTTTTGATTTTATTTTTTTTTAATGAGTTTCTTAGGATTTTTGAAGTGTATTCAACCAAAGAAGAAGAAAGGAGTTCATTACGACACGAAATGAACAAGGAAGTCAAATTCTGCCAATGGAGAAGGGCCAAAGACCAAATTCAACTCATTCAAATCCAGGAGTTCTTAATACCATTTTGAAGATAACGATAATACGAGGTGAACGCAAAAAGAATGAGGTCATTTCGAGTTCGTATGAGGAATTTATGAGTAAAACATCCAAAAGAAAATAACGAAACACTCATCAAAATAATCGGTAGATAACATGCAAATTTATCTACCGATTAGAGCCAGTTTCGGGTACAGAAAAACTTCGGTTTTGAGCTCCAACAATCGGTAGATAACATAGAGATCGAGTCTACCGATTATGGTCCCGGAAGGATTCTAAACCCTAGAAGGAAAGGAAACTTGAGGGCTAAACATTGAATAATATAAAAGAAGATATCTAAGGCTCAAACAAGACATCTACATATATATATATATATAATATTCCATATCACATCTTCTACATTAAAAACCTAGGGTTTTCCTCTTAGGGGGAAACCATTCTTCTTCTTTGTATATTTTTCATGGGTTTTAATAAATCCATGAGTAGGTAACTTTGTTCTATTAGTTGGGGATGTAGTTGGAATTCCTAGACATACAAATCAATCTGGATGGTTAGTTTTAATGTTAATGATTTCTTTTATCGCTTATGTTCTACGGTTTATATCGTCATGTATGATTGGAGACTTGATCGTTCAGGTTGCAAATTGAATGGTCTTTTGTTTATATCTAAAGCTAGACTAGGGTTTGAGATCCGGAATTATCGAATAACTCTAATCACAAGTAGCAAGACATAGTTGTTAACGACGGGATGTTGCCGTGTGATTATGTGTAGAAGCTTAACCTAGGTTAAATCTGTGTAGATCTTGCGCCGGATTGCTTAGAATAACCTCAACTCACGAAGACATTGCTTTCATTGGGTCAAACTTGAGTGGATCTTGCGCCAAGTTATTCAAAGTGTGGCTCTTGCGCCTTTGATGATACAAGGATTTTTGCCGGAGTAAGCCTAGATATGATGTTCTAGGATTATTTGTACGAGAAGGATTGAACGTTATCTCTAATCGATTGAAGAGCTTGTTTGGTGACGAAAGATGAAACCTCTAATCAGTATTTTTTCACTTTGATCTCAATCTTTATTTACTTTGTTTTTATTTTCTTTTGTTAGTTTACTTAGTTATATTCATTATCTTCCCCTCTCTTGGTTGCATAAGAAGTCAAATACAAATAACAATTCACAGCTCCTCGTGGGAATGATCCTTACTACCACTATATTACTTCTTAGTATTAGTGGAAAATATCTTAATTAATTTGTGTGCAAACGACACGCACCATATAAAACTAAAGATATTTGTCAAACTTATTCCGTTATTTAAAGGTTCATCGTTAAATCACGGACCTAGTAAATTACCACGTTTGAGAACGATGTTTTTTGCGTTAAATAATGGGACAAATTATTTTTGTGTTATATGACGGAATTTGTTTGTAAAACCTTATTCACGAAATTAATCTGTCATTTAAAAGCATTATTGATAACCCTTTTTGGACTAGTGAACGAATTAAGAGTGTGTTTGGATCAATGTAGTCCATACCGGATTTCGGTTCGTACCGGTCGAGAGCGACACACTGGTACACCGGTATACCGGGGAAATTTCGGTTTCAAATATCGGCGAAATATCGGTCCATATATTTTATACCTATAATTTTATAAAAAATTACTAGTTCACATTTTATAATTATAAATATATTTTAACACGTTATAACAAACGTTTTTTCACAAAGTTTAGAAAGAAAAACTAATACTCATCCAAAATATATAGATCCATAGATTCCATACAAATTTCAAACTGGAAACACAAGAGAAACAGGAACAACTTCAAAGTTCATCGTCTAAAATGCTAATTAAACAAGGATATTACAATTCTAATCAAGATCATTAGATTAATTATAGATATTATCATATGCATATACAATTATAAAATACCATAAAAAATATGAGTAACAATTGAAAACCCTAAAACAAGGACAAATACCGTTCACCGGTATACCGGATTTCGTCTCGCTTGCACTCCGAAACCGGTAAAACCGGCGGTATACCGGCCGGTATGGACTACATTGGTTTGGATGTCAAAAGTAGAAGTGTTTTTGCTTCTCCGGAAGTAGAAATCAATCCCAGAAGTCAGAAGAAGAAACAATTTAAAGGTCATTTTACAATTGTATAACCAAACTTACTTCTGAGTTTTTTGCTTGTAGAAATCAAAAAATAAATTTTTAACTAGTATTCAAACAAGTTATAAGTGTTTTGTACTACTTTCTAGGTCTTGATGTTACAAAAAGGTAGTTGTCTCTCTTAGACCAACTATGCTTTAAGTTATTGTGCTAATCTATATACTGTACCTATGCCTCAGAACTTCAAATTGTGTCAATTGATGGTGTTTTATTGTCTAACCTATTTGATTTCAAGTTACTAGTGGGTACTCGCAATACTGGACCTGGATTAGACTTGAGATTAGCTTTGTTGTTAATAAGATTTGTTAGCATATAGAATTACCCATAATTAAGCATTTTATTGTTGCTAAAAGAATCTTAAGGTGTATAAAAGATACTCTGATCATGAGTTTCTTTTTTCACTTAAGGTTTGCTGGATGTCTATGGTGTAACCACTAAAAACCCAACTAGTGGACCCAGAAAGATTCGCAGTACACATAAGTAAATTCATTTGTATAAACAAAGTAGATATGATCGAATAGATAAGCATAAATAATCAATGATGTGAAGTGCTGATAAAGTAAGTGACACAAATAATTTTACGTGGTTCAGCCGAAGCCTATATCCGCAGGGTAATGAGTTTGAGATCTTACTATTGAATTTTTGGGCTACAATGTGATTGGAATGTAAATGCAAGTACATATGAGTTTAATGTGGTACAATGTCTTTCACCCTATTCATATTCTCTACTTCTGAAGACTCCAACCCCTTCTCCACATCCCAAGCCATCTATTTATAGGGCTTTGCAGGGGCCCACTTATTTTGCTATTGTGACCTTGAAACCGGTTACTAGGCATCGTATTTTATGGCTCCACGATCTTAATTAATGTCGTTTGCTTTGTTAAAAACTTATTATATAGGAGATGCGGTTAGGTGGAGACATTAAATGCTGAGAGGACTGCTCCACGTGTGCAATAATTTTTTTCAGCTGTCCAATCCCATCGACAAGTCGTGGTTGCATCATGGCCACTCGTACTTCTTCGTCTTGGAATTTGAGTAAGATTAGGTCTGCTCCAATGCTTCACTTATACGGAACGTAGATTGCCCCAGAATCCAGACCTAAGATCTTACCATGTGTGGTGTAAATTATACACACATGGGTTTAATGATACTGGGGTTTGTTCCCCGTACACAATCGGATTTGGTTTTATTTTCTTAACACGATTATAATGTGACGTAATATGGCTAGAGTCTTGTTATTGCAAATCCATTATTATTATTAATACAATCCAATTAGAAATTAAACAGAATTCTACAGTTTTTTAGAAACCAAATCAAAGTAAAATTTATGAATCCAATCCAATCTATTTTCCTTTTTCTTTTCGTTTTCCTTTTCTATTTCTAGTTTCTTCTATCTAATCTATAAATAACATGTTCATAAACCCTGCAAATCATAATCATATATCTTTCTTGTTCTTCTTCACTTCTAATAATCTTTATCTCTATGAATTCTAGTAACCCTAAATCTATTTGTGGTGTAGAAGATATGATAGAAAATTCTACTCCTTCAATCATTGAAATGGAAAAATTTAACAATCAAAATAACGATAAGGTATGATATGAACTCATGATTTAATGTAGAAAACCTATAATCGTGATTTCTATTGAAGACATAATCCACTGTATACCAAAAAAACCAACTTATATTGAAGACATAATCCACTGTATACCATAAAAACCAACTTATATTGAAAACATAATCCACTGTATACCATAAAAACCAACTTATATTGAAGACATAATCCACTGTATACCATAAAAACCAACTTATATTGAAGACATAATCCACTGTATACCTTTGATCATGTTTAGTAGCTCCTTGAACAACCCACTGTATACCATGAAAACAATGTACACATTTCACGGAAGTGTCATCAACACCCTTATCAGCTAGCACCTTCAGCAAAAGGATTAGCACCATTGTTCACATCAACAGCTCCTTGAACAACCCACTGTATACCATAAAAACAATGTACACATTAAAATTTTCCCTAACATACTAAGTTCGAAATCTGCTAAACTAAAAAAGTCGCAAAAAATTACTTACCGTAAAAACAATGTACACATTACAATTTTCCCTAACATACTAAGTTAGAAATCTGTTAAAGTGATAAAGTTCAGAGAAAACTGTAGAGAGAAAGTTCAGAGAAAACAGTGGTGCATTACAAACTTTTCTAACTCTGAAACTGTACAACAAATCTCTGTTTTGGGATGCTTGTTGCTTGTAGTTTTCCTGACTATTTGTTTATTTTTAGTCGCTTACGGGTATTTTCTAATTAGGACCAGTAAATGCAGTTATTTTCTGAAATTATCACACCTTTTCAGCAATTATATCAATGATTTTGTTCTAACAGAAGAAAGGCAACTAATCAGCCCCACCAAGTATTATGTGGTGGAACTGACTATTTGACTAAGCACAACTGTGCACTCAATCCAAATAAACCTCCAAGGCAACTAATCTCCGTAGACTAGCACAGTATCTAGGATCTAAAGCTAAGAAAATTCCACATTTGGGTTCTCATGGGACCAAGCATAATAGTTACGCAACCCGCTAGTTAAAAGTTTGGATAACCAACTAATCCAAGTGTAGGAATAACTATGAGAACCAACCTTAGTTATGCAGCCCGCTAGTTAAAAGTTTGGATAACCAACTAATTCAAGTGCAGGAATAACTATTAACTGGATTTCTCAGGTTAATGAAAATTGATTTTTCTCATAATGTTAGCTAGGCAAAGTGAAAGATTATTTAAGTTCATCGTCATACCTCAACTTGTTGTTGCAGTGACTGAACATAGTTGATAATCTCATCCAGCATGACTGCCTTGCAAGTAATCTATGACATAAATATGATCCATCTAATTAGAATTTCAAAAGTAACATGCATTATCTGATATAAGGCTCCTACTGATAGTACTTTTTCGGTCTTACCTTATTGCAGCCTGGAACAAGATCTTGCAGAAGCTTCATTCGTTCGCTTATCTTTTCTCGTCTCACCTATGATCCAAAGAAAGTTTATACTTTAAATACAAAACTATAGAGTAAAAAAGAACAAAATGAAAGAACAAGAGATAAATTACACTAAGAAAGAAACAACATCTTACCCTTTCAGCAAGACTGTGACTGTTGGTTTCCTGACCACGTCTTGCCCTGAGATGAACGCAGTCGTCTTTTGGAGCTTGACCATCATGTGAATTATCTTTAGCTTACTTACCGTTTGAATTCCCACGTGAACTCGTTGCAGGGTTCTTTCCATCTTTTAATTTTTTATCATTTTGTTCATTCGAATCATCAAGGGTCCCTTCAGAAACATCCTTCTGTTGCTCTATGTCGGTCTCATTCTACAACAACAGAAAACAAATGTAAATCGTTAAGTATCATTCAATAATGGAATCATAAAATTCATAGAAAATTTGACCAAGATTACCTGTACAGAACTGAATTGACCCTGAGGACTCTTGCTTGAGTTGTAATCAGGCATCCTTTTCCTTTTATTCCCATCAGGTGAATAATTTCTCGAATTATTTTCGGTAATACCATCCTTATTCGAAGTGTAATTAAAAGGGCAACCAGAATTGACAATCTGGCTGCGCTCTGAACCACCAAATGAACCAGCAATTTCCGAAAAATTCTCACTGCCAAAGCAAGGAAGTTTTGGTGCTAATCCAATAAATCTAGGGTCAGTAGGAAACTGAACAGGGTGACCACCCTGGTTTTCGTAAGTACCATATGGAGAAATGGGAATTTGGAGATGCTGAGAAACCATTAAAGGACCACCACTATGGGCGAGCGAAAGCATTGGATCCCAACCAAAATACGCATTTCCTCCTCCACTGGAGGTTTCCCCTAAAAACATTGTATTCATTGCAACCTTTCCAGGCTGAGGATTTGTATAAATCCCAGAAGATGGAGAATTCAAATGACTTCCTCCTCCTGTTTGTTGAAGACCTAAATCATAATTATCATCAGAACCCATGATCCAAA
>JAJJMC010013841.1:916218-953305 GCA_023531435.1 Papaver californicum
CCCCCCCTTAAACTTTGTGATTAGTCTCAAATTTCACTAGTACCTAGATAATGTAACGAAGATAAAACTGAAACAGTTTAACTTAAAAGAGGAGTTGTCCAAACTAAAGCAAAAGTGGGTTTGACAAAAAAGAATAGACAATAAATTTTGTGAAGGACTCAACAAAGAAAAAAACAAGTAACCTTTGCAGCATTAAAGTAAAGCAACAAAACCAACTGAGTTTTTTCAGAATCTAATACACGCATAATACTACTCAATGAAAAAAGAAAGAAAGATGATAGAAATCAAAATGTTAGCAGAAGGGCATATAATCTTCTCTACCCACCACCGCCACTACTACTAGTACTACCACCACCTCTCTTACTTTTTAATGACTACAGATTATTAAGTTTCTGTCATGTTAAAAAAAAAATGCACCGAATAGACAAGAAAGTAAACCTTTCAGAGCACAAAGCAGACAAAGTAGTAAAGAAATGACATTTAGTTTAACAGCTCACACAAAATCTGAACCAAGAGAACAAGTATTTGTACCTGCTGGAAAAAGGTGCGAGCTTCATCCTCCTGTAACCTACCCTTCTCGACGATGTAATCAAACAGCTCTCCAGACTTCACATACTCCATTACAAGCACTAGGAGGATGTAAGTAGACTTCCTTCGGGGATATCTTGGGAATTTGAGGTTCAGTAACACTGCCCATCTTTACTTAAGTTAGATATGATAAACAGATGTAGATCACAGAGAATAAATAATATAGAAATTTAAAACGAGAAAAAGAGTTGCATATGTTATTGTCAATTCATCCATTATAAAGATACTTCAAATATTCTAGTGCAATAGGGTAAGAAAATTTACCATATTCATCTCAACAACAAAAAAGGAAAATAAAATAAACCATATCGATTTCTATTTCTTTTAAAAAGCAACTCATAATGTATACCGGCGATAACAAGCAGTAGCATACAAGCCTGCAATTGTCATTTTCAATTGAATTCAGGATGTTATCTTATCCGTGTCATTTTATTATATTGGCTTTATATCAAACTAAAATCAAGTGGTTATTTCTTCAAATAGTTTCCCAAGTCTCTCAAAACTCACTTCCTATCTACTTCTTACTTCTCCCATTCACAGTGTCATTGTCATCTAAACAAGGCTTTATCTTTGTTGTTGTTTTCTAACCGAAGGTTTACTCACAGTTGCATATTAAAAAATTGTCAACCCTATAATATCTTTAGCTGTTTGAAAGGCACTACATACTCAACAAGGAAATCAAATGACAATGTTCAGAACCAGTATCAAAGTTGAGGGTTGAACTGCAATGAAATTCAGTACAGTCTTGACAAAAAGCTACGAATAAAAAACCAAACCACATCTAAAAACAGTATAAAATCGAAAACAGAAATTGTCTATTCAAACAAGACTAGTTGTCCTTCTCATCAACAAGATCATAGTGTGACCTTTCATTTGCAGCACATATTTTTTGACTAAGCATTTACAGTTGATTTTGGGTGAATCACTACCACTAAGATTAGATTATTATCCAAATAGTATAACAATAAACCCTAACTTAAACAGTAAAATTGGGAGAAGTAATTAGACCAATTCATCATCCAATCAAAATGAAAATCTAATTGGACCAGGCAGCAGCTATCAAAGGGAAACTAATCAATATAGATTCAGTTTCAAATTCATCACAAAATTCAAAAAATCAATTAGAGTTCAAAAAGTTTTCATAATCAAAACGAAGATTTACCTGAGATTGCCATGAAGAAGACGAAGAACACTATAGGCCAAGCATGAGCAGGATCTCGATCTTCAGGTAAAAAATCATTCAGACAACTTAAATTCCCTGAAACTTTATCCCAATTCTCTTCACATTTGTTAACAACATATTTGACTTCATCACCAAAACTTTGTTGAACTATATCTCTACAACCTTTCCCTAATTCAAACACCATTTCTCCTGATGCTTTTAAGAATTCTTTAACCTGATCTTTAAATGGTTCTTCAACAACATCATTTTCATTCCCAACAATATCAAAATCATCTATCCTAGTTTTATTGATCTTTATCGCATCATCATCTCCATTACAGGATACTCGATCTTTAAATGATTAATCCCTAATTTTAGTAAACTATTAAGACAAAGAGTGAGAAGTAGATAGGAAATGAGTTTTGTTGTAATAATGATTAATCCTTAATTTGAGTAACTATTAAACACTAAATACATCCATAAGATTGTATTAATAAAAAAATTAAAAAAATTGGATTGAATTAAATATATGGATTGGTTAATAAAAAGAGTGGATTGTAAGTAACAAGAATCTATGGCTATTGTATTATATATTTTTTTATTTTTTTTTACTGCTAATCCGATATCATCGCCCCATGAGATATAAACCTAGAACATCTCTTGAGGCAGAATATTTGATGAGGTAATATGGATTTGTCAGCTCCTTCCGGACATTCATCTTTCCTTACCTGTTGCTCTTATTTTCTTACGCGATAACATCAGCGCTGTATGTTTATCATTCAATCCAATGTTACATTCTAATATACATATATTATTTGTTATCTTATCAAAGATACAAAGTGGACGGTGAATGTCCATTTCATATATCAATCTGCATTTTCGACATGTAAACTGAAAAACAAACTGTGTCACATTTCGCATTAAAAAAACAAAAACCTCAGACTACGACTAACCGACCAACCAGCTTCAGTACATCTTTAATTTAATCTGTCTAATTTGCCAACGTACATAACAAGACCTACTCATTCACCTCCTCAACCTTGTTCCCCAATCTCAACGGAGTGACGCCCGAACAACCAGTAGTAATTAGTAATACATCGCAATTGTAGTACATATCACCAATCACAATTTGGGACCCACATCAAGTACTTCTTGACACATTGCCATTCTAGATGGGCACGCTTACAAAAATTTAATTACAACAATAAATCGTCTTCACGTGAAGCCATCTCATAAATTTTCGTTTGCATCCGACGTACCATTAAACCAGTGTTTGCAGTATCTATAATAGACAATTACGCTATTACAATTTAGTCATGGCATAAATCAAACTTATACAAAAATAAAAATGTTAGGGATAAAACCAAAAACCAGACGTACCTAAATAATGGAGAAAAGGCAAAAGAAGTTAAAGAAAGGGACAGAAGAGTAGTACATATGAATAATACTTAGCCACGAGTGGAGAGGAGCCTTACGATATTTATATTCCACAGCTGTCTCCTCTCCTCTTCCCGTAGTGACGGTTGAATGCCTTCCCTCCATCCCACACAAAACCAAGGAGCCTAAACTTCAACCTTTCCCTCATGTTTCTCTTTTGATTCATGCACCCAGTTTTTCCCATCCCCACTCCACCCCCACACCATTAAAATATAAAAAAACGGTTAGTTATAGAATTACAGTTGGTCATTATATAAAGCCGTTTTTATCAATTGTTAAACGCGTTAAAATTGGTTGGCAGTTAAATCGCCGACCGTTTTTTCTTAATGATTTTGATGTTTATCTAATTTTCTCTCCATTCAAACTTCTTTTTTATTAACAAACAACTAACAACAACGGTTTTAGGTATTTAATCACCACGTAATAACTGAAAATCTTCAAAAGAAGATCTTAAAATTAAATTACCTACTATCCAAATCCATGGCCATTAAAATTTAAAATCAAAATCATAACGATCAGTAGTGTAGTATCTGTCTAACACGAATTCGTATGGGAAGGAAAAAGTCGTTAATTTTAGAGAGAGGATAAGTGAAACGTACGGGTAAATAATAATAGTAGAAAGAAGGGGGAAAAAAAGTCAGTTTTGGCAGTTCAGAGAGATGGTGACCGGCCAGTGTCGGTGAAAGATAGAGAGGTAATAGGTAAAAGTGGGACCGTCTGTTGTTGTTTTATTTATCAGGGATTACAGGCTTTATTGATAGGATAGACGTAACCATCACCCTCTTCCCTTCATTTTATCCCTTGATATTCGGTGATTTTGATTTTGTCGTTATTATCCAGCTCATCAGTTGCCGTGCGGCCGTTTCTTCTTTTTGTTATTGCAATCCAGCCTGGCTTTAGTCAAACAAACTCTTCTTCCCTCCCTATGTAATGATTACTAAATTTTCTCTATCAAAAGGTTTTACCTAATCTGTATTAGATTTCAGTTATACGTTACCGAAACAATAAAAACCCGTTAGATCTCAAATATATTTAACAAAGGAAAAGATGGATAGAGACGTGTGAATCAGCGGATTGAAGAAATGACGCGTGTACAAATGACAGCTGTATTCATATACACGCAACCGCTTGCCTGGAAAAAGCGGTGATTCATTTATAACTCCTTCCTTCCTCCAATAATAACCGGTTATATAATTTTGCCGGTTCAACCGGTATCTTCATATAAATCCTTATTTCTTCCCTTTATATACTCTTTTGTATTTTCTTTCTTCATTCTTCCCATAACCGAGAGGGTTTTTTTACATCTCCGTCTCTCCCTGGATTTCCATTTTTATTAGGATATTAGGGTTTTTGAACCAGAAAAATCTTCGGTGTGATGGCGTCTTCATCATGGTTCTCAAAAAGAGATAGTAATCATAATAATAACAATCAAGATAGGATAAAAGGACCATGGAGTCCAGAAGAAGATGAATCATTAACAAAACTAGTTCAAAAACATGGACCGAGGAATTGGTCATTGATAAGTAAAACAATACCAGGGAGATCAGGAAAATCATGTAGATTAAGATGGTGTAATCAGTTATCCCCACAGGTTGAACACAGAGCTTTTACTTCTGAAGAAGATGATACTATTATCAGAGCTCATGCCAGGTTTGGTAATAAATGGGCAACAATTGCTCGATTATTAACCGGTAGAACTGATAACGCTATCAAAAATCATTGGAATTCTACGTTGAAGAGGAAATGTTCTTCTATGTTGGATGATGGAAGTGGTAGTGGTAGTGATGGTGGTGGTGGTGGTTGTAATGAAGAGCCGCCATTGAAAAGATCAGTAAGTCTTGATGCTGCTCAGCCTAATTTCTCAGCTGGAGGGATTTTCCTAAATAATAACAGTCCTGGCAGTCCTTCTGGATCTGATTTGAGCGATTCTAGTCTTCCTCCTGCTACTCTGTTATCTTCTTCCCATATTTTTCGACCTGTCGCGCGAGCTGGTGCAGGTGTAGTTTCTCCGATGACATCGAATCCAATCTCTTCGACAATGAAAAATGATCCACCAACTTCATTGAGTTTATCGCTTCCCGGGTCTGATTCTTCTTCTGATGGTTTTCATCAGATTTCTGGTTCTACACATAGTAGAATGAATGGTTCCGATTCTTCAAATGATGGTTTTAATCATGTTAAGATGAACCCTACTAATCAACAGCTACAAATTGTTCTTCCACCAACACCAGCACCACAAGTTCAATTGCAGCAGAGCACAACTCCTCTACCAACACCAACACCAACACCAGTCCAGCCGAATCAGTTTACAGAGATGAGGTCATCATCAGTAAGAACTCAAGATATCGAGAAACCATTTCCTCATTTCAATTCTGAGTTTTTGTCTGTAATGCAAGAAATGATCAAGAAAGAAGTGAAGAGTTATATGTCCGGATTAGAACAGAGTGGTGGGTTTTGTTTCCAAGGTGGTGATGGAGGGATAAGGAATGTTGGGGTTAAAAGAATCGGTGTTAGTAAAATTGAATAGGAAGAGAAGAATCAAAATTGAAGAAAGAAAACAGTGAAAAGAGAAGACGACATGACATTTGGAGAAGAAACATTTTGATATTTTTTCTTGTAATATACATAAAAGAAAATTTTAGCTAGGTTTTATCAAGATAAAGAAGTTAGTTTTAGAGTCATTTTAAGATGAAAAATCATCATCTTCTTCAAGCAAATGACAAGCTTAACAATGTTAAAGCTGCTTCCTTTTTAAAAATCACTGTTCACAAAATTCAAATATTGAAAACCACTTTGCTTGAAGGACCCCATAAAGAACTCAGGAACCAGTGGCCGAAAGTTATTTCCAATTGTAAAAATCATGTCCAGTTTGAGTAATAATGCCTGGAGCTTACTTAACAAGACAGGACTCTTAAAATGGAGTGGGAGTAATTTAATATGGTTTGCTGTAAACCTCAGAGTTCGGACCTTTTTGTTACCAAATACTAATAAGATGCAAATGAATACAGATTCAAATATGTCAGTATAGATTTTTCATAAAGGAAGCATAACAGCTTCCATTGAAAAATATCCATGTACTCATTGTGCTTGGCACAGTAAAAATGGTTCCTTTACACAGATTAGGAGGTAAACGGGACTTCCGAAAGATGACAATGGACTGCTAAAATTATGTACAAGATAAAATGATACAACAGCCAAGGAAGAGTTATGCGCAAATATCCAACATCTGTTATCTACTCACTTCGATTGAGATATGCAACATAAAAGAAGAGACTATCAAACTACAGAGTTATGCTGGTTTAGCCTGTACGTTATCTGAAACTGGCGGCCTTCTCAACAGCATAGCTAAAGATGACATGAATGCTTTATGCATGAGCTGGAAATCCTGCTTCCAGGACCAAGTGGGGTTGTTTAAGGCACGGATAGAATTTAGGCAAACAAGAAGCGTTCCACCTTCGTGCAGAAGAACCTACATTATTATCAGATGAGAAGACAGGTCAGCAGCAGTAAAAGGTGTGTGGTTGCATTGAGAGCGGTATTTCTTTTCAAAAGGATTTTATCACATCCGTATGTCGACAGAGACTAGAAGATTTCCACTCATTACACAACACAGAAAATTTGACAATCATGTTTACAGTTGAGCATTACCGTTAACCAAAGTGGGAGAAAACCCAGAACAGATGGAAGAGCGGCAAATACTATGCATGTAAGTGCTAGTGCCACACTTTGCTTGACCTGCAGGCAAACGTTAACTTTAGCTGATGGTAGACAACACAATTCCCAGGGACAGTAACGTAGACCAGAATGGAATAATAGCAAGAAAATACCAGTGAAGTAGTTTGACGGGCTTTAGCAATTAAAAATGGTACAGTAGAAATATCGTCCCGCAACAAAAGAACATCTGCCACAGCTATAGCTGTTCCACTGGCACGTTCAGCAAGCACAATGCCTACAGTAGCAGCAGCAAGTGCTGGTGCATCATTGATCCCATCACCAACCATAATCAAACCCCCCCCTGCAAAGTAATGGAACTTGCTCAGCAGAAATAATTGTGCATCAGTCAAGAGCTTCAGACACAAACCTTCTAGCTGTTGAGTATTTTTTTTCTAATGGACATCTAACCAAATCTACCAAGGATGGTTTTGAGTTGCTTGTCAAAAAATTTAAACATCAGACTCAGTGAACCATTAATCATTTGTGCAAACATGCCAAAATAAATGATTGGCAATACATGGGCAGATTTTTGTGAGACGATCACCAACAAATGAGTCTAAAATCTATTACTCAGAATCTGTGGAATTTAAAAATTGGATATCTCACCCATATCTCTGGAAATAGTTTTCACTTGATTAAGCTTATCCTCGGGTTTCAGGCTGCTGTACACTTCACTGATCCCCACAGCACTTGCAACCCTTGAAGCACTTGATTCATGGTCACCGGTTAACATCATCACACGAAGCTTCCCATGATCTTTCAACTCAGATACTACACTTA
Source organism: Papaver californicum (assembly GCA_023531435.1). NCBI lineage: Eukaryota > Viridiplantae > Streptophyta > Magnoliopsida > Ranunculales > Papaveraceae > Papaver > Papaver californicum. Next base: position 923,900 of record JAJJMC010013841.1, read on the forward strand.
CAACACCCGGTCTAGGCTTATCCTCAAAGTGAAAAAGTGTTACCTGCATAAAAGTTTTTAGAATTCTAAAATTGGATGTCATTTCAATCAGGTTTTGTCTTTATGGTGTCGTAGGTGCAATAGAAATGATAGGAGCCGGAGAGGCCATACATTTAACTACACGGTAGATAATAGATCAACTGGAGCACATATTTCCGAAATACTGTTAATTTATAACTACTACGGTTTAGAGAGACAACTCACCTTACTATTAACAGATAGAGCTGCATGTACAAGGTCACTTCCAAAGGCAGATGTGCTCACAGCCTCCTTTATCTTCTTCGACTCATCCTCTGAGTTAAACAGTGAGGCGATGTACTCTACTGAACCAAGTGATGCCTTCAACAGTTTCCCATTTCTTGTTCCTGACTATCAAACAATAAAAGATAATTGCAGCTACATGTTACTGCCGAATGCCGATATAAACAAAATAAAAGCAGCCTATATAAACATACATTTTAACAACCTGAAGGTATAAAAGAGCATATTTTCGAGTATACTGTTCCTAGCAGCAACGTATCCTACATTTCCTAGCTGGTAAGTATACTGAATTTTTTATACCTCAACACCTGTCAATGTTGCATAGAGACCTCTACCAGGCAATGATTCAAAGTTTTCGATGGACAGGGTGGGAAGATCTTTTCCTATGCTGTGGTCCACAACAGCTCTGCAACAATTGAAAAAGAAAAACTTTCCTATATAAGTTTACAAAGGAAAGAAACTATTAACATCATGAATAGAAATGCTAGATAAATAAAGAAAGTTAAACATGCATAAGTTATTCATTTAACATAACTCCTTAGTTGAGGTTCAAACGAGATCAGCAGACTCATAAGCTTAATACATACAAGTATACGCTTGACAGTAAGATAAGATGATTTTAAAAACAGTCATTAAAGATTGACACATAGTCATTAAAGATTGTTATTCCATGGACAGGTTCAACTAATACAATCCATCATAAAATTACTTTGGAAACCGTTTAGTTGACTCTTTGTGACACAAATAAGACATCAACGAAAAAGTTTCTGCGCGTAAATATTTACAAGTAAAACGTAAGTTACAAAATGGAAATGGAGATCCAAAATGAATAGGTGTAGGAAAGAGAAACGGAAGAAGTAGAAAATTTTGAAAACACTTCAATTTGAGCAGTTCTGAAAGATAGAAGTTTATGAGTCCCCTATTCAGATGCAACCGAATGCAATACCTTCCAATTGGATGAGTAGTCCCTTTTTCCATTGCTGCGGCTACAGCAAGAGCTTCTTTTTCACAATTAGGCGTACAGCAAGCACCTTTCGATCTAAACACTTCCTGATGTCCATGAATAGGCTCAATTGCTTTGCACAAAAGCTCCCCAGTAGTCAGTGTTCCAGTTTTATCAAAAGCAATCGTGTTACAGGAAGCCAGAGCATCAAATACATGTCCACCCTTCAGTAATATTCCCTAAACACACAAAATACTAATTATAAAATTTCTAAACCACATTTGTATGTCCTTGAGAAAAATTTGAAATTTATGAACTACTGAAGCACTTGGTTGACATCTAGTTCATTTTGGAATCTTCGGAACCGCTTATGGCTTAGTATGAGATAAGGTGTGTTCTGTACACTGATAATATATACACCATTGTTTTGCTACAGCAGAGATTTGTACTTGTCCGGCTGCCCGAATAAGCAATATGGCAGACAAACATTAACTTTTGTTCTCAGATATACAAGATATATATCCTCTTGAGGATATCGAAGTAGTAGCTACATAGAAGATCAATACCTTACTTGCACAAGCACTGATTGCAGTGGCATAAGCCAGAGGAGCTACTGCTAATGCACACGGTGATGCGGCGACCATAAGCCCCAATGCTCGGTAAACTGATCCTCTGCAAACTACAAGCCACCAACAAGACAGTGTTAACTGCCGTAACAAAATAGAGGAGATGAAGGCAAAACAATTAGAGTCGAAAGAAGATAGACTTGATGTTAAGGAGATAACAACTGAATCTATTAAAATATGATAGAATAGACTGTCCAGAGAGCATATACTGTCCTCGAAGCCATAAAGTAAACAGATAATTAAATAGCTGATGAGCATATATCAGATTTAAAGGCATATCAACAGAAGAGTAGTATGAATTACAGAAGTGTTCCCAGGGCCAACTATAAGCATTGATAGGCTTAGTTGAAACCAAAGCATTTAGATCATTACCTGAAGTACCAATGAAGGGCCACTTAAATAGAAATGGTCCAAGGATAGCAACTCCAAGAGACAGCGCTACTACAACCTTACTGTACTGCTCTCCAAATTCGTCTAGCCACCTTTGCAGCTTTGGTTTATTCAACTGTGCTTCTTCAGTCAGCTGCACAATCCTGTTCAGTGTTGACTCATTCCATGTTTTTGTCACCTAAACCAAAATTTGAAGAAAGAATCACAATGACACTTATAGTTAAGTGCCTACATTAACAACCTTAGATTTTAGTGTAATGATTGCACAAGATGATATGGAACAGATGTAGAAGAATGTACCTTCACTATCATCATACCATCCAAGTTTCTTGCACCACCAGGGATCCTATCCCCAACTTTCATCTCTACTGGTTTGGCTTCACCAGTCAAATGCTCAACTGTAATTGTTGATCTCCCTTGCGAAACTTCACCATCAACTGGAACAGACTGCAATACAAGCTAATATTATGATCATCAAAGAACGAAATTAAGAACTGCAGACATATTTGGCTTGACGTTGACGTAGACAGACAAAGGAAAAAAAAAGCTGCAGACGAACTTGGCTTGGGTTTGACGTAGACAGACAAAGAACTGCAGACATACTTGGCTTGGTTTAATTCTACACAACAAGTGCAAATGCAACAAAAGAAGCAAGTTGAGTAAAAAGAGCTGATATGCCCTTAGTGGGGAGTATTACACAGCAAGCAAACCAAGCAGAAGCGGAGACCAGTTTTCAATCCAAACCCCCTACTAGCCTAGTAAAGTGAAAATGGGTAATAGACCTTCCAAGGAACCACATTTTCAGAGATCTAGTGCAAGTAACAAATCCAAAGCATAACCGCATTACCAACAAGTTCAATTGCCAGTCAATTGAAATTCTGATATGCTGACAGCAAATATATAGTTGCCACTACAACTGAAATGAAACATGTTGAAAAATTCTAGAATTTCAAGCCATGTAATCATCTCTCAGACTAGAGCATATTGAAAGAGAGAAGAAGATATTAGTAGGCTATTCTGCAATTCAACCTTCAGATTACCTAATAGCTTTCCTTTTCTTCCTTAAATATGAACTTCAGACCAGCCACTTGTGTGACCCTGAAAGCCCGAGATGGAACACTTGGAAGAACAATTTGAAACCAAAACAGTATGGAAGGAAATCCATAATAAACATACAACCGTAGACAATATGGATGGACCAAGGCTAAGATGAACCTATATGATTTAGAGACAGTAAACTTTGTTCACACTGCCCTGGTATACTGCAATGTGTTTATATGGGCTTATACAATTCGTAAGGGATTATCGGAGGAGCAACAACAGAACAAATTGCAAGTTAAGAAGTGATATTATGCAGAAGACCGAATGCATATGCACAGACCTCACCAGCTCTGACCAAGACGTATGAACCGACTTCAACGCCAGGCAGAGGGACTTGTTTGTACGCCAAGTCAGAGAGATGAGGTAGTTTATCACCCTTCATCTCCACGACGAGAGCAAAATCTGGATGCCCATCCTTTAACTCTTTAACATCAACCATTGAGCGGCTAGTGAAATATTCTTCAGCTGTAAGCTCCAATCAATCAAAAAACACACAATACGAACATTAATAAATTTGTTGCATAATTAAGAACTGGTGATCATAATGAGGTAGATTCAGGAAGTCACCAATATGAGCCAAGTTGAACATTGCAAGAAGTAAGCCTCCTTCTAAAGCATTCCCCATGAATACCGATGCAAAGGCTGCAAGAGCCATAAGTACATGAATGTTTACTTTTCCAGCCGCAATGTCAATCGCAGCATCAAGTCCAGCTGAAACCTAGTGCTCAGAATGGTATCCACATTTCATTAACTAACACAAATTTCTCGTTGTTAGAAATTTACATTAATCTAGCAACACAGATAATCAAGCATTAAAAAGTGTTCAAACCAAAGTATTTGATGAGCTAAACAATTCGAGAATTACATGTGATAACTAAATGTGTAATAAGACAGTAAATAGATTACCCCAACGAGAGGAAACGCGATAGAGATAAAGACATTCTGAAGAAGCTTAGCAGTTGCTTTAGGAACTAAATATGGGCAAACAGCACCACAAAGAAGCAAAGCTGCGGAACAACAACAAAGCTGTAAATTCTCACGGAGAAATCCAGCTAAGTCAGCCCAGCCAATTGCTTTAGCGAATTTAAGAACTGCTTTCTGAGAATTACTCAGCTCCAAACATTCTCCACCATGATGATGATGGTGGTGGTGGTGATGATGATCATGATCATGATTATGACTGTGTTTGTGTTCTTCGTGATGATGATCGTGATCGTGATGACCATGAGATGAGGATGCACATTGAATTACCCATCGTTTTTGTTGAAATTGAGTAGAATTACAAAGAGAGGGAGATAAATAGGGTTTTAGAATTGAATTTGATGAGTAAGATATTTTCTTCTTCTTAGAGAAGACTGAAGAAACAACTTTTCCAGCTAGAAATCTTCTTCTTCTCGAACGATTTAGTGTACTAGAAAAACCAACTCTACTTCCAATCGGCAAACAAATTGACGCATCCATTCCGACACCAAAAGAATAACAACAACAATCTTGAAATCAGAAAATATCTCCCTGAACCATTAAAATATTGAATTAGAATTCAATTTGGAACCAGCCAGTCAGTGATATGCAATGGTGGTTTGGAGAGAAATGAAGAAGAAGAATAGAGGAGTCAGACGCAGACATTTGACCTTTACTGCATTATACGGTCCACATCTCCACACGCCCCTGATGTGCTCACAGTGTGCTTAGGATTACTTAACTAACAGCCGTGAACTTCTTCACCTATTTTTTAAAAGTGGGTGATAGTTACTACTGAGCTTTGTTTACTTACGTTGATGATAATGAGATAGTAGGTCAAAGCTACCACTTCACTGACCAATAACATTCTCCAGAGCCACGTGCCCGATATCCTCCAAGTCACATTCAGAAGTTCTTAGTGTGACGCTTGGACTACGCCTCAGCAATAAAAGTAGTGAGAAAAATATCCTTTTTACGTGTACGTATAAAATTGAAACTTCAAAGCGAAAAGTTGAAACCAACACACGGAAAGTGAAGTTTGGATTACATTAGCCATTTTTCTGCTGCTCCTCTTCTACAAATCAAAAACTCAGAACTAAGAAAACAAACAAAATTTACAACACTCTTTCAGTATTTGACCACGATTACTAGTTAATACTACTTCCATTAAGAAAGGAAGAAGTTAATTCTACTAATATTACATCTTTTGACATAAACGTGACAATGAAAGTGCAATACCGAGGAGCATACGACCTTGTGACTCCCGCTGTCCATTGTGAGATGAAGTTAGTGGACATGTATACATATGATTGAGCATGTTTTGTGATGGCAATATGCAGGTTCAGTTGTCGTCACCTTCTTCACCGTCCTTACCACTTCCTTCTACTACACTACCTTTAGGATTATCATATGCAGAAAGAAAGAAGGTGCTCTGGTTTTTCTGCAAGTATCTGTTGAAACAAACAACAAGTGTGCATTTTGATAAGCAAGTCTGAAAGTGTGAGTCTGTAAGAAAGTCAACCCTGATAACTAGAATACAACTAAATGGAAACAACAAATAATATACTTGAGTAAGTCGATTAGTTTCGTATGTAACCGTGTTGACGCTTCCTCTTCAATGTTTGCATATGCCAGTAGCTCAGGCAACTTCACTGCACAAAAACAACAAACTTTGTCTAAGATATCATGCAATCATATTCCAACAGTTGGAAGCAAATATGAGATGAGAAAGGTGTGCCGTAACTAGCTACTGTTTTAAGTTCATACTAAGCATGGATGTGGAGCAAGCACATAATGTCCTATTCTGAAGTAAGCATATACCAGAAACATACCAAATAGGCGTAGTAAATGCTCAGCACCGTAAACACTAGATGGAGAAACATCATCTGTGATTGCTTCTTGATACTGTTGGCGTTCCATTTTGTACAAGAGCATGACTGGCAATGCTTTGTCAAAGTAACAGCGCAAACCCTTCAAGATTTCCCCAACTGATTCACCTATCCTATTTACAAAAATAGGTGCGAGATCAGCCTCAGATGACCTTACAATACTAACATTCCAGATGACACCAGAATGAGTAACATTCAGAACTTATGCATCAATTAAATGATTCCAACACATGAGACTTACATGCTGTCCTTTTTTGATTTGTAATCAAGGTACCTCTTCAGTATGTCATCCACACAAGGAGAGCGCGGAAGCTTAACAAGCTGAAACATGATGGAGAATCCAGTTATTCAAATTGTGAGAACATACATCAACAAGATTTCACATGAATACCATGAAGAATCAACGCAAGAATCAAACATGCACTCATAAAGACAACACATCATTTCTTTTTAAACGACAGGGCAGCAGATATTATACCTTTCCGAGCTGAACTACAAACTCCCAATCATCAACCAGTTGTTTTTTAAGTGTTGATGGGATTTGGATCTTCACAAGCTTCTCATTGGAAATAGTGTCCTTCTCCTAAATCACCATATTAGAAAGTTAGCACAGAAAGTCCAGCAGGGTTTGTGACAACCAGGTCAAGAAACTTCAAGAAAGAGGAAAAACAGCTCACAGATTTGATATACTACAATCTTAACATAATAATACCTAGATAATCCATATCTCAATTGGTTCCTGCCGAATAATATACCAATTTAAGTCCCACCCAGATACAAAATGGAACTTTCAAAGAGTACGGAAGATATTCATTTACATAATGATCTAGAAAATCCACCATTCATGGTGAAATGCCTCTATAGGGACCAATATAGCATCTAACAACTTACAGCCAACTGACAGTATATTATTCGGCAGGAACCAATTGAGATAGATGTTCTCAGGGGGAGACCCAAAATATCAATCTAAAGGAAGCAAATTTGAAAGCTACAACACTGAAGATTTTATATCTAATGACTAATGTGGTTATAATTTTGTGTCGATCAATTCACGGGATTTCCATTTACTTGCTAAAATTTTAAATCACTATTCTGATCATTCTTAAACTTTTGTTGCTTGAGAAAAGTGATACTATTACCCTTTTAATCATACACATAATAGTTTGCCGCTAATTCAGAAAATTTATCAATCTCTCAACCATAAGTTGGTGTAAGATTGGTCGTTCGTGACGATGTACTTAAAAAGCTCAAAATATCAACCTACTTCTTACAGTTCAATCATATAAAAAATTTTGAATAGGAAGATCACTTTTACAAATTTCAATCATCAGATCATCTTTTGTTAGTAGCTAACTGAACAGTAAGTATTCATAATTAGCTTTACCAAGACTACGGAGGGTTGCTTATATTTAATTATTTTGAGATTTTGGGACCTAATCTTACAAAACCATGAAACAAAATGGCAAATATAATCTATTAAACTATTAAGAAAAAAAAAAGGTGGGAGTTGGCTAGACTGTCTTGATTTAATGAGTTAAGTTCATGCTAAGGATGGAAGTTGTTAAAAGTATTATCATGCAAATCTAATATTAATACTGACAAACAGGTTGTATAGTGACCTGCAGTATCATAAGGATATGAGAAATCAAATCACAGACAATTTTCTAGTACTCTACTTAACTAATAATTCTCATAGCAAGGTCAATCAGATAATCAACCTACTATGAAACAGTTTAAGTATCTGCAAGAAAAACACATATAATTAAGTGTGTGAGATTAGTGGGGTGAACTGGCCCCACTTGCCTCATTGTAGGTCTGCAAGTGCGCGGTGTTCTTAAATTTAAGTACATCTATATAATTGTGAGCTGAAGACAAGCTATTCTGCCGAAGGTATGACTAAAATCTGCTGTAATATTGTTATTTATATTTTGGAAGGTACGAGATGTAATTTTTCATGCGTTAGAAGAAACGCTAAGTCACCGACAAGCACCCCAAAAAGGGAAAATCATACAGAAACTTCGAGCGGTGTTAAAAGGGAAAAAAAGAAGAAGAAATTAGCCACAAATATGTTTGCTTTTAATGTTTGGCAGTAATTACATACCTCAATACTGAAGTCACTTTTCCGCTTCTTTCCCTTCCCCACTGCAACAACACTAAGCATTTTTAGAAAAATATTTGCTTTTAATCCATGTGCTTCTCGTATGAAAACTTGTCGACACCAAATGCGTAGAAAATAAACAATATCCAACATTAATCATCTCAAAGATATGAAGCTTTACATTTTAAAATAATCAGGCAAATAAACAGAAAAATAACTGTTCTATTAAAACTGCCAGCATTATTTTCCTTGAACAAAAGTTAAAAAGACAATAACACAAAGATACATTGTTATTAACACATATGAACGACAATAACAACAAGTACAGCAATACACCGCATGTCTACATTACCACAGTTTCTAGTATCCTCTTTATCCATTTTTGCATCTACAAAACCCATGAAAAACACATTTATTACGCAACAAATGCAAATTAACAATCGATAAAAAGAATGAAGAAAAAGGTTGACACATATGAACAAGCTAGCTTTGATAGGTATTGGTGAATGCTCGAGGATAAGTCATATAAAAATGGGTAGGCCAGATTACTTCACAGATAGCTTCTTGACAAGTAATAGACATATTACTTAACCCTATCAACTTTTCTTCTCACTTGATGCAGTGATATTTTAAAGAAATTAGAAAGATAGCAGCTGAATATCAATATTCTCATCCTCTTAATAGAAAAGTACTTATCCGAACTTGTTACTTGTAAACTGTGGAATTTTGTTAGTTAATAAGGGCAAACTCCAAATGAAAGAAGCCAGAAGTTCCTTAGCATGACATCTAACTAATTCCCCTCTAAGAAAATTTTAAGCATGAAGCGCTTGACATTGAACCACATGAGACACATTATCAACAACACACCTGCTGACTATCAACAGTTCAATATGTTTGAACACAAGTCCTAATGACTTAGCGTATAAACATCTTCTTTTAATCAAAGTGAAAAGGTGAAAGGAATGCTAAAATAACACAAGCTAATATGATAGACAATCATTACTTCCATAAGCGAGTTGAGCTCACCAGCAGAACTTTTTGGCTTCATGTGTGATGAACGCCCTGACTTGGGATTCTTGTCTGTACCCTGCTGTTTTAGTTTAAGATCCTCCTGCAATTTCTTGTTCTCTTCAGTGAATTTCAACAAACGTTCCGGGCCAACCCATTCATCCCAGCTGTTGATGATGACGGCTTTAACATTAATAGAAGTCAAAAATACATTGCTAAGCCAGACTTTAAAATTGAAAGACAGTAATATCAAGTAAATTTGGATTCCTTTTACTTTTTACTCAATATACAATCTATTATATCTTCATTGCTTGATCTGAAGTCAAAAAAAGTCTGTTAAGTACCACTATCTTAACTAGGCACTAAATCCACGTTTCTTTTTGTCATGGTTCCAACAAATTGAATTTAATACAGTTTTTCTTATACCAATTATTATTCAGTTAAAAGGCACAGAACTCATACACAGGAAACTGCAGAAATAAGAGCATGTCTGATGATAGATAAGTGCGAGAGTAAGAGAACCATTAAGTATGAGTTAACTTGCATATCCTATATAAGTCAGTAAATTCCTCCAAGAAGAGGTAAAAAGAGCATAAACTCACTTTTTGTTCCAGCCCTGCAAAAGAAAGATAGTATGTTAATAATAGAAGGGTAACCAACCATTCCATTTCTCAACTTTGTTCACTTAGCGGTAAAACAATTCACTAGGAAATACAATAAGCAACAACTCAGAGAAAAACTAATTTTTAAGAAAATAAGAAACTATACTCACGAGGTAATGAACAAAATATCTTTTTTCCTCCGTATCATCAACTTTCCGCATCTCAACTTTTTGAACCTTCATCAACAAAGAGAGTATATGCAAGACATGATAGAACCCAAATAATAATATTCAACGGAAGGTAACAAAACCTATAAAATGACACATCGACTAACACATGCTTACTTCATTCTATCTGAAGAATGAGTAATGTAATTCAGATTTTATAAGGTATAAATTGCAAATACACCATAAAAGTTATTTCTTTGTTGATAGGTCTCTTGTGGTGACTAAACATGAATCTTGTCCGTCACAAAATAGTGTCCCCTAAGCAAGAAATAACTCCAATAACCCAACAATTTCTTCCATTTCACTGCACTTTGACTTAAACTAGGTCAAAGCTTAATTCGGCACCCACGGGGTTAGCAGTTACTAGTTAAGAATGATACTACTTGGAGATAATGAATAGCAGAAACCTAAACCAGTCCACCACCCAATATAGAACTATTAACAGTATCAGTTCACTGAATGTGAGAAAACCTAAAATTATATACAAGTTTTATGTTTAGAACCCTAAATGTAATGAAATTTACACCGCACATAAATTGAGAGTATAATATTTCACTTCAAACAAATGTATTTTTTTCATTCGTATAAAATTTCAATCTTTAAACATTTACAGTAACAAATTCTGGACTGGGATTGAAAAATTAGGGTTTTCTGTTTTCGAACCTTAGACTCGTAAATACGGGGACCGTGATAAGCAAAAACTCTTTCACCTTCAGCATATACAGAAATACCTAAAGAAGGAGAAGAAGGATCTGCTTCACCACTAGTATTTGAAGGAGAATCACCAACAACATCGACGTCTGTGTCTTCTTTAACACCTCCTGATTTAGGGCTACCCATTTTGGCGGGAAGATTAGTGAGAGTGGTGTAGGATAAATTAGTCTACGCTAACTCGTCGTTGGTTAATCTTACTTGATCTGTGTTTTCGTCATACCATAATGGATTTGTTTCTGAGAAGATTTGGAAGTGAGAATGATGAGACGAAGATACCTAACATTAAACTATACTAACGAGGGTTTTTCCATTGCCGCCTAAAATACCCCCAAATTAAAAGTGACTATATAAAGTTGGGAAATTTACCAGGTGGTCCAAAAGCTATACAAGTTATCCTACCGTCCAACGGGATAAAATCCTATGGTCCAAAATCTTTTTAAAAAGTAAAAATTTCTTTCTTGTCCATCACTATTCACGTGTGAACCATCCACGTCTTCCAACAGCCAAAATCAAAAACCAACATCGATAAAAACCAAGGTATCGAAATTCGAAACCCCTGAAACTGAAAAATCAATCAAAAATCACCTGAATCCGAAAAAGAAACCACCAACAAAAACCGATCAAAGATATAAAAAATCAAGATCAACAAACAAACCTAAATCATCAAAAATTGTAGATCTAAAACTGAATTCTACTCAAATCAACAAAACAAGAAGAATTGATATAACAATAAGAAAATTAACAGTGGGTCAACAGTGGCAGTAGTTGAGATGTCGGAGGATGCTTAGTGTGATGAATTGGATCAACTATGGTAGTAGTATTGAAGAATGTACGATCACTTGTGCTACTACTGAAGTCACCAGTACGTTTCTCGAGCCAAGAGAAGATGTCAGAAAAGACAGTTGTTAGGGAATAAAAGTCAAGATGACACATGTCAAACGATTAGGGAAAGAAGCAGAGATTTATAGAAGAGCGAGAAATACACAATCAAAGCCTTATAAAAGTTCGAGTGGATGACAAATATAAAAGACAGAAAGTATCAGTGAGGGATCAACACGTATGATCGGGAAAGTATTAGTGTTCTGATCGAAGTAAGAAGCATTAAATGCGAATGGTACGGAAAAGTTGAAGTAATAAATACATATGGATCGGGAAAGTAACAGCACTAATTAGTTAAGTAACTTTAGTTGCATAACTGACACCGACGATCGGGAAGAAGATGACTCATAAAGTACGAAGAGCACGTGTCAATAGAACAAGGTTACGGGCCAAAAAGGCAAAAACATGACAATGCATAAGCATGAAGCTGCCTGTCAGCCGCATGATCATCCTGATCTAAAGATAATCGTAAAATAAAGAGAACGTAAGAAAGTAACGGGACAAGAGATATCGGACCAAAGGAGTACAGTGGAACGATAACCAATAAATTGATAGACAAGACCGGGAAAACGTGACTCATCAAACATAAAGGATAGACGGAGAGGTAAAAAAGAGGGACCCACCGAACGACATAAATAGAGAAATTCATTCATCAGGAAGGGGGGTCAGGAAAATTGGAAGGAAAAAAGACTAAGGAAAAATACTAGAATTAAAGTAAAGCTATTAGGTATGTATTTATAGAGTGATGTAGTGTGAAATTATTGATGTATGTATGAATATATATACTCCTCTTTCCATACTTATAAAGATCTTGAACTCATGTATATAAGTTTATTTGTATGTTTAATCAACTGTATATGATAGATATAATTATAATAGAATGTCCGATTTGATGAATTGTTATTCTTTAATTTCCTTCATGATTGATGTGCTTGAATGTTTCAATACTATTTAATTATTATCAATTGTACTCAATTCCCCTATCTCATGATTTGAATATTAAGGAGATATAGTGTAACAAAATGTAAGGTAAGGATTTTACCAGATCTTTTGACAAATCATTGGTTGTTTTTGATGATGAGATTTTTAGCATAAACAATTTGGTGCTAGAAACAGGGTGTGTCAAAGGATTTATCCTACCTGTTGTAGCAAATGGTTTTTTCTGTTATTTTTGTATTTAAAAGTAGAGAATTTTAGTACCAGGAGTTAGTAATCATATGGAAGATTTTCATTAAAGTGAAATTTCGAAAATTTTTGGCTTGAATGAATTTTTACTAATAGATGAGTTTTATTGCAAGAAATTCCTTGTGTGATTTTCAAAATTGAAGTTGTATTTCGGTGAAACTTGGGAATCTTTAGTCTGAATGAATCTGTCCTAATGACTGATTTCTTTATTTAAAAAAAAAAAAAACTTTGCGTGTAAATTTTAAGATTGGAGAAGTGTTATGTTAGATGTTACTTTTCTCTCCACCAAAAATATAGTTAGATTTCAAAAGAATCAGAAAATCCATGAATCTGTTTCTATTTGTTTTTTTGATCAATTATCTTGTTGAAATTATATGACTAACTTTTTAAAGCTATTAGCACAAGGAAATTTTTCAGAAAGCATCTAAGAAAGAAAAGAAACAACCAAGGGAAAACAGGTCAGAAGAAAATATGTCACAAGAAGCAAATTCTAGAGATCAAGAAAGTAATACAAATGGAAATTATCACCAAAGGGAAGAAGAGAATGAGTCAGATATTCAACAGAGTGATTCAGGAAACCATACACCCTTTCAAGAGTATACACCAAATACCATAGCCCAAAATCATTCTCCACCTTAGGAGGATACTCAAAATAATGTAAATTACTTACAAAATTTGATGGAGGAAATGAATAGGATGCGAAGAGAACAAAGAGCCTGTACTGATCGAATTGCATCTCTGACCAGGGAAAATCAAGCATTAAAGGATACAATTCAGCATGGGGTGAGACCAGCTGCAACAGGACCACGATACCAAGAAGTAACTTCTGGTAGACAAACACCCAAAAGTGTAAGGGACAATCGTGATCAAAGAATGGTATTAGCGGGATCATCATCTCGAGCAAGGATGCAATGGGAAGGCCAGGAGATGCAACGTACACAATGACAAAGGTGTTTGGAAGCAATGAAACAAATGAAGGACGAAATAAAAAATTTGAAGAATAAAGAAGGAGGGAGAATAGAAGAAGTGTTGAAGGAAGACAAGCGAACACCGTTGGCTCCACATTTAGCATGTACAGAATTGCCTCGAGATTACAATATTCCGACGTTTGAATGTTACGATGGGACAAGGGACCCGACTCCGTATTTGAAGTATTACAATCGGATGATGTCACGTTGGGACCGAAATGATGCTATAATGTGCCGGTGTTTCCCCTCAAGTATGAAGGATTCGGCATTAGCATGGTATGACAAATTGCAATAAAATTCAATTCAATCATATACACAATTAGTTCGGAAATTTCTCGAGGCGTACATGTATAACAAACCCGTTGATTCGGGGATAGATAGGTTATACTCACTTGCTTCTTGGCCAGAAGAATCAATTCGAGATTATACAGCCCGTTGGCATGCAATTTGCCAGGCGATCGGAAATGTTGAGTCATATGCTGCAGTTAACCATTACAAGTGGGGAATAACAGACCGAAGATGCCAGCTTTTTGTTGACATTCATCGCAATAACCCGAAAACTGAGGGGAACCTCAGAGAGATAATAGAAACATGTGCAAGGCTGCAAGACGTGCTAGAACAATGTCCAAGGATAACCTCACAACAGCAAGGAAGTACAAAAAGAACAAATTCAATTGAAACATCACTAGAGCCAGAGAAAAAATTTCCCAATAAAGCTGAGGCTAGCGAATCGAAACGCCCACGAATAGGGGATAACAAGAAGTTCATTCAGCGATTTCAAGAAAGAGTGTTTACAAAAATTAACATTTCATATTCCGAACTTTTCAAAATCATAAAAAATAAACCAGCCTTTCAGTGGCCGCCTACAAAAGGGCGACAACCAGAGTTTACGCAGAAATCAAAGGACTACTGTGAGTATCATTGCTATAAAGGGAATACAACAGATCGATGTAGAAACTTCATTATTCTGGTACAAAGGATGATTTATGTTGGGGAGTTGAAAGAATTTATTCAAAAACCCGAACCAACAACAAGACCTGACAAAGGGAAGGCAGTTCATATCTCATACAACAAACAAACTATCAATATGATTTCTTTTTCTGGAAAAAAACGATACAAATGTGAATGCTGCGATCGAAAAAAGATTGTGCAAGAGGGTCCGAGACCATGATATTTTTAAAGTATCAGGAAGGATAACAGAATCTTGGGAAGACTGGATGGCATCCCCCTTGACTTTCTCAGCGGGAGAGGTGGATCAAGAAATCGAAATGCATAATGACCCTTTGGTCCTCACTTTGCCGATGTCCGGATGGAATGTCAAAAAAATTCTTCTGGATGGGGGAATTTCTTTGAATGTCATGTTTTATGATACATTTCGCAAAATGGGACTCAATGAAGATCAGTTAACTCCATCTCATTATGTAATCTATGGATTCAACGGAATAGCTTCAAAACCAAAGGGAAAAATAAATTTGGAAGTATCTGCTGGACCGATAAACATTCTGACAAGGTTCAGTGTTATGGATGCTCCATCCCCATACAATGCAATTATCGGAAGACGATGGGTACACCAGTTGAAAGGTATAATCTCAACTTATCACCAATACTTGCGGTTCCCAACACCACGAGGAGAAATGGAGACAAAGGGAGATCAGGATGATGCTAAATTCTGTATTCAAGTGGAAGTACGAATGAATGAGGAGCGGGAACAACATCAACGGGATAAGAGGAAAGACCGCAAGGCAAAAGTAAAGGAAGAGGAAAGAGACTAATACTTAAAACAGAGTATCGGACCAAAAATTACAAATAAAATAGGGGAGAGCAGCAAAAGTCAAGGAAATTCATCAAACTAGCAACCTGAAGGACCACCATCGTAGCAATTAAAAGGGACTCCAACATCTATCGGAGTTCCCAAACCTATTTTTACTTCTGTAGAAGAAACCAAAATTGTAAATATTGGCACTACAGAATTTCCCAAGCATGTGCAAATTGGAACGCTGATGAAGGTCGATACGGAGCAACATTTGATCAAGCTTCTTCATGATTTTATGGATGTATTCGCATGGAAAATAGAGGACATGCCGTGGATAGACCCAAGTATTGTAAAACATGAATTACGAATACGCCCCGACATGGATTTCCAACATGGTGATCGTTCCAAAGAAGAACGGTGGAGTAAGAATTTGTATAGACTTCACCAATTTAAACAAGGCATGCCCAAAGGATAGTTATCCACTTCCCAATATCGATCAGCTAGTGGATGCCGTGCAAGGCCATGAGGCATTGTCCTTTATGGACGACCAATCGGGATACAACCAGATTGCACTTGCGGAGATGGATCAAGAACATACTGCATTGTTCACCCCACGGGGGTTGTATTGTTATACCAGGATGCCATTTGGATTACGAAATGCAGGAGCAACATATCAACGCCTGGTTGACGCAGTATTCAAACCTTGGATTGGGCGAATTTTAGAAGTCTATGTTGACGACATGCTAGTTAAGAGTAACTTATCTGCGAATCATCTACAAGATCTCACTGAAATATTTGGTGCATTGCGGAAATATAAAATGAAAGTCAATCCAGAAAAATGCACTTTTGGCGTGACATCGGGACGTTTCTTGGGATATTTGGTTACAAAGAATGGAATTGAAGTTGATCCCACGAAAATTCAAGCAATAACGAACATGCCATCCCCAAAGAGCATTAAAACTGTACAGAAATTGAACGGATGTTTGGCTGCTCTCAGTAGGTTCATTGCCCGATCCTCAGAAAGATGCAAACCATTTTTCGATATACTCAAAAAGAAAAATAAATTTGACTGGAATGAAAAATGTGATCAAGCTTTCCAAAACATAAAGATGCATCTTGCCACATTGCCAGCGTTGCAGAAGCCAGAACCTGAAGAAATATTGACTTTGGACATTGCGGCAACGGAGGATGCAATAAGTGCAGTGTTGGTGCGTACGAATGAAAAAATGGAGAAACATGTATATTACATTAGCAAGACCATGAATTCAGCAAAAAGAAATTACACCAAAATTGAGCAACTCATTTTGTCATTGGTTTTTGCTACCCAAAAATTACGTACCTACTTTCTCACACATTACGTGCATGTCCCGAGCAAAGCACCATTAGAATTAGTATTGAAGAACACCGAGAAAGTTGGAAGGATCACAAAATGGAATGCACAGATAGAGCAATTCAACATCATTTTTGAGTTACAAACTGCACAAAAATCCCAAGTTTTAGCTGACTTCCTTGCGGACTTCCCGATTGAAGAAGACTATGAAATCCAAGGATTGCCAGGATGTGAGCAGGAGGATCCACAAGATATTTTTGACCTCTGCAAATTCTCAAAGGTGGGAAGTCTTTGTTGATGGGTCCCGAAATAAAGAAGGTGTGGGAATTGGCATTGTAATTACTGCACCCATGGGTGAACGGATGATACATTCATTTCGACTTGAGTTTGATGAGCATACAAATAATATAGTAGAATATGAAGCTGTGGTTCATGCTCTCAAACTCATCATTGAGTTAGGAATCAGCAATGTCCGGCTCACAAGCGATCCACAGTTGATAATTCGACAGGTTGAATTAAGATACCAAACACTCGACGAAGATTTAACAGAGTACAAAAATCTTGTGCAAACTCTAGCAAATCACATTCCAAATATAGTTTTTCGGCATCTGTCTCGAGACAAGAATCGACATGCTTACGCACTAGCATTCATTTCATCAATGATAAGAGATCCCAATATTACAGCCATAAAATTCGGACGAATATATGAAGAGGGAGGATCAATATCCCTCAGATCTCTCAGAGCGGCCTATAAGAGGCAGTCGAAGGAAGGCCCTCCCTGAGTCACTTCCGCCATCCATAAAGTTAAAGACAACTGACAACATAGAAGAAAGTGTAACCGAAGACATTGATGATCCGGCAATACAAAACACTGCACCTACGCCTCAACAAGTAGATGATGAGTTAAATGAACAAGATTGGAGGATCCTAATTCATAAATATTTATAAGATAAAAAATTGCCCACCAATTCTAAAGAAGCAAGGAAAATTCAACTGAAATCTGAGAATTACCAGTTGCGGGATAGAATCTTATACCGCAAGTCCTTTTTAGGACCATTATTTCGATGCCTGTCACATAAGGAGGGATTACGCATACTCAAAGAAATACATTATGGAGATGCAGGAAATCACAGTGGAAGACGCTCACTCGCATTGAAAGTCAAAATGCAAGGTTATTATTGGATATCCATGCTCAAGGATTCGGAAAACATGGTACGAAAGTGCGAGGACTGCCAACGTTACGCAAAAAGAATCAAAGCACCTGCTACAGAACTTAATTCCGTACTCAGTCCATGGCCGTTTGCGAAATGGGGGGTGGATATTGTAGGTTCGTTGGTTGAGGGAACCAAGAAGAGGAAATACTTAATTGTGGCCACTTATTACTTTACTAAGTGGGTAGAAGCCAAAGCATTAACTCAAATCAGGGATTCAGATGTATTTACATTCTTATTTGAAAATATCATCTGTAGATTTGGGATTCCGGCAGCCATAGTTTCTGATAACGAAAAACAATTCCAAGGAAAAAATATTGATATGCTATTTGAAGCTTTCAACATTCAGAAACATAAGTCCACACCGTTTTATCCCCAGAGTAACGGACAGGTCGAAACCACAAATAAAACAATTGCAACAAATTTAAAGAAAACGTTGGATGGGCACTACAAACAATGGTGTAAACAACTTCATAACACATTATGGGCATACCGCACCACAAGAAAAGAATACACTGGAGAATCACCGTTCCTACTCACTTATGGAACGGAAGCGGTTATACCAACAGAAGTCATTTTTCCTACAACTAGAACAAAAGCATGGGAGAAAAATCTAAATTCAGATTTAATGTTACAAAAACTAGATGACTTGGAAGAAAAAAGAGAAGTGGCACTCCAGAAGATGGAAAATTACCAAAGAAATTTGGCACGGACTACAATAAAAAAGTCAAGTTACGAAACTTTGTTCAATGATAATATGTCTTACGTCAGATTTCGGAGTACCATCGGGACAAAAATACAGGCAAGTTCGCACCAACTTGGGATGGTCCGTACACAATACAAGCACCAGCAGGACAATGATCTTATTATCTGTGAAACATGCATGGTGAAGTTTTACAACACCCATGGAACGCATAATATTTAAAGCTATATTATCCTTGATCAATAATGCAATTACGAAAGTACATTGCATTCATGTGGGGTAAAGCATAAATAATGCACCTTCTCTTGAAAAT
The DNA here is from genome assembly GCA_023531435.1 of Papaver californicum. Lineage (NCBI taxonomy): Eukaryota > Viridiplantae > Streptophyta > Magnoliopsida > Ranunculales > Papaveraceae > Papaver > Papaver californicum. The sequence goes on from JAJJMC010013841.1 coordinate 943,100, forward strand.
CCTTGATTAGTAATACATTTGACAATGGGATTTCCTAATAAAGAGATGCCTGCCATGAAAATATTAATTACTCCAGGAACATCTTATTCTGGAGGACGCTGGCGATTAGCGAAACAATCGTAACTCAAGCAGATAAAAATTTAGGTAAGTATAAGCCCTTAAAGAATTTCCATAAGTGCGAGATTCTTATAAAGAAGGGATACCTAATGAGATAATCAATGGTTATCATTTTCTTTTTCAGGGTACCATTGGGACCACCTTGTAGCATACTCCTGGCCCGAGTAAGACTCGTATGTGTTGGGTTCCCGAATTACATGTTTTGAGGTATAAATACTTCAATACAATGTACTCATGAAACAATTTGATTAACCGAATGATTTCATACAAATATGTAATTTTTTATGCAGGAATAACATTGTTCAAAAAGCTACAAAAGATAGATTCCAACTCAAAGTTGCCAGTTAAAGTACCAAATTACAAGTTACAATACGAATCAACCTAGCGGAATACAAGTTAAACAGAAGAAGAAAATCGAATATCATCAAGGATCGGGAATGTTGCCTCTGGATGGCTGCGGAGGAAACTTCGGAACAGAAGCCCGACTATTGAGTATAGTGTTGTCAGCTTGTGCACGATCCAAGGCATTGCTGAATGACATTGCAATTTTTGCTTTTGCATATTGTCTCAACCACGTTGTATAAGCGCATCCATATCAATATCTAATTGAAGTTCTTGAATTTTCTGTTGACAATCTTTTACTTGCTCATCCAAGCGGGACCTCTGATCTTTCTCAGCACTCAACTCTTTTGATAAATCGTCGTTCTTTGCTTTTTCATCCATAAGCATGTTTTTGCATGCTGTAACTTTGCTGGATAATACATTAATACGGGACTGAGCATCCCTAGCTCTGGTTGCGTAAAGAGTGATTTCACCTCGCAATGCTTGCACTTTAGAAAAATGTTCTTCCGTCTGTTTATTGAAACTTTCAATTTTCCCATTTGCAATAGCAAGATCCTTTTTCGCCTTCACAGCCCGGGCAGTTGCTTCATTAAGTTTCTTTTCAAGGCTTAACGAACAAAGCCAGTGTTAGATACTATAAGAAATTTTATATACAAAAACATATAACCCAATAATATACCTCCAGCGAGGGATTTAAACTCTGTCTCTTTAAGAGCTAAAGTTTTCAGAGCCTGCTGATGTTTTGATTCAGCTCTATTGCGTCTCCAAGTGGTCAAATCAAGACTATCGGACAGTCGCGCTAACTATGCTCTAACAACTCCCATTTCCCTATTAACTTCTCTTGCATGGTCATTCAACTGAGTCATCCTACGCTTCATCCTAAATATGAGTTCTGAATCCCTCGCTGGTCCCATGAAGTAATTTCAAAAAAAAAAAAAAAGAATCTGAAAAGGGGGTAAGGAACTAAACCTTGATTCTGAAGATTTTGTAACTGTTGTTGAAGATTGTTATTTTGTTGTTGAAGATTGTTGTTTTCTTGTTGGAGTTTATCATTCTGCTGCTGTAAATTGTCATTTTCCCGCTGCACTTTCCCAGCTTCATTCTTATATACGGACTCCATCATAATAGCCCGAGCTTTGTAGAACTTGAATGTAGCAAACAAGCAATCGCAGCTATGCTTAAGCTGTGAAATTGAAGTCATGAGTATGTGAAGAAAAGATGAAACGGATCAAAAGTTTTAATAAACAGAAATACCTGAGCTAGAGCTTGCTGTGGATGTGAATACAGCGGACCCTCTGCAAAAGCTAAAGCTTGGTTTAAAGAGGGAGGAGGGTTCAGCGGAAATGCTTGATCACTGAGTTCATTTTCTTCCCAAGTTTTCCTTGTTTCCTCAAGGGGAATAGTTCCCAGTGAACTCCGCAGCCTAGACATGGAACCACTATCGTATTTCCATGTCTCTGGACAAGCTGCAGTAGTCAGGATCCCCTTTGATAAGAACCATTTGTAGGCTTCATTTTCATCGCCCAAGAGATTTAATCCCTCTATCACCCTCTACCACCCTCTTGCCTTTATCAACCTGTGAGGTAACCCCTTGCAAGTATGAAGGCTCACCATCAAACGCATCGGCATCGGGGCGCGAAAGAACCGTTGATAGTATCCCGGAAGGCAGGCACTCCGTAACCCTAGCTGTTGTAATAGTAGGCGAACTTGTATCACAGATGGCTGCGGGAATATCCTCTCCGGGATGTGAGGTTGCGATTTATGCTGCTGAGGTGCTATGAGTGACATTCTCAATATTCTGATCACAAGCATCTCCTTCTCCAACATCTCCCTCCACATTAGAATCGATGGGAATTGGTTGATCTTTATTTGTCCTGATACCCTCTTCGGGAGCGACCACTTCAACCTCAAAGTCGGAAGGAAGTGGAGACATGACAAGATAAAAATTTATAGGTGTAGCCTTAATGGGAGCAGCTTCGAAGCCAGCAACGAACTTTGTTGATATGACCTGACTCGCAGCAGCAGCGGGATAACCCGTAATAGTATCGGACTCTCCCGATGCAACTTGACCAGAAGTTTCAGCGAACCGTCCCGCAACAGCATCGGGTTGTCCTGATATAGCCTGGTCCGCACCCTCGACATAAGATCTTGAAGCTGAAGCTCTGTTATCTTCTTCGAATGCTGCCCCCCCAATGCTGCTGCACTGGATGAGAGAATCTCTAATCTCACCATCCTCACTATCAGAAGGAGTGAGAGAAGCATTTCTTGACCTTTTCGATTTTTTCTTCTTCTCTGTGGAAGCTACCATCTTACGCTTCCTTTTACCCTCAACTATTTCTTCTTTATCGGTTCTTTGCCTGCCCTTATTAATCTGCACGCCGGGCATTAGGCGTGCTGGTGGCGTTTCGTCCTGGGGCTCAATAGATGGATCAACCTGTAGCACAAAGTTCAAACTCAGTGAGGGCAAAATCCAAGTACTAATATATATATATATATATAAGAGGAGCCGTGTGAACCTCATAATTAAATTTATAATCACTAAAATTTAATTTCCAGGGACAGTAATTGGGGAAACGCCAGCAAATATCTTGAATTTCATCCTTGGAACAATGAAGACATGGAGTCACTGGAGCATAATATGACCGAATACCCAAGGACCTTCGATCATTAGTGGAGTCCGGTACCACTTGAAGTCATGATCCAATAGGATTCTTTCTTTTGAGGGAAACTCATCTCTACTTCCCGGAACATACTTGAGCTTCGGATCGTCAATTTCGTGCAACAAGGGGAATCCCGAACTGCACTTGCGAAGAGGACTAACGCTCCACTTCACAAAATTCCTTACGGAAACACTATCCGCATAAGTAGTGTGAAAATTCTCAACTGTATAATATTGTTGCTCTGTAATGTCTGGAGTATAACATGTAAGTCCTTCACTCCGGAGGCTGCATTCATCAAGTATCCGCCACCAATTTCCGTTATACTGGATAACGGATCGAGATAAACCGTGAGGAGCATTGCAGCGGGATGCAAGAACCTCGAACTGATAGGGATGATCCCGCTGATATAGGGGAAGACGAAGCCCAGCCTCTAATACACCAGCAGAGATCAGTAAACTACTGAATGAATATTTGAATTTATCGACCACTCCCAGGGTCATTACATCTTTGTCTCCACCATACAAAGAAACTTTGAATCCTTCAAGATGGTGTTTTGCTTTGAATTCTTCAATATTCATTGATTTGTAGCTACAACTGGCGTGTCCCCGCTTACTCTTGGGGGCAAGATTAACGGTTGTAGAAGGGTCAGAAGCTAGATCACGAGTATGCCGAGTTGCGGCATATCTAGTTGCATTAGTCCGAGAGGATCTCCTTACTTGTTGCTGATCATCGTGGTGAGAATCAACCACAGGAGCAGTATTTTGAGTTCTTGAATACATAGTGAAAATATATTTTTTATCTGTGAAAAAGACAGGGAAGAATCAATGTATGAAGGAATCAAAAAATTCAAGTTCATAAAAAGAAACAACTAGGGAAGAACAATCATAACAGTCAAAAAAGGGGACATAACCAATATCATCAATTCCAATCATCCTTGAATCATTAAGCCAAAATTCATCATGATAAACAATCAAAACAAAATGGATACCTGAGAATCAGATAATCACTTACATAAGGAGGAAGATGAACAGATTCTTGACCGAGAAAAGTGCAAATAGGATTAAAACAAAAAGTTCCTGAGTCGCTGGAGAATGAGGGAATAATAATGAGATAGTGAGAATACTTGAAAAGTTTAAGGAAGAGAAAAAGTTGCAACTTTAAGAGGAAAAAACAGAAGTAAAAAAGGCTGAATCTTATTTAAAGGGAAGAGTAAGCGAACCATCAAAAACTGAAAAAGCTTTGATCGAGGCAGAGATTTTATTTTCTCGAAAACTGGTAACTGACACGAACGTGACAATAGAAGTTACTGCTAGCAGAAACCCCAGGATAATGTGCGAAAAGAAGTTATGACAGATATGGAAAAGATGGAGAGTAATTATTATTCTTCTATTTTTTCAAAACTTTGGATCAACCGTTAAAAATTTTGAAAAAAAGAAGAAGAAGGGGGCAAGTTGTTAGGGAATAAAAGTCAAGATGACACATGTCAAACGATCAGGGAAAGAAGCAGAGATTTATAGAAGAACGAGAAACACACAATCAAAGCCTTATAAAAGTTCGAGTGGATGACAGATGTAAAAGACATAAAGTATCAGTGAGGGGTCGACACGTAGGATCGGGAAAATATTAGTGTTCTGATCGAAGTAAGAAGCATTAAATGCGAATGGTACGGGAAAGCTGAAATAATAAATACATATGGATCGGGAAAGTAACAACACTAATTAGTTAAGTAACTTTAGCTGCATAACTGACACCGAGGATCGAGAAGAAGATGACTCATAAAGTACGAAGAGCACGTGTCAATAGAACAAGGTTACGGGCCAAAAAGGCAAAAGCATGACAATGCATAAGCATGTAGCTGCATGTCATCCGCATGATCATCCTGATCTAAAGATAATCATAAAATAAAGAGAACGTAAGGAAGTAACGGGACAAGAGGTATCGGACCAAAGGAGTACAGTGGAACGATAACCAATAAATTGACAGACAAGACCGGGAAACCGTGACTCATCAAACATAAAGGATAGACAGAGAGGTAAAAAAGAAGGACCCACCGAACGACCTATAAATAAAGAAATTCATTCATCAGGAAGGGGGGTCAGGAAAATTGGAAGGAAAAAAGACTAAGGAAAAATACTAGAATTAAAGTAAAGCTATTAGGTATGTATTCATAGAGTGATGTAGTGTGAAATTATTGATGTATGTAGATATATACTCCTTTTTCCATACTTGTAAAGATCTTGAACTCCTGTATATAAGTTTATTTGAATGTTTAATCAACTGTATATGATAGATATAATTCTAATAGAATGTCCGATTTGATGAATTGTTATTCATTAACTTCCTTCATGATTGATGTGCTTGAATGTTTCAATACTATTAAATTATTATCAATTGTTCTCAATTCCCCTATCTCATGATTTGAATATTAAAGAGATATAGTGTAACAAAATGTAAGGTAAGGATTTTAGTCCAGATCTTTTGATAAATCATTGGTTGTTTTTGCTGATGAGATTTTTAGCATAAACAACAGTCTCAATGTTGTGATTAGGCTCACCTGATGTGAGAGCATGCCACATTCCAGGGAATAACTTAAATGTTTTGTCTTCACTACCTGCTTGTTCTACTCACTCCTGGATCTGTAACTATGTTTGCTTTTCCGTGCAACATGAAGAACGGTAATGTAACCTTCATAATTTACTTATTAATGTGTTCTTGTTATTTTGATAAATATGTACTTTCAACGGTGGTGTTGGTTGATAAATATATACTTTCAACATTGGTGTTGGTTGAGATGATAGAATACCATCAGAGTGGTTTTTGACAGTAGATATAAATACGTATTACCTTGCAATAGGAAAAATAATATGTAAAAATCAGTATGTTTTTTACAATACATATTAATATGTATTGATGGAAAAACTGGATGGTTTTTGACAGTGTCAACTGCCGGTGCATGTTTGACTTTACTGGTAAAAACTGCAGTAGATATTTGGTTGTATTGTGAAAAACTAGGTGGTTTTTGACAATGTCAACTACCAGTACATATTTGTCTGTATTGTGAAGAACTATATGGTTTTATTTTTCTTTCAATGCATAATTGTTGTAAAAATTGGTATATATTGTTGGAAACTTAGGTTAGATATGTATTAGGTACATATCCATATGTATTACCTTGCAAAAGGAAAAAATAAAAACATTCTTTTGCCTTTTTACTTCGGGTTCTTGTCGCTACATATTCTTATCATTTTCATTACATATATTTTGCAGTCATTTCCCATAACAAGTTCCACCAAGAAAAGTTAGGGTTCGCATTGCTCGCAAAAGGAATGATGATGAAGATGAAAAGGAAGAGCTCTACTCACTTGTCACTGTAGCAGGCTTCAAGGGTTTGGAAACTAAATTCGTTGAAGAAGCCGATGATTTGAGTTGTTATTGAAGAACTGTGTTTATTTCCTCTAGCTACTAGTAGAACTGAAATAAATTTTTGATAGTATTAAGATTTTAGTTTTTTCGGATTGTTTTTTGTTTTTTGTTTTTTTGGATTGAGTTCCTAATTTTGTTTTTAGGAAGATGACAACATCCTTTTGGATAATTGTAGGTTTCTTTTTTGTCCATTATGTCAACAATGAAGTTTGCAGTTATTATGTCAAGCAGAGAAACTGTATTTGTCAAGTAAGATCAAGCATGTTTTATTGTATAACATGCACTTCATTACTGTCTACCGGGGATTGAAATAATAATATAAACATATATAGAACTCTCAAAAATACTGAGAAAATTAATACAATAAAAATCTTGTATGGTTTAGCTATTAATTGGGTTTGTTTACATATTTTGTACTCTCCCATGGAAGAACAAGCAAAATACAGAGATATCATCCCTTTTGAGTTATGTACAGAGTGAAAACCCAGTACATATTGATATGTACGAAAGTAAAAACCCAGTACATATTGATAGGTATTGAATGAAAACTTAGTAGATATCACACATTTGATATTGTCTCCTTGTTTGATGAGCAAGTTGATGGCGCCAACTCCTGGAGACCTTATTATGCAATATTAGGTAAGCTTCACAGAGAAGCAAATCATATAAATTGAAGATGTGTTTAAGTTTATTTGTTAGTCTACTCTAAGACCTCATTCATTAAGTCCACAACAATTTAGATATACACCCATCTATCCGCAATACATTTAGATATGCACTCATCTATACACAAAAGATAATCGAATACGTACATATTCAAGGAAATAATAGCCAAACTCCAACCGTCCTCTTTGTGTGCAAACAATTTTTTAACAAAAATCGAACAAAATTTCAAAATCAAAATAGGGAATTGGAGAGATTCAATATGAAAATCACTTTATGTACACACATGTCCCGAAGAAGAAAAAACATGAATTAAAAGGCTAGTAAATATTGATATGTACTGAGTGAAAACATAATAGATATTGATATGTACCAAGTGAAAGCTAGTAGATATCACAGTACATGTACACATGTATTGGAGAAAACAAGATATGTACTATGGAACCTAGTAGATATCACATAGTAAATATTAATATACATTGTGCGAATTTTGCATATTTTTTGGTCATTTCCATGCAGTCCATCAAATGCACAATTCATTTTTATGTATCAAGCTATTTTGTCTTGATGTTTTTGTGTTGTTTTAATTGATGTTTAATCAACAAACTTTACTTAGGTATAAATTCACACTCTTAACATACAAAATCAAAAAGATACAGGATAAAATAGCTAAACAACATTACTCAACTGACCCCGTGTTTACCCACTCTCACCCATTCAAAACCTTGATGTGCTCTGTACGAAGAGATGAAGGTGTTAAAAAGAGCTACGTGTAATGATGATGAGAACAACAAAACATGACATTCCATAGTTACGTCGTAAGAAACACACATTTTATAAACAAAAATAATACTCCCTTCGTTTCTGAAAAGTGTTATTATCACGTTTTCATTTTAACCTAAAAATAGGCTAATTTGAAAAAGTGATAGTAACTCTTTTCCTAAAATGGAGGTAATATAAGGTTTGGCAGCATATATAATCATTACCAAAAGGATCCATTTCGTCAAAACGCGGTGCATCAAAAATACACTTAACTCATTTTTAGTACGTGCAAATATGCACTCAACTCATTCTCAGCATATATTCAACTCATTCTCAGCATATATTGACATGTACTGAGATGAATAACCTAATAATCCATCTGATTTGGAAAAAGTAACACATAGATAAACCAAGTTTTTGTCGATCCAACAGAGCTTGAGACTGAACATAAGACACCAATGACAGTCATCATCTCAAGGTTCCACTCATAACCCATATATTAAGTCTATTTTATGTTGAGATTGATGGGCCACCCATCTGATACTAGCATAGAAGGTTGGTTTGGTTGACTAATAGTCATTGCTCCTGATCATTCTTGTAACCATCACAAATACAAATCAAACTGTAAACCTTTTAGGTAAAAGAAATAAATACCTAAAAAAAACGTGGATGCAAGATCAGAGACTACGGCGGAGGAGATCTTAAGGAGGTGCAACAATGATATGTTGAATGCCATGTTCACCAGGATAGACATTAATGGCAGCAATGGTGCTCCATCATGTCCTACTTAGGTCACCACAAAATCCCCATACTAAAAACTTGTGTTTGCAATAAAATGAAACCTGTAACTACTTGGTGACACATAGCAAGACATAACAAATGGTTGCAAGATATACGTTCAAACTTCAAAATAAGTAAGAGTAAAATAAAAATTGTGGCTACTAACATAACATTACAAAGAGATCATTCTAAAACCACTTACTAATCAACTGATTTTCATTTCCATAAAGGTTCATAACTACTGTAGTCTATAATAATTGAAATAGTATGGAGCCTTCAAAAACACTAAATATACTATGAATAATAGATTCAATGAACATGGAACATCCAGAAAAGATTCAATTAATATCCCATAGATGAGCTTCGTATTTACTAGTCAATTCATTTACATATTTCAAGATGAAAAACTGCAGTAGATATACACATGTACCGAAAGAGAAAATATTTGAAAACCTAGTATATATTGATATGTACCGAGTAAAAAAAACTAGTAAATATTGATATGTACCGAGTAAAAAAAAATAAATATTGATACATACTGAGTGAAAACCTAGTAGATATTGATTTGTGCTAAGTGAAAAATCTAACCAATTTCTAAACCCATTTACTTCCTCTAATTTTCCTGGCCTCTTTGTACTACCAACTTTCGAGATGAAAACATTTGCATTGGTAGGTGATACTAAGCTCCACCGAAAATCTGGCCCAGATTACTAAACACATACATGTTGATTCACAGTACGTAAGTACGGATAAATAGTTACAATAAACATCTAATAATAATCTGGTTACTGCAAACCTTGTTAAAACTTCAAATGTCAAGAGTGAACCCAAAACTCTTTTTTAAACAGTAACAATCCATAAACCGATCAAAATGATAAGAACTGTTGTAAACTAATAAGCTACCTGATAATAATTGATGAAGAGTTTCATACCTCAACACCCACTTCTGGTGCCGCATTAATACTAACATCAGGTATCCCCCTCACAGTCGATGGTTCAAGATTCTCTTGATAAGCTCTCCAACTAGCCGCAAGATCAAACGGCGAAACTTTATCGGCTTCAACGAATACACGATACTCCAACAAATCATCACTCTCAGTATCCAACATAAATGATGCCATCCTAGTATCTCCTTGTAATATCCCCCCTGATAGTAATCTATTTGGACCTTCCTCTATAATGCATGGTGTATTAGCATAGTTGGGCTTCAACAAAAATTTAAAATCCAATGTCTCTATTCACACAATCAAACAACCAAACAAAAATCCAATAAAAATCATATACCACTCCTTAAACCGTAAATCGAACAAAAAAGTCAATGCCTCTACTCACACAACCAAACAATTACAAAGAAATATAATCAAAATCAACTTCTTACACCCTAAACACTGAGCTAAAGTATCGATCACTTCTTATCGTGATTTGGTGGAACAACGAAACTCAAAATCCACATTGACGT
>JAJJMC010013841.1:953315-1012449 GCA_023531435.1 Papaver californicum
AAATCACGATAAATTGTCCAAAATTGAAATTGATTATGAAATTTGTTTGATAACGAGAGTGAAGTACAAATTATTATTGGAAATTGAGATTCATGATGGATTTAATATGAAGAGAGTGAAGTTAGCACTTACAGTTTGGGAAGAATCATATAAACCAATAAGCGAAACAGAACCAAATACATTAGGGATAATATCACCATTAAGTTTATAATTTTCCACTTAATGAAACATAGAGCTGTCCACCAGAATGATCTTCTTCTTCTCTTTCACTACCATCATTTCCATGTAAACTATCCGAGTTTCGTGATGCTCCTATTCCCATTCATTTCTCTTCCCCCTTCTCCTTCTTCTTCACTGGTTTCTATTTCTTGTTGTTTCAATTTCTTCTTCTTCAGGTTTTTATTTAATTAATTATTTATTATCACTCTTTCTTTTTTTTGTGTGTGGATATGGAAAAGATTGTTAACAAACGATGAAGATGAAGATGAAGATGAAGATGAAGACGACGAAGTGGAGAAGAGAAAAATAGAACAAAAGGATAATTTTACCATTTAAAACATTGAGTTTATATCTCGCACATACGAGGACCAGAGAATAAATATTTTGGTCCAAAAATATGTTTTTGGGCCATCGATTAAGCCATCTTTAATGGAGTGATTAGATATTAAACGAGTATTCTAGATAGGATTAACTAGTAATACCTAGTATAAAGTTTGTAAACGATAGGTCCGGTTTGAGTTGAGCAGAACCACCCAAACCCGCTGGATAAATTTATCCTGATCCGTATTTCGTTGAGTGGACATCCTATCTTAAAGATGTAAACGGATGCGAATAGGACACTATCCGTTTCTGAATCTAAATATTTCATACACTATCCGAATTCAATTCGAAATCCGAATGGATATAGTATTTTTTATTTGGAATTCGTATATGAACTTTCGTTCGGATATCGAATAATTATCCAAATCATAAGAAAATATAACAATAAAAATAATTAGAATGAACATATTTGTAAAAGATTTTCTAATAAATATAAGGAAATATAAAAATATTTAATATGATATATACTTTTCTAGGTTTAAAATATATATATTTATATTTAAAATTTTGGATATGAATATTTTCATATATTCGAATTTGTATCCAATTAGTTATATTTTTGAATAATTTTTTTGGATAATCCGAATTCGAAAATAATTTTGGAACACTATTTGATATTTCAGATGTGAGTTCGAACGAATTTCGGGGTTTTCGGACAACCATTAACACCCTTATCCTATCTGATTTTTGGGGGGTTAGATATGGATGCATTTTTCCAACTAGGAATTACTAGTTAATCCTATTTTGAGAACCCGTTTAATGTTTAATCTATCCATTAGACATGGTTTATCGATGGTTCGTTTTTATGTTTTTGGACCCAAAAAAATTATTCAAGGTCCCACCACACGTGTGATAAAATAATATTTTTAGAATACCCAGAGTGCCCTCATATAGAATAAAGATGTAAGAGAATTTTTATCGATTGTCAAATAAAGTTCTGAGAGAGAAAGAAAGTGTTTCCATTGATGGCGATCTTTTTAGGCTTTCGAATTTGAAAATTTATCATTGGATAAACCAGAGTAGTGAATTGGTAAGTCATTTTCTTATTCATCTGATCTTGATGTTAAATATATAAATGTTTTGTTTCATATGATTTTTTTGAAAAATTTATTTTAGGACTACTGAAAACCTAAACTTTTGATTTTTCCACTTAACTCGTTTATTTGATTCGTCATTGGAGTTAATATTCGTAATCTCTTACTCATTTTCATTATTTTCCACTAGTTTTCGGAAATAATTTTTCAACAGGAACTTAGGATTGTTCATCACAAAATTTTGATCGATTCTCTTTCTGTTTTTGATCTAAAAATTGAATTTTGGATTTCTTTTTATGTTTCCAATCGATTGCAGATGACGAAAGATCAAATTTGAATTGTTCTGTGTTTTCATGGATTTTGTGTAGTAACATGATATTTAGGGTAATTATACATCTAAATTGAAACACTCTCATGCACTGAAGAGAATCAGGTTGGTGAGTTTTTTCCATACATACGAATTGAGTGTATATTTTGGTGTACTATGAATGACTAGTTTCAGTTCTTTCACAAGTTGAGGCTATGAATCATAAACTCTTCCATTTTGAGGTTCTAAACTAGTTTTAAAGTAAATAAACCTACATTGGATGGTTCACTGTTAGACATCACTATTTTTTAGTGTGAATAAATTGAGTATATCTTTTTATGTACTGCGAACAAATTGATGAGTGCATATTTAAGGCTCCATTTTATGAAGTTGGCATTCTAAACGGGGGTCGTGGGGGCAACTCCCCCTCGTAAACAATATAATCCATTTTTTGGTGTGATCTTGTTGTGGATCTTTGTTGAGGAGTCCTCTTGATAGGAGCAGATTTGGTCATGGAAGAGTATTGATAAGTCTATTCTCTCTTACTGTGTAGATTTCAGCTTGTCTTCAATTGAGATTTGTTTCTTCTCTTTTAAATCCATACAATTTTCTTATTATATATATTATGGTTGACAGATTGCTTCTAAGTTCTACCCCACTACATGGTGTGTGATGTTGCTCATTTTCAGGTGTAAATATTTGCATACCTAATATTTTAATATATATTTTGACGCCTCAACAAAGCATGTGTGTTTTGGTAATGGTCTAAACTGACTACCTACTATCTAATAAACAAGCAAAAAAATGGGTGTTTTGGTAATGGTTATTCTACTTATCTTTGCTAGAATAAAGAAAAGCATGTATATACTGTAGAATCTGTACAGAGTGTTAAGAGATATATATTGTATGATATGTACTGAATAATAGGAAATACGTACTGCAAGATTGTAGTGAGTAATAAATATATATTGTAGGATATGTACTGAGTATTAGGAGATATGTATTGTATACTATGTAGTGAGTATTAAGAGATATGTACTGTAGGACATGTATTGAATAATAGGTTTTGATGTGCCTCATTATGCTACCCTTTGTCCTGACATCATATAATAGCATTACATTACCCACTATTGTGTTAAATGTGTTGATAATCTTACATTTTGAGGTTCAATTTTCTTGATCTAGAAATCAACAATTTGTAATTATGTGCTCTTTATTCTGTTTTTTCGTCAAATTGTAAGTGCATTGTGGGTAAGTAGTTTATATTGTGGTATGTTTGTAATTGTATGCTCTTTATTCTTTTTGACAACTTTAAACTATTTTTTAGGCATTACATATTTGCATGTACTGATGTCGCAGTACACATTTGCATGTGTTGTTTGTATTTTGTTATTTTGCTTTTATTTGTTGCGTTATCTGGCTGTGCTACCAATTGTCTACAGGAGCAATGAAGGATCACATCGATCTCCACTTGAATCACTTACCCCCATAAGTTATGAAGGAAAGACTTCCAGGTATCTCAGACACAACTTCATTTTTGCTGGTGTTGATGTCACCAAGGAGCCCATCCCAGTGTTACCAAATGTTATCTTTCTCTTCCATTTTAATTCATTTAAACCAAATGGTATCTTTCTCTTCAGATTAGTTAGTGGCTATCATTTCCTTGAATACCTACGTACTCAAATATCTCTTGTGCATAGATAAGTGCATATCTAAACGTACTGCAGATAGATGGGTGTATATCTAAATTGTTGTGAACTTGATGAATGAGGTTTCAAAGTAAACTGACAAAGAAACTTGAACACATCTTCAACTTATCTGATTTGCTTCTCTGTGATGCTTACCTGATATTGTGTAATGTGTTTTGCAGGAGTTGACACCATCAACTTGCTCATCAAACAAGGAGACAATATTAATGTGTAAGATCTACTAAGTTTTCACTCAGTACATATTGATACATACTAGGGTTTCACTCAATAGATATCAATTGTAATGGGTTTGACTTTTGTACATATCCATATGCACTGGATTTTCACTTTGTACATAACTCAAAAGTGATGATATCTTTGTATCACGCTTGTTCTTCCATGAGAGAGTAAAATATGTAAACAACCCAATTAATAGTTAAACCATATAAGATTTTCATTGTATTAATTTTTTCAGCATTCTTGAGAGTTCTATATATGTTTACGTTATTGTTTTTATCCCTTGTAGACGATAATGATATGCATGTTATACAATAAAACAAGTTTGATATTACTTGATAAATATAGCTTACCTGCTTGACATAATAACTGCAAACTTCATTGTTAACATAATGGACAAAAAAAAAAGCGTATATTTATCCAAAAAGATGTTGTCATCTTCCTAAAACAAAACTAGGAACTCAAACCAAAAAAAAAAAAACAATCATAAAGAACTAAAGTCTTAATATTATCAAAATTTTCTTTCATTTTTACTAGTTGTAGATGGTGGATTTTTGACAAAGGATAAAATAGTATAATCGTCTCTACCCAGTAGTAGAATCACAAAAATAATAGAATTCTGTGTATGCTACTGACCCTCATATTTTTATATTTCGCAAGAGAATTAAAATATCAAATGCTCGTTATAGGCATCTCACACTGACCATGTACTCTCTCTAAAAATATACATATGATATTAGAGTCTCACCAGCCGAGCTCTCAATATTCTACAAATAACACTGGCACTGTGCAACTCAGTGGTTATTCCTCTACAATGTCTATAATGATAGGGCATCTCCTAGATGAATTAATCACTAGTATAAAGCAACATTTTCCTAAAAATATCACTGGTGATGATTACAACTCTTTCCCAAATGATCTCTAACTATACAAAATAAGCATCCAGAACACCTTTTTATTTCTAAGTGGATGTTAATGCTCCTAGATAGATTGCCTACTAGTATAGATCAACTTAACTTCTCTTTATATTCCCTAGTTGAATATATAAAGTGACTTTACATCACTATTCAAACTTTAATCGAATAATATTAATATATCACAAAGCATTACAAGTCAGAGTGAATGCACTAAGTCGAAACATCACATCTCTGTGTAAGCACTAAGTCATCGTCATGCTAGGTGCAAAGCTAAAGCTCCAACAATGATTGTTCGAGCTTGAATAACACGTAATGTTGGTTTCATCAAAAATTGCAATATTGGTTGAAACATAACCAAAGCCTAACATGGGTTGACACCCAATTCCTGACACATCATCACAATCACCTTATAAAAACGTGACAATGGGTGTGGAATGGGGCAAAATGTTCTAAACAACATATATTCCTCTACATGGCTACTACGACATTCTAAAAGGGCATCTTCTGAATAACAGTATAGGAGATATGATTTAAACCCTAGACAAACTACAATCTGAAAATTGTCAGAATTTCAGCTAAAAGTTCCTGGAAGGTTATTGTTTACTCCGTTTGACGACCGAAACGACCTCAAAACCTAAATCCTCCTTCTAAAAGACGTAGCCAGCGATTTTAGGATTCCGAATTGTGGCTGCTCATCGAAAACGGACATCGTATGAAAAATTTACAGCGTATGATCAAGGAATCACCGTTTGAATCATTCACAGTTCACATCATTATTTTCAACTTAACAAAATTTATTTTTTGAAAATTCAAGAAATTCCAGGACCCTGGGTGAGATTTTGTAATAATCTTTTATTCTCTTAGGAATAATATGTTTGCATTAACTGGATTATCTGCAAACTTTTTTGTTATGGAATGAATAAAAATCTCGTTTAAAAAGTAAGAGCTCAATGGGACCTTACCCCTTTTGTTTAATTCGAGGGGTAAGGATTCAAAAAATCTATGGAGTTCTCGAAGTAATTGACTTATCTTATTATTAACCAACGATTTGGGATATAGCTAGAACGACCCTTACAAATGGCGAATACTAATTTGTTAAGGATTAATCGGATTGATGCCGAAGGCAGGGCTAGTGACTGGAGTGAAGTCGTAACAAGGTAGACGTACAAGAAGGTGCGGCTGGATCACCTCATTTTCAGGGAGAGCTAATGCTTACTGGGTATTTTGGTTTGACACTGCTTCACACCCAAAGAGAAGCGAGCTACATCTGAGCTAAGTTTGGAGATGGAAGTCTTCTTTCTTATCTCGATGGTGAAGTAAGACCAAGCTCATGATCTTATTATCCTAGGTCGGAACAAGTTGATAGGATCCCCTTTTTTACGTCCCCATGTTCCTCCCGTGTGGCGACATGGGGGTGCAAAAAAAAATTAGAAAGATGGGGTTTCTCTCGCTTTTGGCATAGTTGGGCATTTTTACTAAAGGACGTCATGTCTGAAATTTTCATAAAAAACTAACACCCATGGGTGTAAATAACAATAATGATCTTCCAAACATAGCTTCGAAGAGCATAGCTTTAAAAAGCAAATAAGAGAAAGAAATAAAATAGTAAGAAAATGGAGAAATTGTGGTACCGGCGCCAACCGGCCGGTCGGCCGGTCCACACTCCCATGTTTTCTCCAAAACTTTATTATTCTATTTAATTTTAGGGTTTCCTCTTTCCATTGAAACTTTTATGCTCTTTCTACCGAAGGCTAAACTCTTTTGCTTCAAAGACCATAGCTCTGCAAAGCTATATAGAATGGTCCCGCTACCATTTAATTAAAAGATTATTATTTTAATATTCCCTAATTTTTGGTTTTCACACCAATTGTCTTTTACACCAAATCCCTTCTTTTGAATATTATCAAAATATTGTTTGAGAGACGACATGGTACGCGAAGCATAGTCATACTAACTACCAAATTCGTGCTTAATCCATAATTGGACCTACCTTTGACCGGTCCCACCACCTTGGTCGGTCCTCCTTCTCTGGGATTCTCCCTCTTCACTATTTGGTCTCTCCACTAGTCACTCCTCTACCATTGGTCTGTCTGCAATTGGTTTATCTGGTATTGGTTCATCTTCCATTGATTCATCTGCCATATTAAGGTTTAATTCAATTGGTTTCACTACCAATATTTAAAATAACCTCAATTTTGTCTTACTCTGACGAAACTAAGTATTTTACAATTGCTAGCACTCACTCGACTTGGTGCTCGCACGATCTAGTGCTCGCGCGACCTAAGGCTCGAACGAAAAACATCATTCGAGTATCATTGCTCCTCATCTGTCATGATGATACGACACAACTACCAGTGTAACATCAATTAGACTCTTTACGTCTATGATCCATCAAGCATCACTACTTGTTTCATCATACAACTTATGATTCATCTATCAATGAATCAACATGCTAGACTCATGAATATGCTAAGACTAGCAGTCTAGATAGGTTAACGACTGACCGATTAATACAGTCTATAAAGTGGACTCAACCATGATCGAGACATCAATTATGTCACATTGGGGTATATTCACTAGGGTTTTGGTCTGGCGGCCTACAACACATGCGGTGTAACGATACACCCACGTGAGAAAGTATAAAAGTCGTGTCGACAGTTGAAGAAGTGAAGGGAATAGTGGTTGCACAACTGCCAAGTCCTACTCACACGACGGAGTCGGCTTTCACCATGATTTACACTTCTCTACTCTTCCACTTCTCGACAACTGTCACCACTTACGAGATCAATGTGTTAACTTCTTCTGCTATAAATAGGTTCTTCAACCTATCGACAAAGGATAAGAGTTTTATCTCACAAGTATTTGAATGATCACAGAGCTATCATCTTTGAGATTCTCATAAGACTCACTTTCGTCTTCACAACAATTCAACACATCTCATCATCATTGACATTCAATCTCATTGATCTCAATACCTTCTCAGCTTCCCTTCATACAAATCAACCTTTCTCAAATATAAAAATTACTTATACATTACAAATGTTTGGTGATTAAGCGATTTGGTTTAGTCGATTTGTCCTTCAAGTGATTTTCCTTAACTGGCAATAACTTGATCTCTCATTTGCTCTGACCAGCATTAGTCTTCTTCACCATTTCCCTATTTATCCTCAAATTGTTTTTAACCACAAACATTTTGGCAACCACAGTGGGAGATTAATCTCTCAGTTGCAAAGCCAATTCCTCAAGTTTCTCAATTTTCTCAGTTTCAAGATGGTTGATCTTACGTTGGATTCAGTAACCACTCCTAACGTGAATTCTACCAGTACCAGTAATGGTGGAACTCCAAGTAACAATCCTTTGGTTACCAACGACAATGTTACTCCTCCTTCATCTGAGTCAGACACCGAAGAAGCAAGGGGTGAACAAACTCCTCCTACCATTGTCGATTTAACGCAGGCATAAGAAACCCTTGCCAGGACTCAAACAAAGATGGTTGTAACTTAGAAGAAGGTCCTCACCTTCCTCAAGACCCTTATATAGAAATTATCACCAGCAAAATCGACTAAAAATACTTATGAAGAAACTGATGATGCCAATACTTCAAGGGGTCATGCTCAAGACGACGGTGAAATTCACATTCTCGCTGATCGTCAACAACCCAACTTTATCACTTGTGAAGATTTGGAACGACTTCTCCAGAGTAGCAGAAAATAGTATTTGTCTGTTGTTTATCAACATCAACCCCCTTATCCCTCTGAAATACAGAGGATCCCTCTTCCTAAGGGATATTCATCCCCCTTCGTTATCACTTTATGATGGAACTGGGAATGCTCGTGAACACATTTTACGATTCTTGGAATCACTAGGGGAACATGAATACATTCATGTACTCTGCCTCAAAGATTTTTCCAAATATCTCACTGGAATAACATATACTTGGTACAACAACATCGCTCCCAATAGTATCACTAATTGGTGTGAGATGGTCAATGCCTTCTATTGGAAATACTTTTTTGTGTCTGAACAAGTCACATTATCAGACTTGGGAAGGATATTTCAGCGATCAAATGAACATCCTAACGATTATGTGAAGTGGTTCAGGTTCCAAGCACTAGACTTTCATGACCCGATTGCCACTGAGCTTCAATTGGTGCAACTTTGCATCAATTGTATGATACCAGTCTATCGTGCTTTACTGGAGAATTTACGATTTCAAACATTCTCTGAGTTACATGAAGCTTCCAAGAGATCTATTACTACTGCGCCTGCTTTGCTTGAAAGGACAACGCCTCCTGTCAAGAATGAAGAAGTTCGTAAGACTCGTAGCAGTCGACGCTTGGCTCAAAGGTAATTCAACACATAACTATCTGTGAACACTATGACTGAAGAAGGAAAGAGGAAAGCTCCAATGTTAGAACGACGTACTAAGCGTGCGACACCAGAACCAACCCCAACTCCTGCCCCACCGGCGACTCGACCACCTCGGAGGGCCAACCAAGCAGATGCAACACCACCGGCTCAACGCTAGCCTCAATAGCAACCATGAGGAATTTCCAGCATGCACTCACACATGGAATGAAAACAAATTGATCAAAGAGCCAGCAGATTCGTCGAAGAGCCAGCAGATCAACTTGTTGAGGACCCAGTCGATCAGAATGTAACTTAACTACAATCAGTAAATCTTCACTATTCTAGTGACAACACTCCTGCAGATACACCGTCATTCATTCATGGATTTCACAAAGCCTTTCAACATATATCTTCCTATCAAATGAATGAACACCTCTGGGCTACACTTGGGGACTTGATATTGTTGGGAAGATCAATTCAAATCCATTTCAATCAATGTGACCCACATAGCAAGTCATTGAAACCTGATGTGATGTTATCAGTGGAACTTCTCTACATCACAACCTCCGCACGACTGAGAAACTTCCTCTCCTCTTAGTGATCACATCCATTGTGGAGACTGCTGTTGTTATCTGTCGTAACAACATCAATTCCCCGACAAAGCCACTTCATATCAAAGTCATACTGTTCAGAAGCGTTCAAGTTGAACTTCCAATCAAAGCGTAGACCTTCAGTAATGGCGCCTCTCGCCACCAACTAGTTCTTGAATGTAAATGGGTCGTTGGATGGAGGATCAAAGACTACGTCGATTATCATGGTTTCAGCTCTTTTGGTCTCCAAAACAACTCCAGCCACGGTTTCAGCATCAACAATGGTCTTAGGAGCAACATCCTCACGACCAACTTCATCAATTGTCCATTCTCTACAACGTCAACCTGGAAATGTTACTCGACTGATCAAATTGCTCCAAGCACAGAGGATTCGTATCAAGACGAGTAGACGTGAAAATATATTAATATAAACTCTTCTGAAAGCTTCCACAACAGACGAGCACAAGTCAAAATCTTATACAAGATGTTCTCATGACTTGTACAGATGAGATACAACACACTTCAGGCATTGATTCAAAAAGATGTGTCAATGGGTGAGGAATGGGACAATCCTTCCTTAACGAAAGATGTTTATCAATGTCTTTGCTACAACATGCCAAAAGGGTGCATCAATCGGACATACGAGCAGAGAGTTATTGCTTTTACACTCAAGTCCATGGAAGCTGAAAATTTGCACGGGATCATAACTTGTAAATGTGCACGAATGGTTGACTGGCCTAAACAACTCCAAATCAAGTGAGTATTTTTGCATATGATATCTTAGTCTCTTAGCTTCAAAATTTGGGGTCAAGCACCGAATTCCGGCATCATATGAAGTTTCTACAGCTTATAGAGTAAACGACATGCAAGAAGAAATTTCTAGACGGGATTCATAACCTTCACAGTCGATCGACATCCACTGATAGACACATTTTTGTGTCTGATTTGTCTCAATTCTAAATGTTGTTAGTTCTCATTTTTGTACTAATTTTGGCACTTTATTATGTTTGTAGGTATTTTTAGAAGAATAGATAATCATGGAGAAATCGGCTAAAACACCCCATCAAAAGTGTTAAAGGCACCTAGGAAATTGTTAAAGGCACCCTCTTGGATTTGATGAAGGAACCCATATTTTGGTTCAGGGCACCCACCTTTTGAAATTCAAATATGAATCTTGGCGGGA
The DNA here is from genome assembly GCA_023531435.1 of Papaver californicum. Taxonomy (NCBI): domain Eukaryota; kingdom Viridiplantae; phylum Streptophyta; class Magnoliopsida; order Ranunculales; family Papaveraceae; genus Papaver; species Papaver californicum. The sequence goes on from JAJJMC010013841.1 coordinate 964,222, forward strand.
GTTCATTTTACTCGGCTGTGAAAATTGGTACGTGATTTGAGAGATATTTTTGGGATTTTGGACAACTAAGACAATGACATATTCTTTCCTATCGTGTGCACATGATTTACTACAACAAAATCACAACAAATATTTGATTCTCGCTAAATCAGGAAGGAATAGATAAATTTCATGAAACTTGATTTTTCTGTATTAAAGGAGATAATATCTCCACAAGGTTTGGGTATATCGAGAATTAGTGTTGAGCTGTGAAAAAGGGAAACAGTTATAAAGAACATCAGAAGATCGAATATTTGGCCATAAAAATAAAATCCAGTTAATATTTTTGAGAAGTGATGGTGGAGATTTGGAAGAAGATTTGTAGCTGGGTTAGTATTTTATTATAAATATGAGTGGTGTAGAAGAGATAAAAGGGGGATGGCAAAGGCCAGATGCACGAGAAAAGATCCAATTTTTTTTTTGTTGTTGCTGCTGCTGAAGAACACGAAGAACAGAGGCTACGGCAACAGTTTCTTCAACCTCTCAGCCACGATTTCTTCATCCATTTGCAACGGATATCTTCGTCTTTGCAACATTTATCTTCAGTTGCAATGGTTTCTTCAACACATCTGCAACGGATATCTTAGCATCTGAAACGTTTATTTTCAAGCTCTATTGCAACAGTTACTATGTAACGTCCATAAAACGTTGCAGATTTCCTGTTACATTACTTTTAGCTTCTTTTCGTATTTCAAGCACTTTTTGAGCTATGTACCAATATTTTGAGGGTGTTTTGAGTAAGATGAGCTAAACCCCATCACCGAGACAAGGAGTAAGCCATTTTCCCATCATTAATTGGTAACTTTTGATAATTCTTTTATGACTTTTGCATTTATTTTTAATTGAAATTACGATTTTTCTTAATTGATTGTGATTTTATTTGATGGTTTATGCTGGGACCTAGAGCTTTTGATGAGCCATGCTTGTGATTTACAATTTAATAGTTTAGTTAGATTTTTATTTTATTTTTTATTTTTATTTGTTCTATTTTATGTTTTTGGGTATTTTTCTTTATATTACAGGTTTTGGATCAAAAAGAAATTGGAGCCAAAGATTATATTGATTAAAGACTTGGAGTCAAAGACAAATCGAAAAGAACGGAAAAAGAAGACAAGATTATTGTTTTAGTTAAACTTTTTTTAGGGTTTTTATTTTTCTTCTTAGAAGATTGTATTAGGAATTCTTATTATTTTTGTAATTATTTTAGATATTTTTCTGTTTTTCTTCTTTTTATTTTTGGACTTTAGACTTTGAACTTTTGGATATTATTATTATTTTTAAACCCTACAGAAGGGTAATTTTAAATATAAACTGCAACAAGGAAGGACGAAAATTACGATATTGTCTCGGCCCCTCGGGTTCATACACTGACACAGAAGTTGGTGGCCGGAGTCGATTTCAACGGTTCATCGCCCGTCTGGTACGGGAGGTAAGACTCGATCAACCCACGAATCCCCTGTCAGTAGGTTTTCTGTATTCCTTCGTAATGCATATATGTTGAGGACTTGAATACGGAATTTACTTTTCTAGTAAAGGGCAGAAATTGGCCATATAAGATAAGGGTTCGGATTTCATCACCGTATCCTTTCTGCCCGACTTAGGAACACGTTACCTACGCGAACCTAAGCCTAAAATTTGACTAGAAAGAGACCTATAGGGTAACGAGCTTATTGGAAAGTCATTCAAAAGGACTGTATTGGTTACTTTGTTATCCTAACTTAGAGTTCAGGGAGATTATTTTAACTTGATTCGAGCCGCCTTGTAACCCAAGGAAACGTTGCCAAAGAAGCAGGGTTATCAAAGCTCCTTAGAGCTTATCTTGTTTTTATTCGACTTAATCTAATTCGGATCGTTCTAAGAGATTTGATGTAACTGTAACTAGTTGACTTTTGAAAGAATAGAAGCTGGTCTAGAAACAATCTAAGTGGAGCCATCATGTTTTTTGTTTGCTAGATTCAGTAGGTTTGATTTGGTTGAGTCGGTCTTGTTTGTGCATGTTTAGAACCCCCTTCCTGTTAGGATTTATTTTCTTAGATTTTTTTGTAAATATATTAGGAAGTTTTTGTTAGAAAATGTCGAACTGGTATTATGAGGACCAATACAATGAATATCCGACTGAATTTCAAAATAGACATTATCCGTACTATCAACATGGTGTGGATAGTAGTTGAGACCACCACCAACCTTTTGGATGTTATTGCTCATACCAGGGTGATCCCAGTTACTATTCATATACACACCCGTCTTATGAACATGAAAATGAGCAAAATTCGAGTTCTTTGTCTTGGAGGGATGCCCTAAAGAAGTTGCGATCTAGTACTCCTTATGATCCATTTGTTTCTCTAGACGAATCCCTCAAGCAGTTGACTGAGAATATAAATAGATTGAGTGAAAGTCTTGCAAAGAGTATTATTGCTCAAAATGATCTTAATTTCCAATATAGTGCTACCTTTGATAATTGTTCACCTATTCAAGAGGACGAGGATAAAATTGGTAAGACTAGCTATTTAGACGAGGTTTAAACATCTTCATATTATTATGATGATGAGGATAATATTGGTGAAGAACTTGAAATATACAGGCTGAGTGATCAAGAAATTGTCACTCCAATTGTGCTTCATGATGATAGTATTATTTCTGGTTCAAATCCAAATAATTTTAATGATTATTCACCTATTCAAAAGGAAGAGGATTTGACTAGAGATACCACTGTTTCAGACGATATAAAATTTTCTTGTTTTGAAGCCGATAATGGTTTAGAGGAAGGAGTTTGTCCTTGTTCATTTTTTTTAATAATTCATCTTTAGAACATTGAGGACAATGTTAGATTTAAGTCTGGGGGTAAGGGAGAAACTTTTAGTGAAATATGAAACTCCAAAGTCTAAAAACTTCTGAACAATTCAGGATGACACTAACCATTCTAGGTAGATGGAAACTTAGTTCTTTTTCTATAGGAATTGGTGTGCCCAACTAAATGGTCTATTCATAAAAGGATGCCTAGCTCAAGTTTTAGAAATAACATGATAGTTGTCACCATATATCGGAGTCTATCTCGACTATATCACATTCTATTTTTATTTTTATAATTTTTATGTTTCTCTAAGTGAATTGGTGGGGCGCCAATACCGAATTGTTATTGTTGTCAGGGTGAAGTAGAGTGTTTGAGATCAAGCCCTATTATTGTATTATTTAAACCATTATTCAAGAAAAAAAATAAAATAGTATTGACAGTTTGATAGCAATACGTGTGTGTTCTCCCTATCACTTTCGCCTAAGCAAGCGTGGAACGCAGAATCCATGAGAACTATCATGTAAGATGCTGATAAGGAGCATGCGCTTGGATTTATTTGATCTAATCATGTTATCAGTACATTTAAAAATAATAAATAATTGTTTTATTTTCAATAAATCAACCGCGGAACCCTTGTATATACCAGCTGAGTCGATATTAGTATAAGGAGTAAGACTGGTGGGAGCGTATCTCAATCCATTAGGATTCATCCTGGCATTGACCTTCAGACAAATATGGGAAACACCGTTCACCTTAGTCAACATGCGCGAACTTCATTTTATCCACATCCATCTTCTAAATCTTTTCATGTGATTGTACTTTGATAGATTCTGAGTATCGTGGTTGAACGACTATCTAAGTAGAGTTTTGAATTCTTGTATGAATTTTAGTATGCTGAGTGCAAACTCGTGTACAACAATTGGACTCATATATTGTAATGATTCCCATAGCCGGAGAATTATTATTCCAACTAAATAGCTTGTTTAGTATCTACCCTCAATCATTCATAAGTAGCTAGAGTTTGGAGTAAAGGTTTTGTGGGTATATCTCTTATAAACCCTCACGAGACAAAACTCGTCCGATAGGGACACCTATGGGTTTAAAGGCTTGTTGCACACGCTCAGTGCAATCGGCGATGCCTGCGAAAGTGAGTTAGGATTTTTAGATTAGATTTGCTCGAGGACTAGAATCCACCTAGGTCTTTCCACCAAGTCCTTCACCTAGGAATCTCTACCTAGGCCAACCTAGGTCTTTTTACCAAGTTTTTTACCTTGCTTTCCATAAAGAGGAAAGGAGAAAGAGAAAGAACGACTGAGGAGTTAATAATACTGGGGACTGACGGTCCACTGACCATGACGATCTGCTTCATAGTCCAAGATCACGTGACCGACACTGGGACTGTCTATGCTAACCATTTATCACGAAGGAAATTTTACAACTAGGACGCACCAACATGGTCTTTGCATCATTCACTCTTGAGAGCAACCTCAATCATAGTCCCATGACCAATAAAGTTTCAGAAGTGATGTTTTTATAACTCATTCAAACAAATATGGTACTGCAAGCACCAAATTCATGCGTCAAACAAGAGGTTCAGAGCACAAGTGAACCGATAATATCAAAGTCCTTCATCAAGCATTCAAGATACAAGCAAATAATCTAAATACATAAAACAACGTTTTTACAGTAAGCTCGTCAGACATAATTTTGCATTGTCCTATACAAAGTCGTGAGCTGGGAGTAATTGGTAATGAATATAAGGATGAATTATATACCAAACTCTTTGTACGGATATCCTCTACAACATATCAAAATTTCACATCGATCGGATAAACAGAATAAGAGATATGATCGAAATGGTAAACTATCTAATGGCTAAAAAGTTCCTGAATTCTTACTGACTTTTTACTGTTTCATCTTTTTGAGGCCGTTAATGATCCCAATACTCAAATCCCCCCATGTAAGGAGATAAATCATCTCCTGTTTATGAAAAGTTGGGGTAGATCATCGAAAAAGGACTCTGTATGAAGATTTTACGGCGTTTTCAGTAAAGACCCTAAATTTGAAAGAAAAAAAACCTGACGACGAACTATAACGAAATTCTTCATTCATTCACATAAATTTTCATCCATTACACCGTTGAGAGACAATTTTATGCTATTATGAATATAATACAAGATGTGCACTTACTAGAGTGCTTCCCAAACCATTCAGGAAGTTAGAATTGTTGTTATTGTGATTGGAGTCATTATCCTCTTCACTTGATTCGGAATCATGTCGACTCCCATCCTCGTCTTCTGAAGATACTTGAGGTCCATCATAACTTTGATTATTAGTGGGAGTCTCTTCCTAGAAATAACAACAACAATGCATATTCATATTCCGTTCAAGATCACCATAACCTAGCCAGACGATGATCTTTCAACCTTTCTAGTTCTACTTCACCGGTCATTGCTCCTTACGCGATCACTCGACATCAGTATCAACTCAAACTGACTATGGAGTTTCTGGCGTATTACACTGAACCTGTAGCCACTCTGCAAATGTATAAATACATATATAATATTAGAGAATGATAAGATTCGAAGAATACCTATTTATAATAACCGCAATCACACGACATTTACAATGTAGAAACGACAAATACGGGTCGAACCCACATGGAACGGGAGAAATTACTATAATCAATATCCCTAACAAAGTAACCAGAAGTGATATTTTTGGATTTTTAAGAGTGAAATGAAATAATAAAATTAACCTAAACTAATAAATTAAATGATTGAGAGTCGGTAACCAGGGTTTATAGTATCCATCACTATTTCTATTCAATTATTGAAATGAAACATAATCCTGATTATTAATTTATTATGTGTTATATCGACATCACCTATTATATGCATTAGAGTCGTAAATATCATTTGGACACCCTAAGCATGGCACATCAAAAAACTAAACCCAAGCATGCACTATCAAATTATATTAGTGAGAAAATTATATGAAACTAAATATAGGTTCACAAATAATATCTAGTTATTCTAAGCATACCACATCAAAGGATTTAACCCAACATGAAATATCAAATAATTAGACAAATATATTTATGATCCTATTAATTAGGCACAAAAGTTATCGTATCGTAGAGAACCGGTGAAACAACCACTAATATTTTGTTTTGATCAATAAACAATATCAAGAACTAATCTATTCAAATCATAACAGTCTTTTACTCAATAATTCAATTCAATTAGTTTAATACTCAAAGTGGTTTCAACATAAAACTTTAACTATAAAATTAGTGAGACATGAAAATAAATTTGTAAACCCATAAAATAATTAACAAGAGTAGAGAGAATAAACCCTTTTAATTTCTAATTTTTTCTCCTTTTCTGCTTTGTCTTCTTCTGCCAACAAAACTCACTCAACAACAGTGAAGTTTCCGTCGGAGAAGTCTTCTTCTCTTCGCCCAAAACCAGCCTCCAAACCACAGTCAAAAACCGAAGATGCTAAAGAAACCCTGTTTTTTTAACTAAAATTTGACACCGTTTATGTGTCAAGTTTCCATTGAAATTGACTTTTCATGGTTGGGTAGGATGAGGAAGAAAATCCACAGTGGATCTAGATGATACCAGTGGTGTCAAAAGATGGGGGTTAAAAAGCGGATTCTCCCAGGTCAAAAACTCTTCCCTTTCGACCACAGTCCTCTGTCTAATCTCAAATCTTCCCCCTCCTCTCGTGTTTAGTGCCTCTTTCTTTTACTGAAAACCTAACACCTCACACGTGCCTTCACTCACAATTCTCGCCCTCTAATCTTCTGTCACGTCCATTTACTTGTTCTGTCAGGTTTTCCTTTGAAAACTTAATCACATTTTTACTTTGCTGACCCACGTGCTTCTTCTCTTCTGTTTCAGCCAACCAAGACTCAACGCCTCACCTGATCCATTACGTCAGCCAACATAAACAAGAGGAGAAAGCTCCCTTACTTTAATGCCACCAACTCTTCTCAAAGCCAGACTTTGTCTCTTCTCTTTCACTGTTTGCGGCCGTTCACCTTCTAGCAGCACAACAGCCAACTGAAACAAGGAAACTCCCCTCGCTTCTGCCACGTCTAACCTCTATCACTGCCTAAATGTTGGTCAAACTTCTTCTCTCACTTTCTCAGTCAGTTGACTGCGCCAATAGCGGAACTCCAAAGGAAAAATCTACTCTTATCTCTACCGAAAGTCCATTGATTATCTCTTTTAGCGTTGTTTAGCGCTTCAGATTTTATAATAAAATAATAAAATTAGTATAATTATAAAATTTAATAAATATAAATTAGATGGTATAAAATTATGCCCATATCAGAGTTTCATCTAGTTGAATTTTTAATATTTTATATGAATATATACAATTAGTATTGTACGACTCAGTGCTTACTCCTTTATCCGGGTAGAAACGTAATGATTGGACAGTTCCTATATGTATTTTACACTAGTATAGAGCAATATTGTCCCTTTATAATGATTTGACAGCTCCTAGATGTATTGCACACTAGTATAGAGCACTATTGTCCTCAGAATATCACTGGTACTTGTTGCTATACTGCCAGATATTCTATGAATGTACAAAATATTAACATACTCTTGTGTTATTCTCTTCCTTGAACTTGTTCTTGAATAACAAAGCTCCTAAATAGATCGTCTACTAGTATAGAGCAAATTGAACCTAGCTTATAGATGGATTGTCCACTAGTATAGAGCAACTCGAACTTGTTCCAGTTGCAATGATTCCGCATTTGAATCCTTTGAACACTCTCCTTATACACATATCAATATTAAGACTCATATTGAGTAATATTGATTAATTTTCGTATGCACAATATCTAAATAGACCTTCATTACTTGAAGTCGATCTATTTATTAATAGTGCAATACTGAAATTATCCATGATCACTCTCAGCTGAGCTGCATGGACCTACTTTTGTTCAATATTTATTAGGTCTCCTATTGAGCAATATCGAACTTGTCTCAAGTCGCAGAACTTCCACAGCTGAATTCCTTGAACTTGTTTTGTATATGTATCAATGCTTAGATTTAACCATCTTAGTGCTCTACGGCACCACTGCCTTAACACTCATCCTCTTGTTCGGCGGCACCACTGCCTCAAGACTCATTTTCGTGTTCGACGACAGCATTGCCTCAACACCCATTCTAGTGTTCTGACGATAAAATTTCCTCAACACTCTTTACAACCAACTAATGTTTCATAGACTTTCCCGTTGTTGTTACGGTAGAAGAAGAATGCTTCAAGTGCCTAAGAGTACAATTACAGAAAGAGCAAAACTTGATAAAATAAAACTACATAAATATTATTCCATCTGGACTTAGTATGAAGTGGATTTGGTCCTTCTGCCATGCTAGTCTTACCTAACCCTACCTACCAATCCGTGCTCTTAAAGCAAAGTTGTATGCGCTAGTTCTACCTAATAGGTCGTTCAACTTCAGATAATTACCTGACGCCGCAAAGTATCAATTCAAGTCGATTACAAAATTTCTGGTAAGATCCAACCAACTAAACTAAGTTATTTGTTTTTGATTTTATTTCGAAAAATCACCATCCAATGCTTACTGCGGAACATTACTGTACCACACTAAGCAAGGGACTTAATGTAAATGGTGAATTTTTGACAAAGGATAAATAGTAAAATTATCTCTACCCAGCAGTAGAATCACAAAAATAATAGAATTTTAAATATGCTACTGGCGCGGCATCAAAAGCATAAAATTCATATTTTTATATTCCGTAAGAGAATTAAAATATCAAGCACTCGTTACAAGCATCTCACACTGACCTTGTACTCTCTCTAAAAATATACATATGATATTAGAGCCTCACCCGGATGAGCTCTCAATATTCTACAAACAACACTAGCACTGTGAAACTCAGTGCTTACTCCACAATGATAGGGCAGCTCCTAGATGAATTAATCACTAGTATAAAACAACATTGTCCTAAAATATCACTGGTGGTTATTACAACTCTTTCCAAGATGATCTCTGACTATACAAAATAAGCATCCAGAACAGCTTTTTATTTCCGAGTGGATGTTAATGCTCCTAGATAGATTGCCTACTAATATATAACAACTTAAATCCTCTTTATATTCCCTAGTTGAATATTTAGAGTGACTTTACAACAATATGCAAACTCTAATCGAATAATATTGATTTATCACAAAGCATTACAAGTCAGAGAGAATGCACTAAGTCGAAACATCACATCTCTGTGTAAGCACTAAGTCATCGTCACGCTAGATGCAAAGTTAAAGCTCCAACAATGATTGTTCGAGCTTGAATAACGCGTTCCCAATGTTGGTTGCATCAAAAATCCCAATATTGGTTGAAACATAACAAAACCCTAACATGGGTTAATACCCAATTCCTGACACATCATCACAATCACCTTATAAAAACGTGAGAATGGGTGTGGAATGGGGCAAAATGTTCTAAACAACATATATTCTCCTACATGTCTTCTACGACATACTAAAAGGACATCCCATTCTGAATAACAGTATAGGAGATATGATTTAAACCCTAGACGAACTACAATTTGAAACTGTCAAAATTTCAGCTAAAAGTTCCTGGAAGGTTACTGTTTACTCCATTTGACGACCGAAACGACCTCAAAACCTAAATCCCCCCACTTTAAGACGTAGCCAGTGATTTCAGGATTCTGAATTGGGGTTGATCATCAAAAACGAACATCGTATGAAGAATTTACAACGTTGTTACTACAGGACGTCATGTCTGAAATTTTCTTAAAAAACTAACACCCATGAGTGTAAATAACAATAATGGTCTTCCAAGAATAGCTTCGAAGAGCATAGATTTAAAGAGCAGATAAGAGAAAGAAATAAAATAATAAGAAAATAGGGAGATTGTCGGACCGGCCGACCTCCCTTGGCCAGTCCCCACTCCCATATTTTCTCCAAAACTTGATTATTCTATTTTATTTTAGGGTTTCCTCTTTCCATTAAAACTCTTACGCACTTTCTACCAAAGCATAAACTCTCTTGCACCAAATCCTCTATTTTAACTATTATCGAAATATTGTTAGAGAGACGACATGGTACGCGAAGCATAGTCATACTGACTACCAAATTCGTGTTTAATCCATAATTGGACCTACATTTTACTGGCCCCACCACCTTGGTCGGTCCTCCTTCTCTGGGATTCTCCCTCTTCTCTAGTTGGTATCTCCACTAATCACTCTTCTACCATTGGTCTGTCTACCATTGGTCTGTCTGCCATTGGTTCATCTGCCATTGATTCATCTGCCATATTAAGGTTTAATTCAATTGGTTTTGCTACAAATATTTAAAATAACCTCAATTCATGGTTTCAAGGTTTCATGGTTCAGGTCCACGATCCATGTTTCAGGGTTCAGGGTTTACTCTGAACCCTGCACCCTGTTTCCGGGTTAACAATATCAATATGTACTGCCTAGAACGTATCAATATGAAGCAAAATAAAAACAAAATTTAAAAAATAAACAAAAAAATAATTCTTAGATAATAATATCTAGTTTCAGAACATAATGATACGTATTGTAGGATCATACATAAAATGCAGTAAAAGGGGTTTAAGCAGTACATGTCAAGGGGTTTTTAGCAGTACATACTAATATGTACTATAAGATCTTATAAGGAAATTGGAATAACAATCAACAAAATTAGAAGTAAAAACATTTTACACATATAGGATTGTATATGATAAATTATGACCAATACCTTTTTTGACAGAAACCCCAGGTTTCTTCGATGTTGGTTGAGTATCAACAAATTTCTTCTTCTTCTTTGATGTTATTTCAGAATCAACAAATTTCTTCTTCTTTTTTGATGCTGGTTCAGAATTGGGAGTACTTTGTTCTTCTACTATGCTCTTTCTTATTGTTCTATCGATTCTTCTTATTGTAACCTTTTTTGTTGATTTGAGTATAAATCAGTTTTAGATCTACATGTTTTGATGATTTAGGATTGTTTGTTGATCTCGATTTTTATATCTTTGATCGTTTTTTGTTGATGATCTCCTTTTTGGATTCAGGTGATTTTTTATTTTGATTTTTCAGTTTAAGGGGTTTCGAATTTCGGCGATGCCTAGTTCTTATCGTTGTTGGTTTTTTATTTTCAGGTGGTTTCAAAAACTATAAAGAAACATAATTGGTTTTGGAGAGACATGGATGGTTCCTTCGTGAATAGTGATGGGCAAGTAAGTAATTTTCACTTTTCAAAACGATATTGGACTATAGGATAACTATTTTATCCCGCTGGACTGTAGGATAACTTATATGCAGGTTTTTGGACCAACTAACAAATTTCCCATTGTCCAATTCAGTAGGATGGTGGCTTGTAACTTGCACGTAGATGGACATGTTAAAATCAATTGACCCGATCTGCCTAGAGATATTAGAAATTACGTAGGGAGACTATCCTCTCAGCTTGTTATATCTTAAACTAGATCATGATCTGTGTTGTAAAGGCACACGATCGATAATAAGTAGTGATTATTTTGTGTCAATGTTGACATTGTCGTTCGTTTGTTATTACCGTATAAAGTAATAATTGTTCCGGTGTTTTTAGTTGTTATACTTTCTTTTGCATTGCAATTGAGTTTGTTTTACAATTAAAGATGACCAACCATATATTTTTAATACAATATTATTATTTCATAAAAGGCATGAATTTACATAAGTGACCATCATTACTCACCACCACCATAACACCAACCACTGCCAGTGCCTCCACTTCTTTCACCGCCACTGTCAATCACCACTAACGTCATTATCTCTTTTTCCACTCACCAACACTATTGTCGCCGCCTCCATTGCCACTCTGCAATACCACCACAACTACCCCTTAGCAATCCAATGGTATAATAATCAGCCAGTTTGTTATTAATTAGTATGAATATATTTATTATCACTATTAATTATATACTTATTATGACAAACTAATGGGAAATTAATGACATAAAAAGAAAATTAGACTGTCGGATGTACTTCCAACTTAAGAGAGAACTACATCAATCGATTTATCTTATGTGAGACAAATCTAAGCCGCTCCTTAACTTGCCTGATTGACCACTCTTAATTTTATTGTATATAACCACAACCATAATATATTTTTACGAGGATAAATCTGGACCGCCATTTATCTATACTAACTTAATCAAACTCTGTTTCAATGTATAGATAGGGTGTCCTTTAAAGGATCATAAAATCTCCCATAAGGATGCTAGAAAGGTAGACAACTTTCTTATGCATATTTTAAAGTATACGAGGGTGTTTGGTTAAATGGGTCATCTCTCATCCTAAATGAACTATGATAGAATCCAAAATTGTAGACTATGTTTTTAAGGGGTATACAAAGGATTCTAGTGCATATAGATTTAACGTTATAAGGTCCGAAATTTTTCGATATTACCCATATCACTATTATGGATTCAAGGAAAGCAAAAAAAATTTTTTAAATGTTTTTCCTTTAAAACATGATTCTTGCAAGAGATTTTTAGACAACCCTCTCGATATCACGTTGACTAGTCAACCTTTGTCTTTAAAAGATGAACTGGAAAATAAACCTAGAATAATAAAAATGGTTAGAATTGAAATATCTTTGATAGTTGATTTCGCAATACCCCAAAGTGAGTTTAAATTAAACTCACACTTATAGAAAAGGCATGACTACATTTGAAGTTATGTTCTGGAAATAAATTGTAATTCGCAAAAATAGATTCCATCCAACAAAACTAGACTTTGAGCTTGTAAGTTTACCTCCAAGAAGTAAGACCACAGGTTGTAGATGGATCTTTCAGATGAAATAAGAGTAGATGGACCAATAGAAAAATACAAGGTCAGGTCAATAGAAAAAGGCTACAAGCCAGAAGAATGTGTGATTTTTTTGACACTTACTCACTAGTCACTAAAATTACCTTTACTAGGTTGTTAATTACGATGGTTGTCATTCATAACTTAAAGACGCATTAGAAGGATGGAAAAAGTGTTTTACTAAATGGTGAATTAGATTAAGAAATTCACATACACCACCAGATGGTTTTATTGTGTAAGGTTGTAAAAAAAAAGTATGTAAACTGATGAATTCTTTGCATGTCTTGAACAAGCACATAAACAATAACATGGAAAATTTGACATCGTGATGATTTCCAATGGTTTTAAGATTAATAAATCTGATAAGTATATTTACATTAAACCAGTGGATAGTGCATGTGCGATTGTATGTACGTACATACATATTTATGTATATACCATTAAGACTATGTCAAATGACTAAGTAGTTGAAATCGCTTCTTATACCCTACTCGGTTGGAAGGGAAGAGTGGGGAGCGATGAGCTCAACTGAGGAATTCACTAATACTTAGATAATACTCAGTTAGATTGATTAGAGACTTAGAGTCACTCTGGCCAGATATATTGCTACTAACATGACTTATACATGATTTAAATCATAATTTAAACATTTTCAGTGTCATTAAAACAAAGAGCCCTAATAATTAGGATAAAAATCGATATTGGGGTTTATTACAACATTGAATATATTACCAATATACTCTCCCTTTGCTTGTTAACACATTTTGGTCTAAATTTGTTTCAACTCTCCTAACTCGGCCGAGTTACTTTCTATTATTCGTCATCGATGAGGACTAAAAAATCAGATCGTCAGAGGGGCAAGTAGCGAGTACTAGAGGGAACTCAGGGTAGGAGGCGGAGTTTAATTACATAAATTTGACAAGAAAGACTTGAGGTACCGCTTATGTTGTATAATGGATGAAAATTATAATTCAAATGGTTCTAGTCTTAGTCAATCTCACTATGTTGAATTTATACTAAAAAAATGTAACTAATTTGATGTTAAGCCTGTTTGTACTCCATGTGAATTTATTTATAATAAAAAAAACATGGATGAATGAGTCTCACCACTTGAAATTCACGAGTTATAGGAAGTCTAATGTTTATAACTGACCAAACATTGTCTATGTTGTGAGTAAGTTGATCAGGTATACTTGCAATCAATGACATGAACATTTTAATACTCTTATTAGAATTTTGTGGTACTTGAAGTAAACTTTAGACTTCTGTGTGAATTATGAAAGGTATCATATTATCCTTGAGAAATATTGTGATCCTGGACAGTAGACTGTGAGAGGTATAAGTCGACCAGGGGATATGTAATCACTCTATGACGTGCATTTGTTTTTTTTTATAAGTCCTATATATATACAAACATTTATAGCTTGGTCCATAAAAGGGTCAAAGTGTATTGCTTTTTATAAAGTGATATATGAAGTTGAATGGCTAAGATGCTTCTTGGGAAACATTCATGTATGGCATAAGCATGTGCCCACTAAAGCGATGTGCATTCATAGTCAAGAAGCAATAACTATGGATAAAAACGATGTATACAAAGTCTGAAAATATTATCAAAATAGTTAATCTCACCTGGTGCTGTCTTAATTGACTTTGTGGAGCCTAAGGCGAATCCCACACACCTTTTTACAAAAGGATTGTTCAAATAGGTAGTTAGTGCTGCATCGAGGAAAACTAGGACTTAAGATCATAAATAAACTTACCACAAAGGACGCTTAACCTTATTCATTTTGAGAAGTGCATTTTTTTTTTGTAAGTCTTATAAACAAACATCTATAGCTCGGTCTATAAAGAGGTAAAAGTTTATTGCTTTTTATACGGTATAAGAGGAAGCCGAATGGCTAAGATGCTTCTTGGAAAGAGAAATCCTTATATAGCATAAGCATGTGCCCCCTATAATAATACACTGTCATAGTCAAACAACAATATATAAAGATAAAAACGACATATAGAATGCGAAGTATGGACATATTAACATAAATAACTAATCTCACCTGACGTTATCTCAATTGAATTTGCAAAGTCTAAAGAGAATATAGTATACCCTTAGGTGAAAGGATTATCCAAAGAGCTAGTTAGTGCTGCATCGAGGAAAATACGACTTAAGCTCATAAAATAAACTTTCCACGAAGAACAGTCAACCTTGTTGACTAGAGATACTAAGATCAAGTTTTAATGAGGCAACTAGATTTATGGTGAAATTTGAAGTAAGAGATATTAGATCATTGCTTGGTTGAACCCTCAGGCATTGGTATGTTAAGTTTATCTTCAAATTTAGATGCCAAAACTCAAGCTTGAATCACTTGTTATAGGCAAGATTCAGATTAGGTTAGACTTAGGTTGTAAATGTGTAGGAAGGAATACTTCAAATTACCTTGAAGAATTAAAGACGACGACTGAAGATTTCATGAAGACATCAACCTTTGTTAGAGGTTAATATTGTAATATTTTGATTTCCTTACTACGATTATCATCCTATTTATTCATCCATATATTTGTAAAAGAAACGAAGTAGCAAAGAAAGGTATTGACTTTAGTACGAGAGACTTGGTCATTAAAATTAATCAAAGTGTTGAAGAAATGTACTACATGATTAGTTTTATGTTAGTCTATGTATGGTTTTCGAAGATAGGATTGCCAAGCTTTTGAAAACCTATGGCCGGACAACATATGATGTGTAATAAGTCATAAATGTTGATGTTTCAAAAACAAACAAATTTAATTTTAAAAAATTGCTTAGATTTGGAAAACAAAAATTCTAGTTTTCCAAAACAAGTGAGTTAGTCAAAATATGTGTGCACTTCTTCACTTTCGAAAACTGATTTTTTTAGTTTGTAACTTGAGTAATAAACATGTTTGTAACACTCGATGCTAAGGTTTCAGTAATATGATTACCTTACTTTCGAAAAGTGACCTAAAATTCTTTCATGGTAGTTTTTGAAGTCTCAAGGGAAGTATTTTCAAAATCTCTAAGGTCCAAAATCATGGCTTATTAGTTCAAGATCATGGTTCAAAGAAAAACTTCACCTCTCAAGGTTGTACGTTCCACATGTTCTACTTGGTCACCTTGGTTATGTTAGAAATACTAGAACATGATCCCACTTCAACCTAATGGATATTCATCTTGATTATGTTAAGTATGTAACTTAGGTAAGTTAGTGAAGCTATATTACATTTGGGTAAAATTCGTGTACAAAATCTAACTTGGGAAGTTTAATGATTCAAGACTGATTGTTGTTGTTATATTTATCATAATCATTTATGATCTTAGTTCCATATTCGGTGAAATGCATTAAATACAAACAACATAATTGGGAATAGATCGCATAGAAATTTTAAACATTAAAGGAATGTTAGATTTCAAGAATATCATACTGGAAAAAATATCTTTATCATTAGTACAAGTGAGTTATTCATGAATGTATATTGTAGAAAATCTAGCTAAGTAATATATATGGTTACAACGTAAAAATTATGCGTTTGTAATTTTTGAAATTACTTAGCTTGAACAAATTACAAAGTTAGCTTAATTTTGAAGCTAAAGCATTAGTGGAAAACTATAAATAAAGGCTCTATACAAACACCACAAATCATCCCATTATACATTTGTTGTGATAAGTCCTGGGGTGGCTTTGCCTATTACCCTTTGAGCCTTCGAGAACAAGGTACGACTTTTAAAGTCTTCTCAAGTATCGAGAAGCCTGGAAGTTTCTCAACTTAGGTAGAAGAGAAACTGGTTTTTACTTTTTTAGTTTATTTTACTTTCTGGTAGTTGTAAGTGTCTTGATGTTAAGTTTTTGCTTATTTAAAGTACTTTTATTCTGTTATAAGACCACTCATGAATTGTCAAGAAATGTTACAAGATTTTGTAACACCCATTGGAATATAAGAACACAACTCACCTTATCGTATTAACATATTTAGATATGTGGGATTATTATTTAGTACCTACAAGACGTTTGACTGGTTTACCACATGTGTATGTAATGATGGGATTAAGGAGTTATTTTTTAACGGAAAAACCTTATCTAATTATAAGTTTTACATCTTGTTGTGATCCAAAATTAGTCTTAATGATCATACAGTTTTTCTTTGACTATTTTTATTTGATAATCTAAAAGGAGGATTTTAGTCGTCCGCTTGGAGGCCGGGTAACAATAGTCTTCTCGATAGGCAAAATCATTAAAGGTAAACGTTGTAAAGTTATTACTCTAAAACAATGAAATTAACTTTTTCTGTTTCAATCTATTTGTTTTTTTACTCAACTAGTGTGAGTTTTCTATATCTATCAAATTGGGGTATGGAACTTATCAAGTAGGGAGCAACTCATAGACAGTAAAATACTTTTTAGGGGATTCACATGTATTGGCTAATAATTGGTTACAGGCGCAAGGATACTGCTGATGCGGGGTAACTTAGTGCTAGTATATCACGTCTCAACTACACTAGGCCAAAGTATGATAGTAGGCGAGAGTGTAGGCCAAAGTATGATAGTAGGCGAGAGTGTAACGACTTAATTTGATAAGTATCAAATTTTGTGATTTACTTTATTTCGGAATTATACTGGTATTCTTCATTATTAAAGTTAAAAAGACATGAACGTTGTCTATATGTGGAATTTTAATATAATTTTTATCTCTTAGGAGATCATTTACAAAGTATTTATATATATTAAAATCAAAAAGATTGATAGAGTCCTCGGTACCTTCGTATTTTTAAAAACTATCTAGAATTCATTTGGTGTTCTCCCTTATGGTGTATTTGTGTGATAATGCATCTGCATGTGATGGAGACTTTTCGGACGACTTAAAGAGTTCTATAGCTTCATTTTTGAAAGGGGTGTGACAATACACTTTTTATAGACTCACCTTCATTTTTGAAGGGGGTGAGCCAATACACTCTTTATAGACTCACCAATCTTAATGTGATAGTGAGGGTCACTTCCTTTTAAAATATAAACGAATTCTATAGAGTATTCATGAAAAGTAAGATACCTGCTTAATGCCAAAAATAGGCGCAACGACATTGTGGTATCGACTAAACTACACCAAACTTTGGGAAGTTCAAGAGATTGTGTACACTAACTAACAAGTTGTTTCAGTATTATATCTCTAAGTAAATATTGCAATCCTAATAACACCTCTGCGTGCTAATAATATTTCCCGTTTTCTTTATATGTTTTCGTTTCTTATCATATTTTCATTCATGGGGATTGTTGGAGAAACTAAGACTTTTTAAAAACAAAATGGTCTTCGTGGTTTGATGCTAGTTTCCAAGGATCACTACATTATTTTCACTTGTAAATAAAATGTTTAGTCCCACACAGGAAAGACTACCTTGTCCAGCTCACCTTATTATTAGTATTCAAATAACAAGAGGTATGAGTTGTGGGTTAACAAATTTTTATGTGAGGAGGGGACTTAGACAATAACTAGTAAAAAAATAAAATAAACACAAATGCGTCGTCCATCAGGTCCGGGTCAGGTTGTGGTTGTGGGATCGGGTTCGGATGTCAACCAAAAACCTATTTTTGAAAAAATTATTATCGATTGATTTTTTACCAAAATTGGACCTTTCTTCGAAGATGAATATTTTAGTTCGGATGGTTTCAATAAGCCGGTCGTTTCTTTGGAATGGCATATGACCCGGGCATGAATTTTTTTCCTTACATAATGTGTAATAATAGTTAATTTACTGTGTGACCGTTTTTGCCCGTTTGAATCGCTCTTTATGATTGTTATCTATATCATTAAGTTACTATTAACTCCACCTCCTCCTTTCATCCACACATTTTCTTAATCCTAGTGCAAGGAACTGTCCTTTGAACTCTTTCGATCTTATTGCTACGTTTCTCCATGTGTAATTTTAGGTATCTACTTCTTCTTATATATTTCCTTCCAAGTTTCAAGATGTAAATTATGCCTGTGTTGTACACATATGGTTTGCAGTAGAAATTTCTATTCTAGACATAAGTGTTATGTGGGGTCATTAACATTGTTCTTTTGAAGTGTGTCTGTTAAACACGATCTATTAAATTGGTGATGGGTTACCAATCTTGCATGTATATCGTAATAAAAATCAGATATAATAAAAAAATAAAAAAAACCAATTAGAGAAACTAAATTCAAGGCAATGAATAACTCCTTTAGCATAATACAAATTCACCCCATACTGGTGTTCATGGTGTCACAGTGTTGTCCTTCATCTCGACTTTCCTCCGTGCGGCACTTGTCTAGAATTCCTTTATTAGATAAGTAAGCCTTCCCTAATGAAGTTTAACACAACTTCAAGTGACTACTCAAGATCAAACTCACAAAAAACTCAAGAACAATTTATGAACACTCAAGAACAAGAATGAACACTTGAATGAAAGTTGTAAGTATGTATTGCTCTCCCAAATTTGGATGATCTACAAATGAAGGTGGCATCCCTATTTATACTATGCATAGAATGTTCTAGATCTTTACAAGTGTATGGCTAAGACCTACTTCTAGAGTATTTCTATACATGTCTATACAATTCTAGAGGATTCCATCCTTATCCTCACGTATCTACAAAAATTCTAGAATATTCTAAGAAAATGACAAAAAGAAGAAGATTCTAGAAAGGAAGGCTAGCTATTTAACCAAAGGGCTAGACAAGGTGGTGCACAAGGGTGATTTAGCCATATATTTAGCCAAGTGCTTAGCCATTTGGTGCACCCTTGTGACATTCTCCCCCACCTAAATTCGCAGACGTCCTCGTTGTGTTGTACTTGCCGATGAGAACCTTGTGTTGCCAAAGTAAGTCTTCGTGTTCCCAACTGGCTTCATTGTTTGGTTGATCCTTCCATCGAACAAGATATTCCTTGTAAACTTGGCCTGCTCTTGAGACACGTCTATGTGACTCTATACTTGAAGTCTGCTTGTCTAGAAAGGTAATCATGTTGAACGGATCCCTCTTGGTGATTCCTCTAGACTCATCATCTTGATATGCATAGTATGGCTTCAAGCAGCTAACATGAAAGACGAGATGGATCTTCATGTGACTTGGCAGCTCCAATCTATAAGATGCCTTCCCGACTTTCTTAATGATACGAAATGGTCCCTCGTACCGTCGAATGAGTCCCTTATGTACCTTACGAAAAGCTTTAAACTGTTGTGGGTTCAACTTCAGCATGACTAAGTTGTCTTCTTCGAAAGATACGGGTCTCCTTTTCTGGTCTGCCCATTTCTTCATACGCTGAGAGGTTTTCTCCAAAAATGCTTTGGCCAAGTCATGCTTCTCATGTAATTCCTTGGTGAATCGAAAAGCAGCAGGGATTTTTCCTCTATATCCTCCAGCGAGTGTGTGTGGCATCAAAGGTTGTTGGCCAGTGGCCAACTCGAATGGACTGTGGCCATGTGGGGACATGACGGGCGACATTGCTCCAGGTTCCAACTCGATCTGATGATCCACATCCCTCTTTGGTGGTAATTGCTTGGGCAATTCGGCTGGCATCACGTCCTGGTATTCTTGCAATACCTCTTGCACTTCCATCGGAACGACCTCGTCCGGTTCTTCACTTCCCTCCATAATGGATGCTACAAAGGTTGGTTCTCCCTCCTGAACTCTTTTCTTCAGTTGTAGAGCCGATAATGTGCTTGAGAAAGTCTCCTTGGTACGGGTGGCTGGGATCACGCAAGGGGACTTCTCTTCACTGATGCTAACTACTCCGAGGCAAGGCACCACGGCTTTTTTGGCACGATCTAAGAACTCCATCCCAAGGATAAATCTGAAATCGTCCATCTGCACTACCATAAAGTCAATAGTCCCTCTCCATGCGCCAACCTTCATGTCTACCCCCTTGGCTTCTCCATGAACCGGTATGGCAGCTGAGTTTACTTCTTTCATTATGCTCGAGTCTGCCTCGAACTTCAACTTCAACCTCTCGGCTTCTCCTTTAGAGATATAGTTCTGTGTTGCACCCGAGTCGACCATGGCCTTGGTATTTTGCTCCTTTAGACTTATGTCCACGTACATAAGTCCCTTGATCGCACTTTTCTTTGGTGCTGGTTGTTGTGCTTTAGGCTGGCTTTTGATTGCGCTTAACCGAATGGCTCCCAAGTGTGGGTCTTCGGTCTTCTCCTCCTGTTGTGCAATCAAAGAGTTGAGCATGTTTTTCTTAGGGAAACTGTAAGCAAGATGTTCATCTCCACAAATGAAGCATTTTTTCGTACGGTTATCTTGCTTTCCTTTTCACCCACTATTTGACTTGGACCCTTCCCGGTTAGACTGTGGTTTATCATGATAGCCTTTATTGTCTCCCCCACCCTTTTCTTCTTGAAATGGCTTGGATGACTTGTTCTTGGCAAGTTGATCAGGCTTGTTTGAAAAGTCATCAAGTTTTTCAACGGTGCTCAACGCGGTGGACAAGTCAGTAATACCTCTTCGTTGTAATTCTATAGAAGCCCAACGAGGTAATCCACGGTTAAAGTGGTAGAAGCGGTCCTCATCAGCCATTGTCAATATGTCTAACATAAGGGAATTAATTTTTTTGACATATTCGGAAATGGTACCTGAATACTTCAAAATTTGAAGTTTGTCCCAGGCTTTGTGCTCAACGTTTGCTGGATAGAACATGACCTTGATTTCCCTCTTGAATTTTTCCCAAGTAGTGATGGAGCAGACTCCCCTCTCAATCTCTGCATATTTTTTTCTCCACCACAATAGAGCATCTTCATTTAGGTACATGGTCGCAGTGTCGACCCGTTCTTGCTCATCATCAAGGCTCGTGGCCCTAAAGTACCTTTCCATGTTCCATAGAAAATTTTCCATCTCCTTAGCATCCCTTGCACCGGCGTATTCCTTTGGTTCCGGCACCTTCACCCTGGATGGTCCACGAACCGCGCCTCCTCGGATTAGGGTCTTTAACTCATAAATTTGAGTTTGCAGCATCCTCACGTAAGCATTTACTTCCTGCTTATGTGTACCCATCTCTTTCCGGTACGCCTCAAAAGAAACCTCCATCGATTTCTCCAAATCATCTATCGTAGCACTTTGTTGATTTATGGCTTCCCCAAAGTCCATGTTCAACTTTTCTACAATCTCCATATTAGAAGACACCCTTTCTTCCAATGATCCAACACGAGCATCGATATGGGGGTCCACTGACCTATCACGTTGTTTCTTTGTCTTCTGAGTCCTCTCAACATCAATGTTAGTAATAACAGTATGTTCAGCTTCTGAAGACATAGTGTGAGATCTTACCGAGAGTAGTATGAAACAACGCTCTGATACCAGCTGTCACGTGGTTGTCCTCCGCCTCGAATTTCCTCCGTGCGACACTTGTCTATAATTCATTTACTAGATAAGTAAGCCTTCCCTATTGAAGTTTAACACAACTTCAAGTGACTACTCAAGATCAAACTCACAAGAAACTCAAGAACAACTTATGAACACTCAAGAACACTCAAGAACAAGAATGAACACTTGAATGAAAGTTGTAAATATGTATTGCTCTCCCAAACTTGGATGATCTACAAATGAAGGTGGCATCCCTATTTATACTAGTTGGGGATGCCTAGAATGTTCTGGATCATGTTCTAGATATTTACAAGTGTATGGATAAGACCTACTTCTAGAGTATTCTATACATGTCTATACAATTATAGAGGATTCCATCCTTATCCTCACATATCTACACAATTCTAGAATATTCTAAGAAAAGGACAAAAAGAAGAAGATTCTAGAAAGGAAGGCTATCCATTTAGCCAAAGGGCTAGCCAAGGTGGTGCACAAGGGTGATTTAACCATATATTTAGCCATGTGCTTAGCCACTTGGTGCACCCTTCTGACAACGGGCTACCTTTTAGAGTACTGCTCGGTCAAACACATAAGTTTTAGTATGTCAAACGTTCGTTGTTAATGTTTGATGAACAAAACTAAATCTTAATTTATAGTCTAATAAGATAGTATTACACTAGGATTAGAGCATGGTAGTTCAGTATCATAATTCACTGAATAACCCTTGAAGATTGAAGACTGAGAACAACGAAGACATCTGCGAGGATTTCATCAACAAAGTTATGTGAAGACTAACTATCTTATTTTCTCATTATTTCTACCATTCTATCTACTGGGACAATGCTATATTTTTAAGATATGGAAATCAAACTGTTACGAATTAGTCAAAAGAACTGTTAGTCATCAACCGAAGTTGTTATTTCATGTTTCAGATAGTTATACTTTGTATTTATCTTGTAAACTGCTTATGTTTATCATATACGAGAATCACGCTGTACAATCTCTATATAAATGAATGCATTCTACCCTGTTGGGTATTCCGCCATAAACACTTTCATGGTATCACCTTCTTAAATGATCTCTTCCACTAAAACTTCCTCTGATTTATCCTTTCCTCATTTTCAATATTTCTCATCTTGTTTCCATCAAATTAGATCGCAATAATTATCTTTTATGGAAATATCAACTCCTTCCAATCTTTTATTCTCAAAATATCTATTCTTATATTGACCCCGAAGTACCTATTCTACCGACTCATATAACTAATGCAACAACAAATAAAAAACTCCCAATCCCTTCTTTACCAAATGGCACCGTATAAATCAAACTTTGTTATCATGTATTAATGCAACTCTCACAGAACCTATGTTAGCCCAAGTTGTTGGTTTTAACACCTCGCGTGCGGTATGGACTCATCTTGAAGAAACTTTCTCGTCATCTAATTCAGCTCGTGCTATCCAATTTTCCTTTCAACTTCAAACTGTTCAAAGAGAAACTTCTACAATTTCTGAATATCTCCATCATATCAAAGTTATCTCTGATGCTCTAGCCTCATCTGACAAATCTATATCTGATTTTGATATTGTTTCATATACCCTGCGAGGATTAGGCCCAAAATATGAAACTTTTGTTACCGCTATTCTTGCTCGTACTACACTTCCTACTTTTACTGACCTTAATGCTCTTCTTCTCAATCATGAAGCCTGTATCGATCAACAAAACCAGCTGCAGAATATTGCTCCTCAACCTACAGCCTTTATAGCTCGTCATCAAAATCCAAGTCAGTCTGCATCTCATACTTGCAATAATCCATCTACTCGCGGTGGTCGTGGTGGTTTCTATCATGGTGGACGCGGTCGTCGTAGTAATGGTCTTCGTTCAATTCTTGGAGCTCCTCCTCAACAACAAACAAGTCGTTTACAATGCCAAATTTGCACGAAATATGGACATATTGCTGCACAATGTTACCAGTGTTTTAATCACTCATTTGTTTCTTATGATCTTCCTCAAAGTTTTGCTGCTATCAACGTTGGTGCTAACCCGTTTGATTCTGCTTGGTATCCCGATACTGGAGCTACGTACCATATGACTAATGATGTCGCAACCATAATGAACCGTACTGAATACAATGGTACAAACCAAGTTTTGGTTGGTAATGGTATGTATTTGCAGATCTCTAATATTGGTAACATCACTTTACAAACACCACATTCTTCAATCCAACTTCGTAATGTTTTACATGTCCCCGATATCGTTAAGAATCTATTATCTGTTGCTCAATTAACTAAAGATCATGATTATGTTTTTCTTGTTGATCATTTTGGATTTTGTGTAAAGGAACGACAATCGGGGAAAGTGGTGCTCAAAGGGCGGAGTGAGAACGGGTTGTTTCCAAGAATAAACGGTGTTGATTTTCCTAATTCCTCCTCTTCTCCAGTAGCATTTCTTGACATTCGTGCTCCATCTCATATATGGCATATGCGACTTGGCCATCCAAATAAACAGATGCTTTCTATTCTAGCCTCCTATAGTAGTGTAGTTTTGAATTCTAAATTTAGTTCTTTAGATATTTGTCCTAGTCGTTTAGAAGGAAATCACCATCACCTTCCTTTTGTATCTTCTGATTCAATATCAAAGCATCCAATTTTTAAAATTCATTCGGACTTATGGGGTTCTGCTCCAATAACTTCTTCTCATGGTTTCAAATATCTTTTGATATTGGTGGATGATTATTCTCGTTTTACATGGGATTATTTCCTGCATTCAAAATCACAAGTTGCTCAATGTTTTAAGAGCTTTAAAAATCTTGTCGGAAATCGTTTCTCCCCAACCATAAAAGTCCTACAATCTGATGGTGGTGGAGAGTTATCGCTACCGTGTTAAAAGATTTTCTACTTGCTAATGACATTTCCCATCAATTCTCTTGTCCTCACACACCACAACAAAATGGCATGGCAGAACACAAAATTCGATTTATAGTAGAAACCGGTATGACATTGCTTACACAAAGTTCATTACCTCTGGAATACTGGCCAGAAGCTTTTTCAACTTCTATCTATCTAATAAATAGACTTCCTTCTCCTATTTTACAAAACAAATCTCCCTTTGAATTGTTACTTCACAGGAATCCCAATTACTCATTCTTGAAAGTTTTCGGTTGTTGATGCTTTCCCTACATGGTACCTTATAAAAAGAATAAATTTGATCCAAAAACTAAACCTTGTATATTCTTAGGTTACAGTGAAAACCATAAAGGGTATAAGTATCTTTAACCTGCTATAAATCGTATTTATGTTAGTCGTCATGTCGTTTTCAACGAAACATATTTTCCATTTGCTGCTACAAAATCAACTGTTCCTATTCCACCATTTAATCTTAATCCATGGATTGAATTGATCTGGCCAGCAAACACTCTTCATCCATCTGTTCTATCTCCAGAACAAATATCAATATCTCCCTCAAATCCTATTTTGTTATCACTCCCTCTCCAGTTCAAATAGAAAGTTTGCCATCAGTTCATAACACCATTACTCATGTGGATGCTAATGTAAATACCACAAATCCATCTTCCAGTTTTGTACCTACTATGGAGCCACAAAATTCTTCTTCTTAAGTACAGTCTATTCCCTCACAATCTCCATATTCTACTCAAATTGCAGAAATCTCACCACCTATAGAAATTGTTACGCAAGAGGATCCTTTGGCACCACCGTCAACCGATCAAGCTGCTCCACGCGTAATACATACATGGTCAAAATCAGGTATTTCTAAACCTAAAGTTCCTAAATCATTTCTGGCAACTCGA
This sequence comes from Papaver californicum, assembly GCA_023531435.1. Taxonomy (NCBI): domain Eukaryota; kingdom Viridiplantae; phylum Streptophyta; class Magnoliopsida; order Ranunculales; family Papaveraceae; genus Papaver; species Papaver californicum. The sequence continues at coordinate 990,042 of JAJJMC010013841.1, forward strand.
CATCCTGTACCTGCAGCATTCTTATCTTCCTGTCACCAAAATCTTACAACAGAACCAACATGTTTCTCTCAAGCTATAAAAATTCCATTTTGGAAAACGTCTATGGTCAACGAATTTCAGGCACTATTAAAGAATCAAACATTTTCTATGGTTCATAGACATCCCAACATGAACGTTGTAGGATCTAGATGGGTTTATCGAGTGAAACAAAAATCTGACGGTACTTTAGACCGGTGCAAAGCACCTCTAGTTGCAAAAGGATACTCTCAACAACATGGTATAAATTACGATGAGACGTTCAGTCCCGTAAACCTGTTACCATTCGTATGGTGCTTAGTCTTGTTGTTACCCGTAATTGGCATATTAGACAGCTTGATTTCAAAAATGCCTTCTTACACGACGATCTTGATGAAGAAGTATACATGGAACAACCACCAGGTTTTATTGATCCCAGTTTTCTCAATCATGTATGGAGGTTACATAAAGCATTATATGGTTTAAAACAAGCTCCTTGAGCTTGGTTTAATCACTTTGCATCATATCTTCTAGAGATTTATTTCAAATCTTCTAAGTCATACTATTATATGTTTATTTATCATTCATCTCACGGAATCATGATCTTACTACTTTATGTTGATGATATTGTGCTTACTGGTTCAAGTAGTCATTTAGTTCAATCCTTAATTGCTGCTTTATCTAACCAATTCTCAATGACTGATTTAGGACCACTAAATTGTTTTCTTGGCATGAAAGTGAATCGTTCTTCATAAACTCTTATTCTCACTCAAAATAAATATACCATTGATCTATTAAAGCGCATGGATTTGCTTCATTCCAAACCAGTTCATAACCCAGTATCTGTTGGCTCCAAACTCTCTAAAAATTCTGGTGGTGTTTTGTTTAAAAATGTTACTATATATCGAAGTTTGCTAGGTGCATTATAGTATTAAACAATGACGCGACCTGATATAACTTATGCGGTTAATCAAGTCAGTCAATTCATGCACATGCCCACTGATGTTTATTTTCTTGCAGTCAAACGTATACTTCGTTACTTAAAGGGTACTTTAGGTCGTGGTTTATCCTTTACTGCTAATTATTCCTTGGAGTTGACAACTTACTCCGATGTTGATTGGGCTGGAAGTCATGATGATGCTCGTTCCACAACAAGCAGTTGTGTGTTTTTAGGACGCAATCTTATTTCGTGGACGAACAAAAAAAGTTAATAATGTACCAGGTATCCTTTCATTTTTACTACTGATATATGTCTCCCTGGATAAAACATTTACTTTCTCGATGTAATAACATCCAAACTTCCATAAATAGCAAACCCAAACTTGTAGTGGATGAACTCTATTTAACACAAGTATAATCAAGGATATCTATTGTATCCAGTATAAAAGGTTCATATTTTTCTATTTTTTCTCAAACTATGTATGCGAGTGTTTATAGACGCTAACTATACCTTTCCGTCGAACCTTCATATTTCTCCATGAAGTCTGTGCATATGAAAATTGTCCGAGTCCATTATAATTTTTAACACTTTGTAACGTCATCTTTGTTTATTTCTGTCAATTTTACTCATTTAGCTTTGCCTTGTTTGATTTTTACAAACCCGATGAAAATACCAAAGTGTTAGGTACATATAGGATTAAATTTTTACACCCTTTTATAACACACATCCAAACCATAGATCTAAAAAGATTCATTTTTTTACAAAACGGTAGATCGTAGGAAGCCATACGTGGACGGGGTATTTTTATATGTATAAATCTAGTATATCTAGTAATTTTATAAAAATACCCACATCATAGCAGATATTTCTATCAGAATGTTGCACTTTCCCACTTGCCAATGTATAAAATCCTTTGCCTTTTGGATGTATTTCTCAAACAGCGGGCTGTGACGGCTTGGTGTCAGTACTGTATATGGATCCAGTCTCGGAAAGTCTTAACTCTACGCTACTGAAGTTAAAGTTCAAACACGCTTATTCTAAAGTCTATAAATTCTAAGAGCATCTCCGAGGACAGTTTTCCAAATTCCTTAAATCTAGGCCACCTGGGATTTCTATTATGACTGTATATGGTTCGGTTCGATTTTTAACTAAATCAGAACCTCCCACTCGGTTATTGGTTTCCATCACCATAACCAAACCGTTACTATTTAGTTCCGGTTTTATCCAGTTGGTTCTGGATAACCAATTATTCTATATAGTTTAAAAACACACACAAAAAAAAAATCACAAGAGAAAATAAATCACAATTACATAAAAGAAACAATAGTACTTTCCCTAAAATCATCAAGGATTACAATATCATTACATTCAAACGGAACAACAATATCTTAAAAACATAAAATAGAATTATTACATTCAAATGGAACAACAACAACTCAAAAACATAAAATAGAGCATTTTTTCCACATCCAAGTTCTTCATTTTGGGTCTGAAGATTAAATTCCATGTGGCTTAAAGAACTCCCTGAACCCCTATGTACTAACATCGTAATTGAACTAAAAATTAAATAAAAAAACATGTTACAAGATTAAACATTATGCCAAAGCTCAAATTCTATATATATATCAGAAAATAAACAATATGATTAAGTCAAGTACCAGTATATGGTTAACAACATAAAATTATTACATTCACAATTTTACAACTGAACCAAAGGATCATCGATTTATCATCGTCTCCAAGTAAAAAAATCTTTAATCTTCCTAAAAAGCTCCTTTATATTTTTAATTTCTCTGCTCTTTTACTGAGGGAGAATGAAAAATAGAAAAAAAAAAGAAAATGAAAGAAGGAGAAGGAAAGAAAAGAAAAAAATAACTAGTTTCTCTGATTTATCTTCTCTATCTTCTCTAGTGAATAATGAATCTAATGATTCTTTGAAGTTTCAAACAGCCATAACAGCCGAGAAACAGAGAAAGATGGAGAACAAAAATAATCTTAGGGTTTACTGAAAGGTAAAGATGGAGAACAAAAATAATCTTAGGGTTTACTAAAAGGTTTTTATAGTTTAAATCAATGAGTAAGATATAATGTTAATATATCTATGGCAGAAAGTATTTAGATTTGAATGAAGAGAAGATTATTAGGTTTGAGTGGACGACATGGATTATAATCTAAAAAACTATAGCTGATATAATCGGTTAACCGTTGGTTTTTCGGTTCGGTTTTACTTCAAACCAAAACCAACCATTGACCTCGATTTTTAACCTTTTAAACCAAAATTAAACCATTAGTAAATGGTTTGGTTCGGTTTTAACGGTTATTTGTTATCATGTATAGACCTAATTTATATATTTTTTATAAAAAAAACTTCTCCAACGGAGATATGAAGGAGAACATAAAGATGATGTGTTGAGTTAGTTATTAAGACATCTTCTAGCCTATCCTCTAGTTTCAGAGCTTCTTCTAGAGGATGTGATAAATCCTAGTCATAAATCTTAACCAATCAAATTAAAGTTATTCAACCAAAAATAAAAAAAAATTAAAATAAAAGGATTATTTCAACTAATTAGATAAATCTGAATAAATTATGATAGTAATATAAACATCTATCAATTAGAGATAATTTTTTTAAAATTTCTGAAATTTACATTTTGAAAGGATATCTTCCTACCCCAACAATGTAGAAAACACAACGATCCATTAGAGATGTTCTATTATCTAAATTAACATCGCCAATTTCATTTCAGGATTAAGACAATCCATAACTTTTCTTCTCTGTTACGTGACTAATGTCTTACATATCTTTGGAGTCTGAATTTGATCATCTGAAGACAGACTTGATAGTGATAGCGAAAAGGAAGAGCAAATAACAACAAAATTAACGTCTACTCGGCTAAGAAAAGTTGCCTACTGTCTTGCTCTTCATTAGAAGTAAATGCATGCAAAATTGTTCACGAAGTTTAAAACTCTGATATCGTACAAAGATAAGATGTTGGCCATCTTGAACAGATACGTGTCGTCTGGTGATAACGTATAGCTATTAGGTTGGGCAACTGGGTCTAAAAACATTACATCACGGATGACCTGCGGAGTCGGAATGTTTCTTGAGCAAATTGGAAAAAAAAATTGGCTAATGGGCTGTCGGTCTCTGTTCGGCAGGCAGGGTCCGCAAGGGAATTACCCCCAATAATTTTGTGTGGTATCTATAGTACTATACTGCTTCTGTTGGAAACTTATACGGCTATACAAGGGCGGAGCCACGTATACCCAAAGTTTCTATTCTTTAAAATTAGTAGTCAATTGTAACGGTTATAAGTGTTACTAAAGAGTTTTGTCACTGTTATTTATGTTATAAACGACTGTGACAATTTAAATATTTTGTAACCCTATGAATTTTACTAAATTCTCAATCTTTTTAGAACTTAATAGCCAATTTTGAGGAAAAAATTATAATCTTACTACACTAATATGCCTCACCAAATCTAAATTATAATCTCACTATAACTATACAAACTGGTTATCCAACTGTCCATAAGACTCTAGGATTTATTATAGTGAAAAATTTAGGTTGTCCAAGCAACTCCAGGATTTGTTTTGAAGTTCGTTTTAATTGTCATACTAAATTAAGATTTCAGATCATCTATTCTATCTATTATAGACACACACACATGGAACTCCCATGTTAACGGTGATTTGAAGTTGCAGATTACGTTTTTCAAATTTGCTCCTGTTTTTATCTCTTATATATTTTTTATAATTTTTTTTTGAAAACATCATGGTAAATTAAGTTTGAATATATATCTAATTTGTTTCTAAAAAATCTGAAACTAAGCACGCGATAGGAAGAAAAATAAAAATTTATTAATTTGTTATAATACCTTGTTTCAATATAAATGTTATTATCATTTTTTTTTTCACCTTAACCTAAAAATAGACTAATGTAAAAAAAAATGATAATAGTATTTTTATAGATTTGTTGAAATGGAAGGAATACTTTTATATATCAGTTAGATATATGAACAGTTTAGAGTAAACCACGCGGGATTTACACAATTCTTGCATTATTACATCGCCACTAACTTATGTTACCGATGGCTTATCTTGAATCATCACCCTTTTGGGTATAAATTAAAGCACATGCGAAGTATGTGTATTACGTTCTAGTATATTATATAAAGTCAATTACCTTAGTTGAAGCTGCAAACTTTATTTCTCATTTTACCCTTGTTTTTTTTTAAACATTACTTTAACTCGTATGTCATTCGTGCTATCTACCGGGCACAACGTGAATTGGCCTTATTTAATAAAGTAGGACTTCGTCTTGCATCCGCTCCAAAACATAGCCTACCTTTTTAATATTCATGATCTTTATTTTACACCACTCTATCATGTTTTGTTAATCGAGTCACTAAGGTTTTAAAATGGTTAGAAAAAAAATATTTTTTTATAATGACAATAATTATTATTAGTTATAAATTTAATATTTTATAATTATTTAATAGTTAAAAAATTTAACTATTTTTAAATTAGAATAAAATTATCTTCAGAGATATATTTATTTTTATTATTTGCTACAACAATATTATTTAAATTTGATATTTAATTAAATTCAATTTGACTATTTTTTTAATCAGCTTTAACTTTTAGTTTATATTTTACCAAATATTCAATTATTTTTTTTACACAATAACACATATTAGAAAAACAATTTTATAAAACTCATAACAATAATAAACTAAGCCTAGGATTCTTCCAGCGGTAACTTCAATCTAAGTGGGCCTACGTAGTCTTTTCGTTAAACAATCTTTCCATAAAATCTTTCCGTTAACCAATCTTTCCATAAAATCTTTTCATTAAACAATCTTTGATTATTTCCATAAAATCTTTCATGCATTTTCATAGCCAGCTAGCAAAATGATATCCTTGGTAGCTAGGTTAACGAACAGGAATCGATTTCATTCTCTGCAAATCAAACCGAATGCCGAATTGTAAATCACTTTTACGACCGATTTATTTGTAAATGTACACTTACATGGCCTTGAGATCTTAATCGCAACTAGTATATCGAATATACTTCCAAAATATCAAAGGAATTTGGTAAGTCGACTGATAAATCCAAAACTAATAAGACAAAGAAGGAAGAAGGAGTTCCCAATGGACAACAGAATCATCCACTAGATCCTTGCAAGTTAAAAATAGCACGAAACTTGAGATTTTCAACTTTCTTTTTTTCCAAAACTTGAGTAAATGTTATGACTTTATGCGTTAAATCAGTAAGGTGTTTCTTTATGGTCCATACATCACCTCCTCCCATCCAGGAATTATTCAATAGGTTATCCACATCTGTACTATTGGTTCGTCCGATGTTGTCTCTACACTATGTATCACGAAGTGGACAATGATACAGTAATATATCACTATGGACAAGGGTATGCGTAAAAGGCCTACTAATGGGGTACTTGTTCGGTGAATAGATATCTTCCTTAGTAGCCATGTAAAAGGGACTTCCATGGACATTATTAAAACACGAGGCTTTCTTGTGGACACTCCGAAACATGTGGTTTCGAGGGATGTTTTCGTTTTCTTTTGAAACCGTCCTTGATAAGGATATCTGGAATTGACCGTCCAACTGTTCAAGTGTTAAAGAGTATTATGAGTCGTCAATAAAAAATAAAAGACATATAAGTAAATGTGGAACATGGGCCGGTATAAAAACCATCATTAATAGGTTTTTGGTATGGTTTTATGGCCTTTGGGGATACTTTTTTACCGTCCCAAGAAACCTTCTGTTTTGTAGTGAGAATTTATTGTTTATGCCAACATTGTATATGGTATTTCAGTTGCATCCCCATCCAAATAATGTTTTATAAAATAAGTTTACATAGGGGCTGCCTTCTTCATAGAGGGGTTTTCCCTGAATTCAAGGTGATCAAATAATCCGTTAAGGGATATCCTAGGAGTTATGTTAAATATCCATATTACCCTTCTATCTATGAAAAAGTCTAATTTGGCCTTCAATCAATTAAAACCTAAACAAAATAAAATTTTACAAGATTTTCAATTTAATTCAAAACCTTTCCCTCTCCAACCATATCTACTCCTTCTCCATTTGAACCGAATATCTCTATCGAATCAATTAATTGGCGATTCGAAAATTTCGTCGTTGATTAAACTCTAAAGTTCGTGATGAAGAATCCTACTAAAGGTGTATAAGGTAGTAGTGATGACAATCAAAATCAAAATAAACAACCTAATGAAGAAATTGAAGAACAAATCGGTGGTGAAGGAAATCAAACTCCCCAACCACAACAAATAGTGTATACAAGGTATTCAACAAAACCCATGTTATTTTTAGAACCCAAAAGTGATTGATTTTCTTGTTTGATTGATGGTTTTGTTAAAAAAATTGGGTTATAGAAAAATTTACGGTTGGGTTCGATTGGAAAACTCAACCGTAAATGTATGTTCTGAAGAACTTACGGTTGGGTTCCATTCGAACCCAACCGTAACTGGTTTGTTCTACATTTTACGGTTGGGTTATTAAATAAACCCAATCGTAAATAAAAAGGTAGGAGATGAAGATGAAATTCTGAACCCAACCGTAAATTATTCTGGTTAGTTCAATTTTTTTGTTGATGATTATTTACGGTTGGGTCGGATTTTCGATTCCCAACCGTAAAGTCTTCTGTTTAGGTTTATTTCTTGTTGTTGATTATTTACGGTTGGGTTCGATATGTGTAACCCAACCGTAAAGAGTTCTGAATTTAAAGATCTTGATTGATTGCTTGTGTTGAACTTTTGTAAATTATCTAACTTCAAAGGGGTCAAGGAAACAACACAGGAGATAGTCTCATTGACTTTTGGAAAAATGCATATTTCAAAGCTCATGGTCTCATGGTACGTAATTTACTTATGTTATTAATGTTTTTAAGATTTATTACTAAAGACTCAACCAACATTTATTTTCGTATGTGAATAGCAATACAAAGTACTTGCATTGGAAGAGTCGATGACTCCATCCATAAGTAGAGGTGATGGGATGACAATCAAGGAACAAAGTATCCTGCGTGCCAAAATGAGGAAGCTTCATGAATCAATCCAAGATGAGATGATGCGAAGCTTAAAGAGGATTAGAGGCGATACAGGAGGTGCGACTACTAGCCGAAGAGAGCCGCAACCTAGTGATGAACACATACACGATGAAGCCGATGATGAAGCCGATGATGAACACATACCCAACCATAGACCAGCCAAAATCTTAAAGAAGGACAATTTTACGGTTGGGTTTTTGAATCAAAACCCAACCGTAAATATTCCTGGATCCTTATAAAAAGTATTCTAGTGTTTGCGTTTTGGTGGGTTTTTGTTTAGTTGAATGACACTATTTACTTTAAATCTAGTAAAATAGAATGAATAAGTTTAAAAATTCGATTTTTAAACCCCAATTTGGAGTGAAAGGAAATACAAAAAATAAGGTTGGGACCTAAAAACTCAACCGTAAAACTGTAGGGAATTTTTAATAACAGGTTTACGGTTCGGTCCACAGTACCCTACCCAACCGTAATACTGGCATTTATTTCCCTACAATTTTACGGTTGGGTTTTTGAGTCCAACCCAACCGTTAAATACTTTTCAGGATTATTTTGTTTCATTTTTGAAGCCCTTTTTGGTTTGAAAATAGAGCCTTTGGAACCTTGTACGACCCATTGTTTAAAATAGAGTCGTTACACCACTTCTTTTTGAGTACATATCAAACCCATGAATTTTTTTTAAAATAAATATAAACTTTATTCTTTTACAACAATCATCTCCAACAAAACTATTACTCTAATATACTAGATTATGGCTCAACCTGGGGTTCAAAATCCTGATTTTACTTTGGATGAAGATTTATGTATTTGCCGCAACTATGTATTATGTTATCCAAAAAGAGGAGAAGAACGAAGGCAAGGTGGTATAACGAGTCAGAGTTATTGGCAAACAATCTATGAAAACTTTTGTTCTGGAACCGGCAACCCTTATAATCGTGATCACGTCAAGTTGATTTGTCGATATGGCACTATACACCGACAAGTAGAAGAATTTATGGCATTAGTTCGTATTATTGGTCAACTACGACTTAGGGCTGAAACCGAAGATGAGGTTTTAGAGAGATTTATTCAGGAATGAAGGAGATGGAAAATATGGCCCTTCTATACCTACCTCATTACCACATCCTAAAGGACTTTTTGCTCACTCGTAAACCTATTTATTAGTACTTTTATAATGGAATGTGGTTTTGTTGGTGGTAATTTCAATTGTCTATGTAATACTTTAATGGTCTAATGGGTTGTAATGTGGTCTAAGTAATGAGAAATGGATGTTTTTCTTAATTGTGTATTTTGAGGCACATTTACGGATGGGTTTAGAAGGTCGAACCCAACCGTAAAATATAACAAATTTAAATTTCAAAATATTATATTCATATTTTGATTCCTCCAAAATACATATGATATTGTCACTACCAATATTACATTTATTCAATATGTCTATATTATCATTCCGACTCCGAGTTAGAAACAATTCCTGTGGAGGGTTCCTTCGATAGTCGTAATGCGTTCCAAAGTTCGAAACTTCGCTCGAACCGGTTACTCCAAGACCTGGAGATTGCACCGCCGTATCCTCTCCTTAATGGGGGTAATGGGCTTCCTTCTTTCAACTTGAGACCGACAAAATGACACATTTGCACCAACCCATCACACATCTTTTCGTTGTTAATTGTTCGACAAAAGTTGTTCTTGTTGGTGCAAATGTAAGACTAAATCCAATTGAGATATAATGGATGACGCAATTGAAAGCGTTGGCGAGGATTTGGCCACATATTGGCATGCTCATCCAATACTCGCTAGTCAAATTCTTGTTGCCTATTAAACGCCTTTCGAATGCAATGAACTTCTCGTTTAACAATGATTCTCCCTCTTCACTCATCATTGACTTGTATAAATCGGGGTAAGAACGTAGTTCAACCGCGGACCTATGCCTTATATAAGTGCATTCGTCCCAACCCCCCGCTTTTGCTCCGTAAATGGTCCAACTTGCTTGATGAATACATGGTAACCACAATTACCATCACCGACAACATCGTCGGTGGCCTTTATGTATTCACGAACAACATCCGGAAAATATAACAAACAATTTTCATATATAATGTGCTCGGTTCGGACGATTTTACCATTCTCATTTCTTGAAAAATTAGATGGTGCTTGCATCAATCCTCTTGGAACCCGGATCGTATGCGGCTCTTCAACTACTAATGTATTTCCTTTAACATTTTTTTTTCTTCTTGCTAATTCTTTGATATTAACTCTTCTTGAGTTTGGTTGTGCGGGAACTTTTCCCTTGGCACCCACTTCCATTGTTGAACTCTCTTGAGAGGGAAGCGCGGGACCTTTTCCTTTAATATCTACTAGGCTTGGTCCCCCTTGTTCCGTTTGACTTATTTTCGTTTGTTTCTTCCTTGAACATCATCCTCCTTCTCATCCTCCGCTTCATATTCCTTTTGCAAATGCTCAAAAGCCGAAGGGTCTCTTTTCTTTGATTCTTCCAACAATTCCCTAGATTTTTTTCGTCACACGGCCCTCTTTTCTTTCGTAGAAGGCCAACCCTTTATCTTCCCTCTATTTGGTTCCTTGACATCATACCTTGTGTAAGAAAACACGAATTTACTCCATTTCTTTGTGCGCGATTTAATGTGTCGTATTTCTCGGCTAGATATTTTCCAACGTGGGTATCGCCAAACGATCCACCAAAATCTTGCTCGACGATGGATTCATCGAAAGACAATTGTTGCCAAAACGGATCAATATCTTCAATTGGGATCAAACCGTCTTCTTCGTTCTTGGCCATCATATGCCGGAATGGAAGTCCCAAACTTGACATGTTAGGACAAGCACACTCTTCTTCTCCGTGCAAGTTGCCCAACCTATAATGCTTAACTTCGTGCATTATCTTTTCAATTTCGGAATGTGACACCTTATAACAAATTCCTTCGAGCCATGGCTCGTCTTTATAAATGGTGTGTTTTCTACAACGCCTTTTTTCAAAAAGTTCCTTAACTCTATCAAGGTCACGGAGAAAATAATCGTGCATAGCTTCGAAGACCGTAACAAACCCACCATCACAACTATGAAGCTTCTTCTTCATTCGGTTATGAGATGACTCCGCGGTACTTTTAGCTTGGTTGTCAAAGTGCTTATATTGGTTTGTGAACGCCGCTACAAACTTCTCTTTGTGCGGATTCAACCAATGGTCCATCAAATACTTCACAACTCTTGAATAATTTATCCAATGCAAGCATAACATACAAAATTTTTCTTCATAATCTTCCTTGGTGAAAAACCATGTCAAAGCGTCCCATTCACTTTGGAAACTAGCCCATTTTAGTTCCGCCGACTTGTCATCCTCCTCGAATTTTTCTTGGTCCTTTTCTTGTTGAGGTACCGATAATTTCTTAATTCTCTCCATCCCGCTTTTCTTTGTTGGCCGAATAATCGGTTTGCACTTGGTTTGAATATTATTCCACAAGTAGAACGTGCAAAGAAGATTATGAGCATCCGGGAATACCCTTGCTATGGCATTCATCAAGGATTGTTCTTTGTCGGTGATCATCACCTTAGGGGTATATCCTTCAACATAGAATATTTTAACTTGTTCCAATGCCCATACATAGCTTTCTTCGAGCTCGTCTCTCAAGAAGCAAAATGCAACACTAAACGGGGACTTGGTAGAAGTTTGGCCGACAAAATTCAAGACCGGGAGCTCATACTTGTTAGTTTTGTACGTGCAATCCATTAGAAGCACTTTATGGGAGCACCGTGCTAACTTCATAAACTCGAGATGAGCCAATATAATATGCTTTATTTCTTTATTCTCATCTACTTCATGGAATATGGTGTAGTTGAGCTTCTCCCCCAAGTACAAAAGTTGTTGGATTTGGTCCCTTTCTTGCCATTTCTCACTCTTCAACTTGGCTTTGGCGTTGTAGATTGTCTCCAACGTAGAGACATTCTTTGGGTTTATTTTCTTTAAGTGTCCGAGGATATCAATGGGTTTCATTCTCTTTTCCGTCATTTCGTTACGATGACCTTTTCTTTCTCGGTGAGCCGTGCCGCAGAAGAATGTATTAACAAAGTCTCTGGTGGTAGGTGGTTGTGACGACCACATACAACTCTAGATAAGAACCACTTCTTCTCGTTGTTGGTCTGAAATTGAAGCTTGAAAAGACATCCCCTCTTCTTAGTGAAAGTATTTTGCTTCCTCTTCGTCTTTCCTACATACTCGGTACCCTTCTTCGCATGACTTGTATAGAATCCACTACACTCGCAAACCATTTGAAAGCGGTTGTCTTTAGTTTAGTTGTTATAAAAAATCACACACATGATGAGTTTGCCATGTTCTCTAACCCATTGCTTTGCATCATCTTTTTTTCCCATGTCTACATAGTCCAAGAACACAAAGTTAGAAAAAAACAAAAAAACTTAGCAATATTGTCCAAGGGAATTAACAACTTATCTATAACCTACCAAGTTGTTCAAATAGTGATCCGTAGTATCTCTAGTTAGAACATCATTTGGAGGAGGCTGAGCATACATTGAGTGAGGTACAATCTCGAGCTGAACAAAAAATATCAAGGCATTAGGCAACAAAACACTAGAAAGTATATATTTACGGTTGGGTTATGAGCATCGGACCCAACCGTAGAAGAACTTACGGTTGGGTTGTGCCTTCGAACCTAACCGTAAAAAAGAAGAAGAAAACATCCCTAATTAACTACGGTTGGTATCAAAGTCGAACCCAACCGTAACTAGTGCAATAAATACCCATGCGCATAATTATTTACGGTTGGGTCGGTGCTAAAAACCCAACCGTAGAACTGTTACGATTGGGTTTTCCTCCATGAAAAGTACGGTTACGGTTGGGTTCGAGAAGAAAACCCAACCGTAAACCTTCCTGAATCACAAAAAGTATCATACTTCTTTACGTGATTTCATCATATTTGAGCCATAAAAGACCAAGAGTTTAAGTTAGAGGTATACCTGACTACTCTCGGCAATTGAATCTTCACTTTGACGGCTAGTTTCTCAATTTGGTTGAGATTCACCATCACAACTTTGAGTTAAAACCTCTCTACCATCCAAATAATCATACATAGTTGGGTCTCCATCAATGGGTATGTAAAATGTGGTTTGGTTATCATACAAGGATTCACCCACCACAAATTTGGCACTAGAATCACTCATTTTGGTTGAGTAAATCTAAATGTAGGGCTTTTTAAAAAACTACCAAAATTCTCTTTTCTTTCTTCTACTTTTTCTTCTTCCCACCAAACCAAAACAAATAAAATTATGATTTATGCATAGAAAATGTGGGATAAAGGAGATGAAGATGATCATTTACGGTTGGGTTTGATTGTCAAATCCCAACCGTAAATGTGTTTGCACTAAAAACTAAATTTTCTATTTACGGTTGGGTTTGATTGTCACAACCCAACCGTAAACTAACCTGGATAGAAACACTTATTTTTGAAGATTAGTTACGGTTGGGTCCTATGCAAAAACCCAACCGTAAAACTGTTACGATTTGGTGTTCATCCATGAAATTACGGTTACGGTTGGGTTGGGAAGAACACCTAACCGTAAATGGTGGGTTCGACATGAAAACCCAACCGTAAAATTCTCTGAATCACAAAAAAAATCATCATTTTTTACGTAATTTCATCAAATTTGAGCCATTAAAAGACCAAGAGTTTAAGTTAGAGGTATACCTCACTACTCTGGTTGATTGAATCAAAATCTAAAGTTTTTTAACAAACCCTAGAAAATTTTCTTTCATTTCTTCTACTTTTTCTTCCCACCAAACCAAAAAGATTTTTTTTTTGATTTGATTTGATTAGGTATAAGATTATTTTAGATTAATTATGATTAGCCTAATCTATTAGCTAATTAGTTTTACTAATATTAACTAATCAGAGGTAGTTTAGTCATTATGAAAATACCATGGATAAGGGGTTTTTGAAATTTACTTGAAATATCTCTATTTTGTCTTCACATGAAAAACCCCTCTATAGAAAAGACAACCCCTATATAAGTTTACTTTATAAATGCAACTGGCCGTGCAATCAGGGTTGGTGTTACCTGTTTGATGCATTGAATCTATGTTTATCTTACTGGAGGATGTTGGAAAAATCAGAGCTTTCTAGTTAGATCTCACGGTTGTGTTCAAGGTTTGGACGCATTGATACCATGTCAACCAAGTCTTGTTTTTGAGCCCTATCAAGAATGAGGTCTCAAAATTCTCTATGTCCATGCTGGTGCTGTTCTTTGGTGTAGTTCACGTGAAGTTATGTACATATAACGGCGCATCTTTGATAATTGTACCACTAGCATGGTCAGTATCATGTGGCAGGTTCAGAATGTTCTACTTGCACAAGCCTTTATGTAATTTTGCTTACTAACTAAGATGCTTTGACATCCTCGAGGAATTCCTCATCACCTTTCAGTAAACAAGGATTCTTTCCCATTTGGACAGGAGTGACATTTTATTACTATGGCACACAGTGTTAACCAGCCACACCATGGACATGCTTCAAAATAGAGGTGTAAAAAGTGCCGGTCTAACATAACACAACTCACGAAGTCACGTGCTTAATGTATTGCGTGTCGTACAGTATTGTGATAACGATTTAAGCATGTTGTGCAATGCCGTGATAGACGACGTGTTGTACCAGGAAAATAATCGTGTTGTGCCATGCTGTGCTGTGCCAGCCCGTTTATTTTATGTTTTCCAAATAAAAATATTTTTCAAATATTTAGATATTATATATATTATTGCAGAAATATATCAACATAACGAATCTAAAATGTCATATATGGGCTAGAATAAAGACTCTTTAGTGAAATATACATGAAATATGATGTATTGTACCATTTTGTGTAATGTTTTATGCATGTTATAACGTGCTTTCTTAATGTGCCGCGCTATGCCACATGATGTACCGTGCCAATGTGCCTATTAGTTTAGTACAACACAACACATTAAGCTAATATATCGCGCTAGATCACGTGCTATGCTCAAATTTTAACGTGTTATACCATGTCGTGCCATAAACGTACTAGCACAACCAATTTATACCTCTACTTTAAAACTGTGACAGCACATAGTTATTATTCGGGACCCAAATTATAAAAACATTACCAATACCAGCAAGTGCAACAAAAGTTACAAAGCTACCCCATACTTAATGGTTTTGATCAAATGTGAGTTACACATTAGTAATCTGTACGAATCTCTCCCTATGTCATAAATTCAAACATCTTTTCCAGGTTATGTTTTTGTTTAAGTTTTGATGTTGATATACATGGATGGACTGTGAATAATTCTATTGGCGGATCATTTATATATAATCATGGATGAAAAATTATTGGTGGATCATTTATATATAATCATGGATGTAAAATTATAGGAAACTGCAACATACTATAGTATTTATGAGTGAGAATTATATTGTTACTCTTGTATGTGTGGAGAAGGTTTTGCAATTTCGCAATCCAAGGACAATACTATAGTTTTTCGATTTTAATTTATCCACAAACATTAATCCCTGTCTCAGAGTACGGGCTATGAGATATGATGTTTTAACACTCTATTCTCTTCAAATAAAATAAAAAAGAGGTGAAGGTGGAGGTGCAATTTTTTCAGCGGAGACTAGAGAGGAGAGCACCCTATACGGTAGTTTCTCTGCCATAACCCCTGTTCAAATTTGGTACTAACCCACTTTGAAGTACTGTTCTACACCCTATACTGTAACTTCGAATATCAGCGGTTGTTTACAGTCATTGGTTATCATTATCCTTTTAAAAGTAAAAACGCGTGAAGTCAAGGATACAGTATAGGGTCATTGGTTAGTATTATCCTTTAAAAAGTAAAAACGCATGAAGTAAAATACAATGTACTACACAATGATTACAATTTGGATATTAGGAAGGATTTACACGAAAACAGCCCAAATGGTTTGGATGGGTTGCTCGAAAACTCTGCTTACTCTGCTAGAGATGATAGAAATCAAGAACAAATACTAACTTTTTAAGCTCATTTGCCAAAACTCTTTAGACATCAAAAATAGCTTTGTCAGAATATTTTCAGTGGACATCGGCATATTTGTAAAAATGCCAAGCCATATGAATAAGTAAATTCGTTTTTAGATAGTGGGAGAAAGGTAAAAAGCGACAAACTGAACCTACCGAGGCAGCTTGAGCCGCTCGATAACTTGAGCTTCGTCTTATAGCAGTTGTATGGAACTAGCCGTTGTCGGCTCAACCTGGGTCGATCGTCTCAGTTTGCAACGATAACGACTATATAATTTATAATTTCGATCTTACCCATTCATCTAAGTTTAATCAAACGGCTATATATGATTTTAACAATAAACTAATTTAATTACAAAATTTTATATAATTTTATTTCAAAAGGAATGAACAAGCTTAACTTAACTAAAATTAAAGTTAGATTAAATTAACTAAAATTATATTAAAACATTAATCTCTATTACATTAATTTAATATACTATGCTCTTTTACAAGATAGAAACTAGGACCGTAAAAACTAAAATTAAATAAACACTTCAGTAAAAATCTCTGACAATCTTGGCCTCCTGTTTATCTTCATTTGACGGATCCTCCGTTCGATGTGCTCTTGAAAAGATTTTCCCTTGTTTTTGTGAACAATTCGTACAGTTTACTTTCAAATTTTCATTTCCTTCGATTTTCTTGCCTTGAACTGTGCTTTTTCTTATAGCTGCAGATTTGACTTGGTTAACATCTAAAACTTGAAGACCTTTTTATTTTTTCTCATTCTCAATTTTTTTATAAGCATCACATATCTTATTACTAGCATCTTCGAGTATGACTCCAGAAAAATCAAGTTGGGTTGCAATTTTTGCCATTTTTTTCTGAATTTTTTTGAACAAAAGTTGAGATCAAGAGTTTTAGATAGAAATATTAAGATTTAAGTGAAAGTAGAAAAAAATTTAAGTGGAGAAAGGTGTGATTTTGGAATTGAAAATGTTTGAATTTATAAGGAGAGAATCATAGCCGTTGGATGAGAGCCGTTGAGTTTCGACCATCGTCAAATCATATTGAGCCACTCCGCCCAGGCTAGGTCGACGCTCGACTCTAGTTGAACCGATCATTGGCCTAGCATGGGCCGGGCGATTCAAAATGAGTCGATCGTCTCAAATTTAGACGATCGACTTAAATTGAGCATCGATGGGCAAACCTCCCTAAATACCAATTTTCCAATCCATTTTTTGGGTTTGTCCATCCACTATGAGATGGTAATTGAAAAATTAATTGACATATTGACCCCACTGGCTTTGCTTTTACTTGGCTAATTTTAGGCCTATGCGTTTTATTTTAGACCCATCACTAAAAGTTATAATAGGATCATTATAAAATAAAATCAAAACACCCTTATCCAAATATTGTTATTAATAACTAACATATTTAATTAGTTTTAATAACTAACATATTTAATTAGTGTTAATTAATTATGTTAGTTGTGAATTAATTGTTTTAGTTGTGAAATTAATTGTTATTAATGAATAGTCAAAACATAAAAAATTGAGAAATTTGATTTTTCTTTTTAAGATCATCAAACTAGAATCGGTGGATACGATGACACATGTATGCCGATTCTGGTTTGATGTTCTTCATCGACGAAGAACATGAGGAATCAGCGTATACGGGTGCTCATATCAACCGATTTTTAAAAATGACTTTATAATAGGTGGATAAATGCATTTATATCCACCGTTTGGGGAAATTTTTTATAGAAAAGCTTTTGAATGAGTTTTTTAGAATTCGCACACTTGGAGAACCTTATTCACTGATTCTGGATAAAAATTTGTGAAAAAATCTATTGTTTTTGAGTTTTTTTTAACAATCAATATATATTAATGTCAAACTGTTTCTAAGTGTGATTTTTTAAAATCGGTTGATATGAGCACCCGTATACGCCGATTCCTCATGTTCTTCGTCAATGATAAACATCAAACCAGAATCGGCATACGTGTGTCATCGTATCCACTGATTCTAGTTTGTTGTTCTTCATGGATCAACAACATCAAGAACAATCGGCTATCGTGTGAGTGTTGTATTAGCCGATTGTTCTTGAACCCAAAAAATTTCTAAGAATTTTTGAAAATTTTCTAATTAAAAAAAAGGATTGATTTGAAAAAGAAAAACATTTTTATTTTTGATTTGTTATGAGAAAAATAGAAATAGATTGGAAGTATTAAGGATAAGAATATAAATATAATTTTAACTAATCAGGATAATTTAGTAGTTTTACCCTTTTTAGACACCTCTTATCCCTCACTTAAGTAGAAATAAAATTGGTAGGCGTGAAATAAAATGGATAAGCCTAAAATTATAAAATCTGAAAAATAATTTGCTCAGATTTTTATGTCTAAAATAAAATGGATAGACCTAAGAGGTAATTAGGTACAATCTCAATGTTTATGCCTAAAATAAAATTCCTCTGCTGGTTTAAACATTGCAATTATACCTAACTACCACTCACAAGAAAATGACTTGCTCAGATTTTTTTTAAAATTGACAGAGCCTGTGCTCTATGTACATAGGAAAATGAAAGAACTAAATCAAAAATGCTATATAGACCCTGAATTTTAACACCAAAAAATATCCTGATTACGTATCACCAAGATACTTATCCATGGTATTCAGTCTAGGACCCATCACGGGCCTTATAGGATTTATTATTTCAGATTAGGGATTTAGATACATGCTACATAGGGATGTAAAAATATGACGGTAAAAACCGGGATCTCCCTAACACCGTCCGAACTAAACACATGATTTTCCATTGTCTGCAAGCTCAAGCTGTCTGTAGATTTCTTGGAGCAGATAACAACAAAATCATCGTGGATAAAGTTTAAATGCTTACTTAAATAAATAACAATCATCGTGGATAAATGCTTACTTAGTTCCAATCCTGATTAAACCTTTAGTTTCCTGACCCTCCAAGTTTTCGATAGTTAGCAACACCTAACAATAAATAACAACGATTTGGTATATTTGGGATGCAATATGCAATTATATTTTTCGTGGAAGATATTCATCCTTCCAGAACGGTACGAGAATTCAAGCCATTGAAATCTTGTAAAAACGAACAACAAAGGTTAAATGTTCATAAGAAATATTTTAAATATTATACTCCCTCCGTTTCAGGAAAAGAGTTACTTTCTTTTTAAATTTTTGTTCCAACAAAAGAGTTACTTTCATTTT
This sequence comes from Papaver californicum, assembly GCA_023531435.1. Classification (NCBI taxonomy): domain Eukaryota; kingdom Viridiplantae; phylum Streptophyta; class Magnoliopsida; order Ranunculales; family Papaveraceae; genus Papaver; species Papaver californicum. Next base: position 1,009,338 of record JAJJMC010013841.1, read on the forward strand.
TCAACATAACAAACTTTCAAAACTACCCTTGTTATTTTAAGAAATGTTATTATTATCATTATAAAGATATATATAGTATTAAACTTTTTGTTAGGGTAAATCTGGAAATAAATTATAAAAATTATTCTCTCTCATCTTGCCTTAACAATTGTGCAAATAGGAAAAGTAACTCTTTTCCTGAAACGGAGGGAGTAATAAAATATTGTGGCATAAATTTTTTGACAAAGATAAAATCACAAATTTAATAAATTGTCCTTAACTTATTAATTGGTGGGTACATTCAGAAATGATAATGCTAAATCCTAACAACGAAAATATGTCTAGGATAAAACTACTCGATGCTAACGAGTTTCGATCTTAAATCATTGACATCATCATCTAACTACGGCCACTGTACCACAACTTTACAAGAAAAAGTAACTGATAACTCCACAACTATTAAAACACTTTCGTCATCTTAACATTTTTCTTTTTGTCCAAGCCTTCGAGAGTGTGAATGAATTGGTCGTAATTGAAACTGTATAATCATTAGGGAGACAATGAAAGAAAAAAAGTAGGAACTGTGATGTTTGAGTGGTGGGAGTGAAGTGTTAGAAAAAAAAGAAATGAAAATAATTTTCAAACAGATTGAACGGTAAAAGTGAAATGTAAAAAATAAATGAAGTACGATGATGGGTTTCTAACCATTATCATTTATTCCATGCAATTCAATAAAACGTACCAGTTGCGTATGCTACACTTCGCTCTATTCAACAAACTCTATATAATTGTCAACCTCTCGTGCTACAAACTCACAAGACCATTCTTTTTCTCTTTCCACAGGAGTATCCCCATTACTTCTAGAAAGAAAATCAGGAGCTATAGCACACCATTAATGGAGTCAAAAATATCGAACCTTCATGTATTATTGGTTTCTTTTCCTGCCCAAGGTCATATTAACCCTATGCTTAGGTTAGCAAAATGTCTTGCTTCAAAGGGTCTCCTAGTCACCTTCTCCACAACTGAAACTATTGGTCATATGATGAAAGAAGCAACTAACACAAAGAGTACCAACATAGGCCATGGTGAGCTTCGTTTTGAGTTCTTCTCTGAAGGCTGGGAGGTCGATGAACCACAGCGAGCCAATCTTGATGCCTGGATGCACCAACTGGAAACTGCCGGCCGTGAATCATTTACCGAACTCATCAATCGACAATCTGAAATGGGTAAACCTGTTTCTTGCATAATCAACAACCCATTTGTACCATGGGGAACTGATGTTGCCGCAGAGCTTGGTATCCCTTGTGCTGTTTTATGGGTTCAATCCTGTGCAGTTTACTCCATTTACTACCATTTTCAACACCAACTCGCTACTTTCCCAAATCCTGATCAAAGAGATATGATTCTTGATTTGCCTAGTTTGCCTTCTCTGGAATTCGATGATATACCAGACTTTTTAACATTGAATCCTTTCGATTCATTAAGGAAGGTAATATTAAGTCAATTCAAGAACCTCGATAAAACTTTTTGTGTGTTGGTTGATTCATTCGAAGAACTGGAACGTGAAACAACTGAAGTTATGTCTCGTATATCAGCTCCGATTAAACCCGTTGGTCCGTTGTTCAGATCCACAAAAAATGCTAGTGTTAAAGGAGATATCTGGAAGGCTGCAGATGATTGTCTTCAATGGCTAGACTCTCATTCTCCAAATTCAGTTGTCTACATTTCTTTTGGTAGTGTAGTAGCTCTATCCAAAGAGCAACTGGAGGAATTAAGTGCAGGTTTGTTAAAATCCGGGACACCATTTTTGTGGGTCGTTAAAACCCCACCACCAGACATGGGTTCCAAACCGGAATTACCTCAAGGTTTCAAAGAAAAAACGGAAGGAAAGGGAATGGTGGTAGAATGGTGTCCACAAGAACAAGTTTTAGCTCACTCCGCCGTATCATGTTTCTTGACTCACTGTGGATGGAATTCTTCCATGGAGTGTTTAACCTCAGGTGTTCCAGTTATTGCATTTCCTCAATGGGGTGATCAGAATACAAACGCCAAGCTCTTGATCGATGTTTATGGAGTTGGAATAAGAACCAAGAGAACTCCTAGAGAAAAGGACGGAGCAGTAGTGGTAACTAGAGATGAAGTGGAAAGGTGTATCTTTGAAGTTACAAAAGGGCCTAAAGCGGAAGAGATAAAGAAAAACGCAACGAAATGGAAGGAAGCAGCAGAGGTCGCTGTGGCTGACGGTGGTTCTTCTAACCGGAATATTGAATTGTTTGTAGATGATATCCAACGAATGGCATCTAATCAACCAAGATCCAACGGTCAGATATCCTGAAGATATCCTGACGGTGGTTCTTCTTATTGATGCTTTTTTTTTGGGTGGAATAGTATGCCTCAATTTGCAGCCTCTTGTTGTCTATCTTAGCTTTGTGATTTTCGTAACGTGGCAAAATAATATTTGTTGTCTATCTTAGCTTTGTGATTTTCGTAACGTGGCAAAATAATAGCAGTATATTTCTAATTAAAACTAAAATTCTAAAAATCTGGGTGGATTTACACCACACTTACCTCTTCTATCACCCTTATACATTATTTTGTAGCCTTCACCTTGACTATATATTAGTGGCTAGTAATGGTCGTATATCATTACCTCCAATATTTAATGTTATTAACTATCTACTCTATTGTATGACCTATAAATAGGGCTGTTCATGTTAAGGAGTTTCCACAGAAACCCGGTAAAACCGAACCGAATAGGGTAAAACCGAACCGAACCGTTTGTTAATGTAACGGTTATGGAAAAAAAAGTATGAAACCGGTAGTCACGGTTTCGGTTTTGGTTTAGCCAAAAACCGAACCGTTATACCATGGAAAACCGACTATTTAGGACCGTTGATCTAGATTTTGATAGATCTAAACCGTTCACTACCCTTGATATATAAAGTCATACGACTTATACCCTAAATCCTGATCCTCTTTCATTTTTCAGCAACAACCAACTTCCTTCGCCTCCGCCTCCACCAATCCTAACCCTAAATCCTAATCTTCAGAACAACCGAGTCTTTGGCAATAGTTTCAGAACTTCCTGTTAGTAAATAAAAGAAGCATGACACGTGGAAGAAGATCGAGATAG
>JAJJMC010013841.1:1022449-1039419 GCA_023531435.1 Papaver californicum
TCACTCTCCCTCTTAGTCTTAGTTTCTGTACTGCATAGAAGGAGACCCTTTTGTTTTTCCTAGTTGTTGTGGTTATTTTGTTTGTAGTTGCCGTGAATTCATGTTGTTTTCTTCTTTTGTTGTTGTCGGTAGATACATCAGCCAAGAAGGGTTCTTTTATAAGATGGAGTCTGTACATAGTTATATGTTTGTAGACCTGATTCGTTAAATAATGTAGAGTGTCTTGATAAAGAGTATTGTCTATTTGGATATACTTAGATATAATTGAGGTAAGAATTTGAAGTCGAGTTTTGTTTTGGTTTGATCTGTGTTTGTAGGGATATTTTTGATTCTATAAGTCTTTTTTGGTGATTTTAAATTGGTTAGGATGGTTGAGCAAAAATAATAATTGTGCATGTAGCTTAATCAGAGGATTCATGAATCTATATGAGGGACTTGGACAAGAAAAGTTTGGTTACAATTTGTGCTCAGATGGTTATCCAGATAACAAAGAATGAGGTTTTGAGTGCAAGCTCTTTAGAAGATATATGATACTAGAAAAACAAATAATATCGGTGCCCTTGCTTATTTTAAGCTCTATAATATCATTTGACTTGCTTGGAATTCTAGATAGCTATACTGTTAGCATGTTACACTTTGTTCATTTGTTGTCCACATAGGTGAAAGAAATGACTAATATGGCTGTTGTCATTTCATGTACTTTACTATACCATTTTTTATGTCTTCAGTTGGCGATCCTTTCATTTTCTATTTCATGTTGCAAGCATCAGTTTCAGCAGTAGGCAGGCAGCAGCGGGCAGCAGCAATTTCATGATGAAGAATATTGTTTTTTTTCTTTAAGAATGGATTTTTTGGATGTGTTTGTGTTCCAAGATTGCTGGAATTTTATTTGTTTGAATTGCTTAAATGTCTGCATGAATTTAATAAAGAATGAATTTAATTTATTTATTTATTGAATTTTTTTGAATTTTGCACTGTCAGTTTCACGAAACTGACACAATCAACCGGTTAACCGAAACCGGCTGGAAAAAACCGAAACCGAGAGAAAACCGAGTAAAACCGAACTGGCGGTAAATGGAACGGTTATGGAAAAACAAAAGGAAAACCGACTATGCCTGTTTCAGTTTTGGTTTGGCACAAAACCAAACCAAAACCGGCCATGAACAACCCTACCTATAAATACAAGTCATTATACAATTGTTTTCACATTTATTTCATAAATAATATGGTCTCTCATATTTTTTCTCTCTACTTGTTTATGTTTATCTTTTTCTGATTTCTATAGTTTACAACACGTTATCATGCACGTAGCTTTAATCATTGAGCAATTTTTATAATTAACTAATTAAATTATTTATTTTTTTTGCTTTTGTTTTTTTTTCAACAAAAATCGATTGTTTTCCCTTAATTTTGTAGAAACTAAAACCTAATCTTTTTTTACTAGGTTTTTTTTCTTAACCTAAATTTAGATGAGTACAAACATTGACATATACTTATGTATATTTGTTATTAGTTTGTTCCATGGATCGTCTGGGGTATTGTTACTTTTGTATGATACTAAGGTCGTCAAGAAAAAAAACAACGGGTTATATATAAAAGCATTTTTTTTACTCGATGTAACTATCACACTTATTGAAGAAACATATGACTATAGTTGATTAGTCATGGTTTTATGCCCTTTTTATGGTTTAATTAAGACTTTCTTTTGATCTAATCTAATAATATATATAATATTATTTTTTTATTTTATATATACTAGCTTTCGATCTGATTTTTTTTCTTCATTAGTTGATCTTTGTGAGTATAAAAGAGCAAGATATACCAATATTTGCTCGTGGAAGATCTAACGTAGCGCACTAATTCAATCACCAACATCTTCAGTTACCGTGACAGTATGTTGCTAATAATTTATGTGTTTGTCCACGTAGTTTCTTCTTATTATTATTTTGTTTACCTATATTCATTTATTATATGCTTAAAAATATTGGTTTTAATTCTCAAATAATTTATATTAATAGACTAATCAGTATAATTTTGGTATATATATATAGATATCATTATACATCGTTATATACCGTGGGTGGTTTCTTTTCTTCTCTAATTTTTCATAGAGAAAGAAAAAAAAATATACATCGAAAGATGGTTTACAGTTTTTATCCCGTTAATAAAACTGTAGTCACCAGAAAATGGTGTCATCGTGGATTTGATTACCTTTACGGGGATGAATCACATGCATGGTTCAAAAACCTCCGACCAATTAATATTGGTATCTTTATTCATTGGAAAATGATCATGTGATTCATATACATAAAATGGATTTTCCTTTTGCATTGACTAAAATGACATTTTTTTTTTGCCGATACGAAATTGATAAATCGTAAATTGTTCTTATAAAATGGGAGAAAATAAATTGACATATTTTTATACTTTTGCCAATATGGGTTTTCACTAATATATAGTGAACCATTGATTTCTATTTCATACAAGAAATCCTCCATAACCACAATTCGGATATTTTTAACCAATATCATGGTTATCTACCAAGTTTGAGTTGCCCTTGAAAATACGAGGCAACATTAATTTTTGTCGGTTTTTACATAATGACGGTATCGATTTCTATTCTCTAATAACAAGAAATATTGAACTTGGTAATTTTCGCCAATTCAAAAAAGAATAGTACAGATTATAGGTTCATAAGAAACCTTATCCATCAAATATGGTTTTATCTAATAATAAATCATTGATTGTTATTCCTTACAAGCAACCATGAAGTGGGATTTTTTTTTCCTAACAAGAAAATAATGATAGTAGCTTCATTATTTTTAAAGAAGTTTTTTCTCTTTCAATTCTACAGGGATGAAATATCTCTATGGTCAAACCAATTGCAAATACCAATTAAATGGGAAATTGTTGTATCCTTGAAAAATATTGAGCAATTTTCTTGTGCTAATAATCTCCAAAATTTGATTTTGTTCCACTTGTAGTTTGAATACACAGGGACACTAAACATCAATGGGTGCGCACCCGACTTATTAGGAAATATCATTAGTCCTTGTAGTGACTATATTGATCTTGGTTCAATTTTCTTTTCATATAGAAAGTGTCCATAATTTCATTCTCGGATGAATAATTATCTTGTCGGCCCTACTAGGTCACACAATTATTGGAGATTGATATGTTTGCATATTTCAATGCTTTTAGTTTTAACATATAATTTATTTATTATTATTATTGTTCCAAAAGTAGTCCATGGTTGATGGTAAATATGTATGTCCATTAAGACTGTATTTTTTTATGTCGAAAGACATATCTCATAATGAGTATATGTCTCGAATTTATCGAATAATACTTTACGAAACTTGTTTTCGTATATGAGATGAAAAATATTTCCGTCATAATCAGGGGAGACTATACACTACCAGAAATACGCGTTAATTAACTTGAATGTTATATCAGTTCCTCTCCCACAATGATCAAATCAATAAAGGCTGTCAGTATATGATTAGTGCGAAATATCTCATTTTGCTTTTATATAAAACTTATGCCTTTTGGAAAGGCAGATCCAGTCACATCTAGTAAATATCTAGGTAGCGTTATATAAGAGGCTATATGTAGTGCTTCAATTTATACTACCGAAACACGATTCACATTCTTAAAATTAATAATTCTTCACTTGATGATAATGAGATTATAGCGCCCGTGAGCACTGGTACCAATAATTCTTTTAATTTTTCAAGACATGGATACACTTGAGAATTGTGTGGGATCGTGGTAAGCTAAGATAATTGTCGAATGTTCATTTACTGTAGCTACTGAAATAATAAATAATGATGGTTGTTAACCCCTCTGCAGAGTGATATCGATATATATGATTGGTAGGCACAAAATCCAAATTATGTTGGATTGAAATCTCTTGAATAACGTAATATTTGGATCCAAGAGTTAACACCTTAAATGTGCCTGAATTATAAAACTTTACAGGTTGGTGTAGTCTTCATGCGTTATATGAGAAATATGATCGTCTAAAAACGATTTGAGGATTTCATATTTTTTTCTAAAACCCTAGGATTGGTTCAATAATATTTTGTTCATCTTGTATGATGCATTTGGTATGGTAATCCTTGAAGGACTTGTATTGCATTTACATAAGAAATGTGGTCGGAGAACATATTCGAATTTGTAATCCTTGGAGGATTCAAATTATATTCAGGCAGCCAGCTGACTCAATTATGTCAGGTTTAACAATCCTTTATGTGTTTTTAGAAATTTGGTATAAAACCAAAAATCCGGATTACTTAGTTGATGGTATCAACTTTATAGGTCTCTTGAAGAGTCCTTAAAAAAACTAAAATCCACGCTTAGCATCATAAATTCTAAAATTTCTTGATTTTTGCAATCAAGAATTATGCTAGCATAAAGCTTGTCTATTAACTAGACTATAAATTCTGTTTTGATGCATATTTTTTAAACTCATATAATTGAGTTAGCATCCACAAAGACTTCAAAAATTGTACTCTTTTTCCTTCGTTTCGAGTTTTGTCCATGTGGTTTTCCTGACAAGGTTTTAAAGAGGCAACATCTCGCTGACATTGAATTTTCCTTCAAAATATTGATATTGTGCTCTTTTTCCTTCATCCAGATTTTGTCCCATCAGGTTTTACTCACAAGTTTTTAGTGAGGCAGTTTAATTTGACATTATGGTCATCCAAGGGGGAATTGTATATTTTCTTCTATCTAGTGGATGCCCACATTTGATTAAACCAAATCAACATAACCACCTCCTAGGATTTTGGATTCCTTCTGAACCACATAAGGTTTTTTGTTTGTTAATGTATGCTAATGTATTCGTATCTTGGCACTTTGATGAAGAAACTACATCAACTACTTCTGCAAAGCATCTCCGAGAAGCTAACAATCCAAGACACACGTCCTCAATGTACTAAAAGAAGCATGAAGACTCGAGAACACTACTAATAGAAGACTAACACAAATGAAGACTTCATAAACTAGCAATTTTCTGCATTCAAGAAACTCGTTCATCGAAATTGAGAAGTCTCGACTCAAACATTTGCAAACCAAGATTTAACTGACGTACTTATCAGGGGGAGCGTCATAGTATAATGTATTTCACTGGACAATCATGTTGTACTCTTTTTCCTTCGTCAAGGTTTTGTCCCACTGGGTTTTCCTTGTCAAGGTTTTAATGAGGCATCATATGCGTGTCCAACACTACTCTATTTGTTTTATACTCTTTTTCCTTCACTTAGGTTTTTCCCTTCGGGTTTTCCTAACAAGATTTTAATGAGGCAATATTAGTAGTGCGGTGTCATCCAAGGGGGAGTGTTATGAAATAAGTATTTGGTGGATTTACACCACACTTACACGGCCACCTTTACATCTCCTACCACCCTTACACATATTTTGTAACCTCCACCTTAAGTATATATTAATGGCTAGTAATGGTTGCAAGCCATTACCTCTAATACTTAATTTTTTTAACCATCCACTCTATTGTATGACCTATAAATAGAGGTCCTTACACAATTGTATTTCACAGTCATTCCATGAATGAAATGGTCTCTCATATCTTTTCTCTCTACTTGTTTATGTTTATCGTTTTTCTGATTTCTATAGTTTACAATACTTCTTTTAATGATAGGACAAATTAATCGTTAGTACCCGGCCAACCAACACCTAGGAATGGTACCCAACATTCAAAAAATTAAAGGATGATATTTCGGCGGTCAGTTGACCTTCAAAGTCAGACTAAAAATAATTTTTTATTTTTATTTTATAATTATTTTTAAAATAAAATAAAAAAATAAAAATAATTAGACTAAATTTATCTTTATAGTAGTTAATAGTAAAAAGACTTAAGCATTATAAATTATTTTTTTAATTATTTTTTACTATAAAATAAAAATAAAAAGAATTAGACTTAACTTATTTTTTTAACTATTGATAAAAAAATATAATAAAAAAATAGAAAAATAAAAATTTATTTGGTTAAATTTTGACAGTCAATTGGCAGTGTAGGAATCATCCCTTAATTTTTTGAATGTTGGGTACCATTTCTAGGTGTTGGTCATTTGCCGGGTACCAACAGTTAAATACCCCTTAATAATATTATAGTATCGCTCGATCACTCTTTCAGTTAGTTCTCGACATGTATATAAATATTTAGTTATTATAGCAATAGGTGATATTACAGAAAATATAGTCATAGCTCATGACTTAATCCATTCTATGAGAAAATGTAGATAGGTTATGGGTGGATGACATTAAGCTAGATATGACCAAAGCCTTTGATCGCATAGAACAGAGTTTCCTCATTGCCACCTTTAAGACTAGGGTTTTGTGAAGCTTGGTGTGGTATGATAAATCAGTGTATTTCGACTGTAACAACTTGTATTATGCTTAATGGTAGTCCATGTAGTGTTTACAGTCCTTAACACGGTCTAAGACAAGGGGATCATTTATCCCCGTATCTCTTTATTATACGTATGAATTCTTTCTCTCGTGCCCTCATTGTTGCTGAACAAGGTAACCAAATACATGGATTCAAAGTTAACAATAATGTTCCTATCATCTCACACTTATTTTTTTGCAGATGACTGCCTAGTGTTCACTAAATCCAACCCAAGAGAAGCTAGAAAGCTAGCTTATATCATTGATCAATTTAGCATTCATTCAGGTGAGTCTGTTAACTTTGCAAATCAGGAATAACATTTAGCCCAAAAGTTCCCATTACAATTAAAAATGAAATTTCTAATATTCTCCAGATTAGTAGAATGACATTGAATGACAAATATCTTGGAGTTCCCCTGACGCTTTAGAGAAACAAAATGCATTCTTTCAATGGTCTTGTTGATAATTTTAGGGGTCAGTTAGAAGGTTAGAAATCTAAATTTCTTAACCAAGTTGAGAGAACTATTCTAACCCAATCTGTTCTTGGCTCTCTTGCTACGCATTAGATGATTGTTTTTCCTATGCCCACTAAACTAATATATCAACCGGATGCGATTCAGATGAGGTTTTAGTGGAATAGAAAGCAAGACAAGAAATGCAAATATCTAAACATTAAACAACTAAACACATAGGACTTGTGCTATCTAAGTTGTTTAGTTGTTTAATGAACGGCCAATATCTAAACATTAAACAACTAAACACATAGAAAGCAAGACAAGAAAGGCCAATAACTAATATACGACTGAATGGAATACCTTTTGCGATTGTACAGTCGTAAAAGGTATATAGCAAGCATTAAACAATGATATTTTTAATGTGGTGAATGGAATATCTTTAATTGATTGGATTGTGAATAATTTTTTAAGCACTAACACCACCTCTGTGATGAATGTTAATCTTAGAGATAAAATTATCTTTCGGTTATGGATGATAAAGAAAACTCGTTGTTCGCTAATTTTTGAGAATGTGCAGGTTAATCCTACTGTGATTGCAAGGAAAAATATTATCTTCTATACATAATGGAATAATACTATGCATGAAGCTTTGATTATTCAAAATCCTATTATAAATCTCTTTAAATGGTCTTGTCCTTTAGGAGAAGATGTGAAAGTTTATTTTTGATGCAACATTTTTCAAAGATACAAAATTATCTGAAATTGGACTAATATGTAGGAATTACTCATGCACTTGCTATGGAGCTAGATGCATCTTTATAAAAGCAATAGACCCGGAGCAAGCGGAAGCTATGTCAATGTTAGAGGTTACAAGATGGGCAAAAGAAATGAGATTTCAAATCCACCTAGAAGGAGGCCGTGAAAACATTGTCTTGGTGATGAATTGAAGCAGTAAAGCTGTGAAGTGGATTTACAACAACGTAATAGAAGATAGTATGTACTTTTTAAATGGTTTTGACTCTTGAAAACGTTCATTTATTCCTAAAAAGGCTAATAATATGTCTCATATAATAGCCAAACACACATTAGTTAATTTTTATAGTACATTCCGGATTACTTTCTTCCCACAATGGTTGGAGGAACCTATACAATCAGACATTTCTATTCTTTAAGTCAATAATATACTATGTTTTCGTATTTAAAAAAAAAGAGCAAAGAGAGATTTCATTAGTTTATGTTTTTGTTAGCTTTGGTCTGGATCCTCTGTACGGAAAGTCCCCTGTCTCCTTGTTTCCACAAATCACTGACAACTGATTGACATGTAATCTAATTTATTAACTAACATAAATAATCTTTGGGTAATATAGAGTTTCTTAATTTAGAAAAAATTTTATAGAACAAAAAAAAGCGAAAAACAAACGCTTATTCCCTGTTTAGTTATCTGATCTCTCTTCTATTCACTGTTAACTAAATATTTGTAAACGATATTTGTATCACTTTTGATTTTGGCTTAATTATGTAAAAGTTGATTATATTAAAGAATTATTTGAAGATTGAAATGACAGCGGAAAATAAAGATTTATAGACAGAGTTTTAATGGGGTAATGTTGTAGCACATCACAAAAGGAGATATGTAAATTGACAAATGTTAATACTGTTTATATTAACAGTTTAGACACTGAATTGATCAAATTGAGAACCAGAATTACAAAAATAAATAAATTAAAAGGAAATAAACGTTATATTCTTGTTCTAATTACAAAAAAAAAAAAGTTTTTATTTTTGATTTGTTCATAATCAAAACACCAGGATTTTGAGCCATAGAATTTTTACTGCCACCACCACCACCTCCATCAAAATCGATAGTTAATTCCTGATTTTCAGCAATAGATGTTCTATCAATTCCATTCGGCTAGAAGCGAGTAACTAGGCAAGGAATAAATATTTTGCTTTTTTTTCCCTTTTAAATATCTTCTAAACGAAAAGATTTTAGATTGCCCGATGACTGATTATATTAATTAGCCAATTAGAGCTAACTTCAATCAATGATTCATGGGAATATGCGGATAGGTTATTTTTACGAACAGAGGATCCAGAGCTGTTTTTGTTAGATCCAAATTGAGATGCTAAACAACTATCTATAGCCATTAACCATGCATGGCGATTAAGCATGGAAGAGACACGTTAATTTACTTGTGTCATTACAACATGCCATATGAAAATATATGTTTGTCTTTTAACTTTTCAAATGAGGCGGAAGCTTTTCAATTTTATTCGAGTAATATAAAACCGAGTATATAACGGTGGGCTACTATAAGCGTCATACTTACATAACACTCCCCCTTGCAACACCAATCTAAGAACGTTGGCTCAATAAAATTTTGGTAGAAAAAGCTAGTGGGATAAAAACTGGTCAAAAGAAATTGAGTACAACATCAAATCTTTAAAATTGTGTGCTGCCTTATTAAAAATCTTGACAAGGAAAACCCAGTGGAATAAAACCTTGACGAAGGAAAAAAAGTACAGCGCGTTATGGTCCAAAACTCCCCATGAATAAAATTTCAGTTAATTTTTCCGTTTGTACATGTGGCGCATTTCGATTCCATAAACCAGCTTCCAGAAGACCTTCGTTGGCAGTAACTTGGTGAATAAATCAGCATAATTTTCACAGAATTGTATTTTATGTATATCAATCTCGTTGCTCTTCTGGGGGCGGTGAGAATTTTATAATTTTGGCGAAATATGCTTCGTTCTATCACCTTTATTGTAACATTCTTTCATTTGTACTTTCCATGCCAAATTGTCTTCACAAATTGTAGTTGGCGCACTGGTTATGGAAGTTAGACCGCTAGAGCTTCTGAAGTGCTTGATTAATTACCACATCCACAGAAGAGCAATTATTTCGGAGTGACTCGAGGAAGTAGATGACATGCTCTACTTGCAAGAACATCACGAAATTGCAGCATCATTGTTGGTAAAAACGTACTCTATCTGAGAGATTCCTTTGTGGGGGTCTGACAAATATCCAACATTTGTATAACCTGTTATTTGTGAACAAGCTAAAGAATCTTTCGATTAGAACAAACTTATGTCAGTAGTACCATGAAGGTACCGAAAATCTGTTTTACCCCTGCCCAATGTCGTTTCATTGGCGCAGAGCTATAACTGGATAGCAAATTTACTGCAAATGAAATTTCAGACCTAGTACATTGAGCTAAATATAACAATTCCCTAATTGCACTCAAGTATGGTACTTTGGGACCAATGGGTGCTTCATCCTCCTCTTTAGGGCGAAATGGATCTCTTTTAGGGTCAAGAGATCTAACAACCATTCGAGTGCTAAGCAGATATACTCTTCATCCATCTTGAAACGTTTCAAGATTTTCTTTGCATAAATGTATTGATGGACAAGAATTATGTTCTCATGATGCTTAAGTTGTAGACCGAGACAAAATTTTATTTTACCAAGATCTTTCATCTCGAATTCGTTCTTTAAGTATCCAATTGAAAAATTCATTAGGAGTTATAATCGAGTTGATATCATCTACATACACAACTACTATTGTAATTCCAAATTATATCTTTTTAATAAATATACAAGGGAAAACAAAATTGTTCATATATTCTCTTTTATTAAATATTCACTAGGTAATTATACCACATTCGTATGGATTGTTTTAATCCGTATAGAACTCTATTTCAAGCAGTATCATTTTGAAAAGTTCTCTTCAAACTTGCTTAAATGTGGTTTAACTCAATCACTAGGCGATTACTCATTTTTCATCTACTCACAAGGCATTAGCTGTGTCCATCTTTAGTTTTTATGTTGATGACGTTATCATTATTGGGAATGATGATGATGCCATCACACACAATTTTTCTTGAACACTGATTTTCTATCCAACGGCATATGAAAATTTGAATATTTCTTAGGGATAGAAGTATCTCGATTCTCATCATCCTTCCCAGTAATGATATGCTCAAACAATCTTTTTTTTATGGTAACACACATGATATGCTCAAACATACATACATGGATGACAACTGATAGGGTCTCATCATCCTTCCCAGTAAAAAAAAACTTAAAATGGGTCCCACTTTTGGAAGCCCTTTTTCTGATCCGACACCTTATTATTTTCTTGTCAGGCACTTATTTATCTTACAGTGGCAAGCCATGATATTTTTCATGTCGTTAACACCCTTAGTCAATTTATCAATTACCACATACGACTCACATGGATGTATCCAATCGTGTTATTCGCTATCTCAAAGGCTCTATTTGTAAAGGTCTTTTCATCTCCGCTACTAGCAGTCTCCATATACGTGGGTTTAGTGATTCTGATTGGACTGGATGTACCACCTAGACGCTCCATGTCTGGTTACTATACACTTCGTGGCCCAGTCTCTTCCCATGTAAGTCTAATAAACAACCCACTATTGATGGTTCTTCTGCAGAGGTCGAATATCGTATTTTAGAAACTCTTTCTTTTGAACCTCGATTATTCAATGTCTTCTTTACGATTTAGATGTACCATGTCCTGAACTTATGTTAGTTTTTTGCGATAGCAAAGCCGCTCTACATACCGTAAACAATCCTATTTTTACCGACTCACAAAATATATCAAGCTTGATTGTCATTTAATTCGTGAAAAAATTCAATCCAAATTGCTTCCCCTTGGTTTTGTTTATTCAAGCAATTAGTTGGCAGATATTTTTACCAGGAGTATTAAGACTCCTGCACGTACAAGTTACACGGGATGCTAGCTGTCACAATAGAGAACGGATTCTAGTTGTACTAACACATAAAACATGTTGGAAAAGTACCTTCCTGTAACAGAAAAAACACAAACACAGAGAACTTGTAGATGATTAAGGGAGGGTTAGAATTACACTGCACACACACTCAAACAAGGAGGTGAAGTCGCCTGTTCAACAGACTTCCCTTAACTCAATATTTGCCAGGTACACCTTCAAGAAGATGCTGCTATACCCTTTAAGCGACAAACTTGAATTCAGGATAAAATCACCTGATATCAACCCAGCTAGCAAAGCTCGTTGGCCCGTTGTGAACTTAACAGTAGATGAAAGTAAAGAAAAGTAAACTAGTGCGCAAATCAAAGCAAGAAGAGGGGAAAAGTCGTCAGGACAGTGGCTGCGACTGGGGTAAAGAAAAACCTTAGACAAGTTGTTCTTTTATAGGAGAAGAAAACCTTTGAGTTTTTTAAAACGGTGAAAATTTTAATTTCAAATATTAAATCCCCATTAAACCAAACGTTATTTATTTTACATTTAATGAAAATGGTAAAATATTTATTTTAAAATTAAAGAAACGTTTTCTCATTGATGGGTACACGTGTGCACTTGCAGACACACGCCAAGCACGCGCCAGGCACACGGCAAGCTCACGCCGAGGCTCGCACCGAGGCTCGCGCCAAGGCTCGCGCCAAGGCTCACGCCAAAAGCACACGCAAAAGCACACGCAAGCTCCGCAAGCCCGCGGCCTGCGGTGCTTCGGTGCGAAGCACCGCACATGTATGCATTTGCCCACTAGTCCATTTCCCAAGTCCATATCCAATCCACTAGTTCTTTTCCTTATATAGAACATATGTGGTAATATGCATGAACTCCCTCCTTGGTTTGCCCAATGTGGGACAACCAAAGGTTTCTCATTCACTAAGAAGTGAAAAATGGATGGCTATAATTCCACCCAAGTTTGGACTAGTGATCCAAGCACCCATCAAGCTAATTATAGTAACAAAAATTAATTTAAGTAATAAAACATTAATTTAAGTAACAAAACATTAATTTAAGTAACAAACATTTTTATTCCCCAACAATCCCCCACATGAATGACGAAACCGGAAAATCGGAAAATCGGAAAACACGAGAAATACCTCTTAAGCAAAAGGTGACCATTTGGAATTGAACCTTTGCTTAGTGAGAAGCACCGGAACTACTTGATGGTCAGTGAACGCGATGTCTTGAACTGCCATCGTTTAGTGTAATTCTTCAATAACTCCTTAGGCGAGATATCTCTTAAAATGCTGTTAAGTTCACGCCGTTGTGTCCGTTTTGGCCCTGGACGTATCCCGTTTCTCAGAATGCTCTAGAGAATCAGCTCAGTTCTCATAGGAAGCGACCCACTTCCTCATTCAGATAGGTGAGTTCTATCAAGAGTGTTAACTGCTACACCCCATTTCAATCTTAAATTGAAACTATAGAACTCATTAAGACTTTACTCTAAGTCCTCCTCACTTGCAGTCACACTATCACGTCTACACCATAGGGAAGGGACAGAGAGAATAATTCTCTGATAGTGTTTGATTTTTACCTGCCACAAATTTGTTGTCTCATTCAAAACCTTGATCTTGGGATCTCCAGTTAGCAAGGTTGAGTATCCTTCATGGAAAGTTTTAATTGATGAGCTTAAGTCCCATCCCCCTCGATGCATTACTAACTATCTCCTTGGACAAGCCTTTCGTCAAAGGGTCCGCGATATTCTCCTTAGACCTCACAAAGTCAACAGAAATAACGCCAGTTGAGATTAGTTGTTTTAGAGAATTGTGTCTTCTCCTTATATGAATAGATTTCCCATTATAATTGCTGTTTTTAGCATTAGCTATTGCAGCTTGATTATCACAATGTATAGATACAGCTGGCACAGGCCTATGCCAGAGAGGAATGTCTTCTAAAAAACATCTTAGCCAAGCGGCTTCCTCTCCTGCTTTATCTAACGCTATAAACTCGGATTCCATTGTGGATCGAGCGATGCAGGTCTGTTTGGAACTCTTCCAAGACACTGCTCCACAGCCTAGAGTGAAAACGTAACCACTCGTAGACTTAGACTCCTCTGAGTCTGCTATCCAGTTTGCATCACAGTATCCTTCCAGAACAGCAGGGTATCTCTCATAACTTAACCGAAAGGTTAAAGTGTATTTAAGATACCTCAGCACTCTGAAAAGTGCATCCCAATGCTCTTGTCCTGGATTACAGGTATACCTACTTAGTCTACTCACTGCATATGCAATGTCTGGTCTCGTGCAGTTCATTAAGTACATCAGACTTCCTATGACACGTGAATATTCAAGTTGCGAGACTCCATTGCCTTTGTTTTTCTTGAGTCTACAGGAAGGGTCAAAAGGAGTACTTGCAGGTTTACTATCAAACTGGTTAAATTTCTTCAGAACTGACTCAACATAATGAGATTGACTGAGACTGAATCCATTAGACTCCTTTCTAATTTTCATCCCTAGGATTACATCAGCAGGACCTAAGTCTTTCATATCAAAGTTCTCATTCAACATGTTCTTAGTGGAATTAATGATTTCTAAGGTTGTACCTAGTATAAGCATATCATCAACATACAAGCATACCATCACACAAGCATCATTGACAGATTTAGTGTAAACACATTTGTCAGCTTCATTTATTTTAAAACCACTAGAGAACATTACATGATCAAATTTTTCATGCCATTGTTTAGGTGCTTGTTTCAAACCATATAAAGACTTTTTAAGTCTACACACCTTCTTTTCATAACCCTTCACCACAAAGCCCTCGGGTTGATCCATATAAATTTCTTCATCTAGTTTACCATTTAGAAACGCAGTTTTTACATCCATTTGATGTATCTCTAGGTTATGGATTGCAGCGATTGCAATTAGTAACCTAATTGAAGTTATTCTAGTGACAGGTGAATAAGTGTCAAAGAAATCTACACCTTTTATTTGTTTATAGCCTTTCGCTACAAGTCTAGCTTTATATTTTTCCACGGTTCCATCAACCTTACGTTTTCTCTTAAAGATCCATTTACAACCTATGGTTTTGCTCCCTGGAGGTAAATCTACTATTTCCCAGGTTTCATTCTGAATAATAGAATCTATCTCACTAATAGTGGATTCTTTCCACCATGGAGCTTCAGACGAAGTCATGGCCTCTTTATAGGTTTGTGGATCAGATTCAACTAAACAGGTAATGAAGTCTGGCCCAAAAGATTTTTCTAATCTAGGTCTTTTGCTTCTTCTTGGCTCATAAACAGGTTCATCTTCTTCTACCGGTGATGAATGGCTAGAAGAAGGGACATCTAGAGGATCTACACGTATCACGCGAGATTCAGTTTTCATTGGAAAAATATTTTCGAAAAACGAAGCATCTCTAGATTCCAAAATGGTGTTCACACCGATTTCTGAGTTATCGGAACTCACAACCATAAATCTATAAGCAGTGGTGTGCTCGGGATATCCTGGAAATACACAATCAACGGTTTTAGGTCCTATTTTAGTCCTCTTAGGTGGAGGAATAGAAACCTTGGCTAAACACCCCCACACTTTGAGGTATCCATAAGAGGGTTGTTTGCCTTTCCATAATTCATACGGAGTTTTTTCTGTTCCTTTAAGGGGCACTCTGTTCAGGATATAGCAAGCTGAGAGGACGGCCTCCCCCCACAAGTTCGCTGGTAGTCCTGAAATGATTAACATGGCATTCATCATCTCCTTAAGGGTTCGGTTTTTCCGTTCAGCCACACCATTAGATTGTGGTGAATAAGGAGGAGTTACCTCATGAATTATACCATGTTGTGCACAAAATTCTCATATAGGAGTTACGTATTCACCCCCACGATCAGACCTAACAGTTTTAATGGTGGTACTCATCTGGTTTTCTACTTCTAATTTATATAATTTAAATGCTTCAAGAGCATCATCTTTTCCTTTAAGCAAGTAGATATGACAGTATCTAGTACAGTCATCTATGAAGGTAACAAACCATTTTTTCCCACCTCTGGTTTGGATTGATTTCATATCAACTAAGTCAGAGTGAATTAACTCTAAGGGATTAGAAACTCTGTGGACATTTTTCTGAAAAGGCTTCTTCGCATATTTTGATTCTACACAGACTTCATATTTATGTTCATATTCCAAATTTAATTTTGGAATGCAGCCAGATTTTGCCAATTTGTTCATTGATTTATAATTTACATGACCAAGTCTACCATGCCAAATATTCAATGAGACAACAACATAAGAAGAATCAACTTTATTAATTTCAGTAGAGATTACAGATAATTTGTAAAGGCCCTCAGCCTTATAGCCCTTTTCCACAAAGTCCCTACCCTTAGTGATAATCACTTTCCCGGACTCAAAAACAATTTTAAATCCCTTGTCATCTAGCACACCACTTGAAATGAGATTCTTGCAGATGTCTGGTACATGTAACACTTCATTCAATGTGAGGATTTTCCCAGAAGAAAGCTTCAGCGAAACCTTTCCTTTTCCTGCAACTTGTGCTGCAGAAGAGTTACCCATATAGAGTTTTTCTCCTTCTCCTACTGTCTGGTAGGAGGTGAACATATCCTTGCTTCCGCAAACATGTTTGGTAGCTCCAGAGTCTACCCACCAGTCCCTCACATTGGTAACTAAATTTACCTCAGACACCGTGCCGGAAAATTCATTTTTACTACTTTCAGCCAGGTTTACATTTTGTTTCTTAAAATTCACATCTTTACGTTTTCTACAATGCATTGCCATATGGCCAGACACACCACAGACATAACAAGCTCCCTTAATCTTACCAATAGAAGACTTTGGTTTTTGAAATTTACCTTTTCCTTGAGGGCTAGGCTTGCGCTTGTTGTGGTCCAGACTGAGTGTAGCAAACTTGTGTTCGATCACATGAGCTTTGTTTGACATGTCTCTTGCAGAGGAGACATTCTTGTCCTTTGAGCACAGCAACTCTTCAACTTGTATTTTCTTGCCCAGTTCTATCATAGTAATCTCACCAGTTTCATGCCTTAGTCTTCTCTTATATTCGGCCCATGAACTTGGCAATTTTTCAATCACAGCAGAAACTTGAAAGGTCTCAGAAATGGTCATACCTTCAGCAATGATTTCATTAATAAGTTTCTGCAACTCCAGAAATTGATCAACCACAGATTTTTCATTCAGCATCTTGTATTGTAAAAAACGTGCAACCAGAAACTTTTTACTTCCTGCAGTTTCTGCTTCGTATTTTTCTTGCAGTGCAGACCATAAATTGTGAGCAGAAAAATCATCTTTAGCATTGTAAAAATCATACAGAGAGTCTTCAAGGCAATTTAAAATATGATTTTTT
>JAJJMC010013841.1:1064419-1104511 GCA_023531435.1 Papaver californicum
AGGGGTAAAATAGTCATTTCATATAACAATGTTATTGGCATCCAAGCTGCAAGGTTATTATAAAGAGCTAAGCAGGGGTGTCCCTTATCATTCACTGGGTGCCTATATATGTTCCCTCTTATCTAAACCTAATCGAGCAAAACCTCATTTCTCATTCTTCATTTTTTTTCTCTATCTATTTCTTTTGGGTGTAAAATGGAGGAGATGGTGGCTTTGTTGGGTTGAGATCGAGAAAAGAAGAAGACATATTTTGCATCGTGAATGGTGGTTTTGCTGCCATAAGTTTAGCCAAGGAATAAGGAAGAATAAATGGGTTGTTGTTGGTTGTTTGGATTGAATATAAACTAAATTGGAGAAATGGGTTCGATCTGACTTCGAGATTGAAGAACACAGAGGAGGTGAAAGAGGTTTTGGTTTGATTCGGAAGTGAAGATGCAGATGAGAAGATGGGGTTCAATTGTGAGTTGAAGATGAATTGTGGAATCCAGGGTTTGTGGCAGAGAATAAATCAGGTAGTGATGGTGGTCACTGTTAGGGTTCAGGGTTAGCTGAAGTTGCAGAATTAGGTGTTGGAGTTGTTGATATACAAGGGTTTGGTGGAATTGAAAGATTTGAGTTGTTTTTTTGTTGAATTTAAGTGTTTCTGTGACAATACATGGGTTAGTGGTTTTTGTGGAGGACTAGTTGTTATTGAAGCAACAGAAGAGAAAAATCAAGAGATTAAATGGAGTGTTAGGAGTTGTGGCTGCTATTAAAGCTGTGAACTGGTGGTTTGAGCTATTAGAAGCAATTGAAAGAAGATATGGTGATGGTCTGTGATGGCAGTGAAGATGGCTTGAATATGAGAAGGTGATAGGGTTTGAAATTGTGAATGATTTGAAAGTAAATGTGAGTTGAGTGTGTTTGCTACTGAGTGTAAACTAATGTGTAGGAAATTATGCAGGGAAGGTGTGATAAAAATTTTGGCGCCGCTGCCGGGGTATACGTCTTTGATCGAGCAATTTACTAAAAGGCTTTGTTCGAGCGGTGAAAACTCCTCTTCCTCGTTCATCGATAATTGAATTCGTAGATTCAGACATAGAGGAAGAACGAGAAGCAATGGGTGACCGTACACTCAAGAATTTATCTTCTCACAAGCTAGATACAAAGCAACGGTGTATCAAACCATATCAACTTTCGAGATCAAGACAATATTGATCCGTGAGCTGCCCAAGTTTCATTGAATAACTAATGAGGATCTAAATAAGCATATTATGGACTTTCATACCATAGTCATGGCCATGCTACCTGCTGAAACTGACTCAGTTGAAGTCATGCTACAAACTTTTCCTTTCTCGTTAGTAGACACTGTCAAGGAATGGTTGCACTATTTTCCTCCTAGTAGTGTCACAACATGGACCAGTATGAAGAAACTATTCTTAGAGAGATACTTTCCTGTAACAAAGGAAACGCAGATTCGCAAAAAGATTTGTAGGATCAAGCAAATGGCATGAGAGACATTGTATGAGTGTTGGGAACGTTACAAGATATTGGTGGCCAGCTGCCCGCATCACCAATTTAGCGACTTAATAATAATCCAGTAATTCTATGAAGGTCTTCAACCGAGTGATATAAACCTTCTTGACGCTGCAGGTGGTGGTGCATTAGTAAACAAGGCGGTAATACAGGCGAGAGAGTTGATTGAGAACATGACAACAAATTCTCAACAATTTTCACATCGTGGGTCGGAACCACTCACAAGGAGAGTTAATGGTTAGTGAAGTTACCGAACTCCGCCAACAAATGAGAAATATGGCAGAAACGATGTAACAAGTTACAACCGCGGTAATACCATCTTCTTCAACTATTGAAGACGGTAATGAACAAGCTAACGCCATCTTCCCAAATCCACAAAGAAGGTATGATCCTTATTCCAACACTTACAATCCGGGATGGAAGGATCACCCTAACTTTAGTTATGCTAACAAGCAAGTTGCGGTTCAACCACCTTCTTTCAACAACCGAACGGGTTTCCAACAACAACAATTTCAGCCTAGGCTACAACCTCAAATTCAGAATTCAATCTTGGAAGAAACGTTGAAATCGTTCATGCAAAGGACCGATAACGTAATTAAAGACCTACAAATGCAAGTTGGTTCTATGGCTAGTGAGTTGAATAAAGTGCAGTCACAAAATATAGGGAAACTCCTTTTTAAACTCTTGTTAACCCAAGAGAGCATGCTAATGCTTACATTGAAAAGTGGTACACGACTTGTGCAACCTGAAATTACTAGTACGGGCGATACGGAGACTCAAAAAGAGCCAATTTCGGAGGTAGAAACCGCTGATTCTCCCCAAACGCATGAAGTACCTAAATCTAAACCCAAAACTCCTGTTTCTACTTACGTTCCTCATTTACCTCGCAGATTTGCTAATTCCAAGAAGGTGGAACAAGACAAGGATATTTTGGACATATTCAAGAAGATACAAGCGAATATTCTTATTATTAATGTTATCAAGCAAGTTCCCAAGTATGCAAAGTGTTTGAAGGACTTGTTTACCAACAAACAAAGACTCACCGGTAATGAGGCAATGAGTG
This sequence comes from Papaver californicum, assembly GCA_023531435.1. Lineage (NCBI taxonomy): Eukaryota > Viridiplantae > Streptophyta > Magnoliopsida > Ranunculales > Papaveraceae > Papaver > Papaver californicum. Next base: position 1,066,998 of record JAJJMC010013841.1, read on the forward strand.
TGGGGGAGAATGCTTCAGCAATCTTGCAAAAGAAACTCTCATTCAAGTGTAGAGATCTCGGTAGTTTTGACATTCCCATTACTATTGGTAACACTAAACTTTCCAAAGCCATGCTAGACTTAGGAGCATCTGTTAATGTTATGCCCGCATCAATTTATAAATATCCGAATTTAGGTCCTCTTAAGAATACGGGTATTGTTTTGCAACTAGCGGATCGGTCTAATGTTTACCCTAAGGGTATTGTTGAGGATGTTCTTGTGCAAGTTAATCAACTTATATTTCCAGCTGACTTTTGTGTGCTAGATATGAATGATGGATCTCTGGATTCCTTCATTCCGGTGTTGCTTGGGCGTCCCTTTATGAGAGCGGCTAAAATCGTCATTGATGTTGACAAGGGAACACTAACTATGGAGTTTGATGGAGAAAAAATATGTTTCAACATTTTTGAGGCGATGTGATATCCTAGTGGTGTTAATTCTTGTTTTTCCATTGATGTTATTAATACTCTAGCGCAACAAATGTTTGAATTGAATGGTTTAGATGCTCTAGAAACCGTTCTCATTAAACCAATTTATAAGAATGTGGAGTGTGGTAACGAAATTGGGGAAACCCTTGGTGATCTCAATTCACTTCAAGAGGACCCAAATGCTCATAGTATTTCTTTTATATCTTTACCATGTTCTAATGAAAAGCTTGTACCCTCTATCTTGCAGGCACCAAAGCTAAAATTGAAACCTCTCTCGGATCACTTAAAGTACTTTTGCTTAGGTAAGAAGGAAGAGTTACCAGTTATAGTTTCTAATGAGTTTACGAAATTGTAGGAACAAAGACTTCTTAGGGTGCTAAGAAAGTATAAGAAATCCATAGGATGGAAAATTGCCGATATCAAGGGAATAAGCCCTGCTGTTTGTATGTATAGAATACTTCTTGAGGAGGGTGCAAAGCTAACTAGGGAAGCTCAACGCCGTTTGAACCCTCCGGTGATGGAAGTAGTGAAGAAAGAGATTCTCAAGATATTATCTATGGGTGTTATCTACCCCATATTCGATAGTAAGTGGATGAGTCCGGTACAAGTGGTACCAAAGAAGTCAGGCGTTACGGTGGTGCAAAATGATAAGAATGAACTTGTACCAACTCGTGTGCAAACCGGTTGGAAAGTTTGTATAGATTACCAGAAATTGAATGCAACCACTAGAAAAGATCAATTTTCTTACCTTTTATGGATCAAAAGTTAGAGCGTTTATCGGGACACTCTTATTATTGTTTGCTTGATGGCTATTCATGTTATAATCAGATTGTGATAGTGCCGGAAGATCAAGAGAAAACCACTTTTACATGCCCGTTCGACACTTTTGCCTATAGACGGATGCCATCTGGTTTGTGTAACGTTCCCGCTTCTTTTCAAAGGTGTATGGTAAATATCTTTTCGGATTATGTTGAAAACATTATCGAAGTATCCATGGATGATTTTAGTGTCTTTGGTGATTCATTTGACCTATGTTTAAACAATCTTTCACTAATCCTTGAACGATGTGTTGAAACAAACCTTGTGCTTAATTAGGAGAAGTGCCATTTCATGGTAACTCATGGGATTATTTTTGGCCATATTATATTTTCTAAAGGCTTGGAAGTAGATTTATCTAAGATTGATCTTATTCGTGCTTTAAACTCTCCCACTACGGTGAGAGAGATTCGTGCTTTTCTTGGTCACGCAGGATTCTATCACAGGTTTATCAAGGATTTTTCCAAGATTTCATCACCTTTATGTCACTTTTTGCAAAAAGATATAGTCTTTAACTTCGACGAGAAGTGTTTGGCGGCATTCAATCGTTTGAAAGAACTTTTGATAACAACCCCTCCCATTAGACCACAAGACTGGAGTAAACCTTTTGAACTAATATGTGATGTTAGTGATTATGCGGTTGGTGCTTTTTTGGGACAACGTATGGGGAAGCTACCTCATGCTATTTATTATGCTTCTAGAACACTCTATAAGGTCCAGCAGAATTATACCACCACCAAAAAGGAGTTTTTAGCCATTGTTTTTGCATTAGAAAAATTTTGCTCTTATTTAATTGGTACGAAAGTTGTGTTTTTTCTGATCATGCAACACTTAGGTACCTACTTACAAAGAAGGATGCAAAACCAAGGTTCATTCGATGGATACTACTCTTACAAGAGTTTGACATCGAAATCAAAGACAAGAAATGAATTGAGAACACTGTTGCTGATTATTTGATTCGTCTTACTGTAGACGAGGAAGCTATCCCGTTACGTGAAAGTTTCTCGAATGAGCAACTTTTCTCGATCATTGTCGCGGAACCATGGTATGCTGACATTGTTAATTATTTGGTTTCTAAGCAAATCCCTAGTAATTTGTCTCGTGCTGAGAGAGACAGACTTAAGATAATAGCGAACCAATACATATGGGATGATCCATACTTATGGAATTATGGTAGTGACCAAGTACTACGAAGGTGTGTTCCCGAATCTGAATTTCATTCTATCTTGTCTTTTTTGTCATTCTTATGCTTGTGGAGGACACTTTGGACCTAAGAGAACCGCACTCAAGTTTCTTAAGAGTGGTTTATATTGGCCCTCTTTGTTCAAAGATGCGTATGTGTTTTTTACTACTTGTGATAGATGCCAAATAACAAGCAATCTAGGTGCTCGAAATCAAATGCCACAAACTTATATTCAATCAGTTGAAATTTTTGATGTATGATGGATTGCTTTTGTGGGTCATTTTGTTAACTCTTTTGGTAACTTCTATATTCTCCTGTTGTTGATTAGGTTTCTAAATGGGTGGAGACAATAGCCACCCATACTAATGGTTCTAAAGTGGTTACACATTTTGTTAAAGATTATATTTTTACAAGGTTTGGGGCTCTGAGAGCCATAATTAGCGATAGTGGATAACACTTTCGAAATAGGTTCTTTCGGGACTTGTTGAAAAGGTACAACGTTTCACATAGGATTGCAACACCTTACCATCCTCAAACTAACGAACAAGCTGAAATTTCCAACCGAAAAGTGAAATCCATCTTAGAGAAGACGGTGAACCCTACAAGGAAGGATTGGAGTTTATGCCTCAATGATGTGTTGTGGGCTTATAGAACCGCATACAAGACTCCTATCGGGATGTATCCCTTTAGACTTGTGTATGGTAAATCTTGTCATCTTCCCGTTGAACTTGAGCATAAAGCTTTTTGTGCTGTTAAACAATACAATATGGAGATGGATGGTGCGGGAAAGCAAAGAAAGTTACAACCTCATGAGCTAGAAGAGATTCGTAATGATGCATTTGAAAGCTCGCGTATTTACAAGAAAAATACGAAAGCATTTCATGATAATAAGATTTCACGAAAACAGTTTTGTGTTAGACAGAAAGTGCTCTTGTTTAATTCTCGTTTACAATTATTTCCCGGTAAATTACGTTCACGTTGGATTGTTCCTTTTATTGTGCTTAATGTGTTTTCCCATGGTGCAGTAAAAATCCGTAGTTTGGCTACAAGCAAGGAACTAAAAGTGAATGGGCACCGGTTGAAACCATAGTATGAGAATTTCACTTCGGAAGTTGTGGAAGGATGCAATTTTGTGGAAGCACTCCCTCTGCAAGAGTAAAGGTGAACAAGTAGAGAGTCGGGCTAACGAATTTAAACCTAGCATTACATGGGATGCAACCCATTGGTTTAGTATTTCTTGTATTTTTCTTGTTATTTTTATAAATTTTTATATCATTATAGGATTCCCACCTTGATTTTACATTGGATGAGTCAATTTACATTGAGGACAATGTAAAGTTTAAGTGTGGGGGAGTGTTAAGCATATAGTGTGAGTGTGCAGGGTTTATATCTAAATTCCTTCATACAAACATGGGAACCATAAAGTGCGTCTTTTGAGTGCAAATTCATAAAACCCTATCGATGAGGCAGAAGTTGAAACATTCGCTCTCGAAACTGAATTCTTTCATATGGTGGTTTTCTCCTAACTCAAGATATAAGCATGAGAGTAATGTTCTTCGATACATCTAACTTCTTATTATTAGTGTGCAAAAACTTTAGTCCTCTTAGCTCTTTGGATGCATGTGTTTTGGAATATTTGAAAGTTGGAGTAGGTTTTGTGGGTAAATCTCTAGCAAACCCTCATGAGACTATAACTCGTCCACTAGTCTCTTTGGAATATTTCATGAGTTAAAAAAAAGTATGGTGGTTTTTCGCTGTTGAAGAAAGAATTTCATGGGTTTTTACTTATTTTGTGATTGAGATAGAAGAGAGGGTTGTTCTCGAGTTAGAAGGTATAACAGTGAAAGAAAATGATAGAGTTGTTGTTGCTGTGATGAACAAGAGATGGTGATTTTTATGTATGTTGCTGTTGCGAAGAAATAAAATGAGTTATTGATGATTTGATGGTGGTTCTGAGTTCCTAATCGAGAATTCAGGGAGAAGATGGTTACTGAGTTAAAATGGATATTTGATTTTGGTTTGATTTGAAGAGATGGTGGTGATTCTGATTGACTGAATGGGTGAGTAACTGAGGATTTTTCAGATCGGGAATGAGTTGGTGTTGCTTGATGCTGATGGAAGGAATAAAGTTGATGTTGGTTCTGGTAGTATAGTTTGGGGTTGGAATTATAATCGTACAATCAGTGATAGAAGAACACAGGAAAGAATGGGTAAATGAATTTGGTTGGGATAGATGAATGTTAGGTTGAATAAATGAGATGAAACTATGCAGGGAAGGAGCTCTAGAATGGTCTGAATTTGGCCCAAAACTATCAGATACAGGGGAGACTCTGTCAAAATAAGGACTCTGGCGAGTTGAATCACTAAGTCAGATAACCGATCCAACCAAATGAATAAGACCTAGTCAGCTGACTGACTCAGTTGACTCGATAGATGGCTCTATACTTTGACCCCCGTGACTGTCAGAAGACCGTTAGACTTAATGAATGCCGTTACCTTGACTCAGATGGTCGGTGCCAGTTTCAGGTGAACGACGACACTATTTCGATGACCGGATTCTGGCGTCGATGACAACTTTTCGACGACCAATTTTGGATAGAATTTTTAGGAGTTTTATTCTTACTTATGGGATCAATGAGCTAGTGGATGGACTTATTGGACTTGGATTATGATTTGGAGAGTAAGAGTTTGACCTAATTTTGAAACCTAGAAGAGCTATAAAAGGGAGAGTCCTCTACAACTTCTACACACTTTTTACAACTGATTTTTGGGAGCAAGGAGCAAAGAATATTATTCCACACATCTAGGGTTTGTTTTGTTTCTCATCTTCTTAACTCTATTAAATTTTGTGAACTCCATAGCTATGAGTAGCTAAATACATATTATTGGTTAAGGATTAAAGTTGATTTCTCAAATATGATATTTGATTAATACATTAGTTTTGTCTCAATATTTGTCATTTATGATTTATTGTTTATAACTTTTGCATGATTTGAACACTTCATTGGTTGATTCCAGAATCAATTTGACTTGTTTTCATTTCTAAAGCTAAATTAGGGTTTTCAATACGAAAAAGTTGACGAATTCTGATTTCAAGTAGTATAAGTGTGGTTGTTGCCTGTAGTGATACATCTTAGCAACCACATATGAATCATAACTTTTGTTATATTGAATTAGTGTGTTTTCCACGTTTAATTACATTGATTAACCTTATTTCATAAAATTTAATGCTCATGGGGTTAAACTTGATTGGTGCTTTTTACACGTTAAGTTATTTTCTGGGAAGAATTCATACTCACATCCTTTTAATGTGTTTGTGATGATTTTCGGAAATAAACGGGATACTCTTGAGATTAAGGTATTCTAGGGTTTTTGACGATGAGAGATTAAATACCAATTCTAATTATTAAGAAAAATACATGTTTGTGAATGATACAATCCATTAACCAATATCTTCATCATCTTGGTTACTTTCAACTATTTACTTTACTTTCGTTTTTAGCTTTTATTACTTTCATAAATTTTGAAAAATCCCCCCTTGTTACTTAAGAAATTGAAATCAAATAACAACAATAGCCTCCCGTGGAACGACTATTGTACTTAATCCATATTTTGTTAAAGTGAAAAAGTGAATATAATTTTAACATGCTACGACACACAAATGAGAGCCATAAAGTGCGTCTTTTGAGTGCAAATTCATCAAAACCTATTGGTGAGGCAGAAGTCGAAACGTTCTCCCTCGAACCTGAATTCTTTCATATGGTGGTTTTCTCCCAACTCTAGAGCTAATCATGAGAGTAATGTTCTTCGATACATCTAACTTCTTATTATTAGTGTATAGAAACTTTATGTCCTCTTAGCTCTTTGGATGCATCTGCTTTGGAATATTTGAAAGTTGGAGTAGGTTTTGTGGGTAAATCTCTAATAAACCCTCACGAGACTATAACTCGTCCTGTAGGGATACCTAAGGGTTTAAAGGCTTGTTACACGTTGCTAAGTGTATCCTTATCTTCACCGAAACAGAGTTGTTATATTTTAGTTAGAATAGTTTAGTTTAATTTGCTCGAGGACTAGCAAAGTCTAAATGTGGGGAATTTGATAGGTGTTTTAAAATACCTTAATTAATATATATTGTTTACGCTTTCTTTGTTATTTATCTTGTGCATTATGTGTATTATGCTAGTTTTCTATTTTGTAGGCATTTTGAAGTCATTTGAGTAAAAGAACGAAGAAAATGACGCAAAAGGGCAAAATAGTCATTTCATATGACAGTGTTATTGGCAGTCAAGCTGTAAGGTGACTATAAGGAGCTAAGTAGGGTGGCCCTTGTCAGTCACTGGGTGCCTATATCTGTTCTCTTTATCTAAACCTAATCGAGCAAAAAGTCATTTCTCATCTTCATTTTTTTTCTCTATCTGTTTTTTTTTTTGTGTGAAATGGAGGAGATGGTGGCTTTGTTGGGTTGAAATCGAGAATACAAGAAGATTGATTTTGAGTCGTGAATGGTGGTTCTGCTGCCATAAGTTTTAACCAAGGAATAAGGAAGAAGAAATGGGTTGTTGTTGGTTGTTTGGATTTAATACAAACTGAATTGGAGAAATGGGTTCGATTTGAGTTCGAGATTGAAGAACACAGAGGAGGTGAAAGTGGTTATGGTTTGATTCAAAAGTGAAGATGCAGATGAGAAGATAGGGTTGAATTGTGAGTTCAAGATGAATTGTGGAATCTAGGGTTTGTGGCAGAGAATGAATCAGGTAGAGATGGTGGTCACTGTTAGGGTTCAGGGTTAGCTGAAATTGCAGAATTAGGTGTTGGAGTTGTTGATATACAAGGGTTTGGTGGAATTGGAAGATTTGAGTTGTTTTGTTGTTGAATTTAAGTGTTTCTATGACAATACATGGGTTAGTGGTTTCTGTGGAGGAGTAATTGTTATTGAAGTAACAGAAGAGGGGAATCAAGGGATTAAATGGAGTGTTAGGGATTGTGGATGCTATTGAAGCTGCGCACTGGTGGTTTGACCTATTAGAAGCAATTGAAAGAAGATATGGTGATGGTCTGTGATGGCAGTGAAGATGGCTTGAATCTGAGAAGGAAATAGGGTTTTAAATTGTGAATGATTTGAAAGCAAATGTGAGTTGAGTGTGTTTGCTATTGAGTGTAAATGAATGTGTAGGAAATTATGCAGGGAATGAGTGATAAAATGGCCTGAAAATTGGCCGAAACTTGCCAGAATACAGCTAGAACTCTGCCAGATTTCTGTTCTGGCGAGTTAACTCAGTGAGCCGATATGACTCAGTGAATAAGACCTAGTCGGCCGAGTCAGATCAGCTGACTCTGTAGATGACTGTCCCCCTTGACTCCACATGACCGTTATGCTTAACCGTGGATGTTAGTTGACTCCGATGGCCAGTGACAGTTTTCTGGTCAGCTGAAATATTTTCTGGTGACTTTTTTGGCTATTTTCCTTGACCTCCGGCGACCAATTTTGGACAGAAACTTTAGTGGGTTATTTCTCATGTATGGGCTAGTAGATGGACATTTTGGACTTGGGTTCTAATTTGGAGAAGGAGACTTTAACCTAGTTTTGGAAACAAAAAGTGCTATAAAAGGGAGAGTCCTCTACAACTTCTATACATATGATTTTATGGAGCAAGAAGCCGCTATTCTTTCTCACGCGTCTAGGGTTTACAATATTATATCTCCTTATTTATTTAACATGTGTATGAACTCCATAGTTATGAGTATCTAAATATATATTATTGGTTAAGGATTAAAGTTGATTTCTCAAACATGGTATTTGATTAAAACATTAGTTTTATCTCAATATTTGTCGTTTATGATTTATTGTGTAAATTTTTTGAATGATTTGAACACTTCGTTGGTTGAGTCTGGAATGAATTTAACTTGTTTTCATCTTTAAAGCAAAATTAGGATTTTCAATACGAAAAAGTTATCGAATTCTGATTTCAAGTAGCATAAGTGTGGTTGTTGCTTGTAGTGATACATCCTAACATTCACATATGAATCATAGACTTTGTTAAATTGAATTAGTTCGTTTTCCACGTTCAATTGCATTGATTAACCTTATTTCACAAAACTTAATGCTCATGGGGAAAAATAAACTTGATTAGTACTTTTTACACGTTGGGTTGTTCTCTAGGTAAAATTCATACTCGTATTTTTTTAATGTTTTTATGATGAATTTGAAATAAACGGGATACTCTTGTGATCAAGGTATTATAGGGTTTTTGACAATGATACATTAAATACCAATTCTAATTATTGAGGAAAATACATGTTTGTGAATGATACAATCCTTTAACCAATATCTTCATCGTCTTGATTACTTTCAACTATTTATTTTACTTTCGTTTTAGCTTTATTACTTTCATAAATTTTAAAAAATCCCCCCTTGTTACTTAAGAAATTGAAATTGAATAACCACAATATCTTCCCGCGGAACGCATCCTTCTTGCAATTGTACTTAATCTACATTTTGTTAAAGTGAGAAAGTAGATATAATTTTGACGTGCTACAACACACATCCACTAGTGCCATGGTTATTGCTTATGCACCACTAGATTTGACATTTATTAATATCGTGACCATGTTTATGGCATGTTTAGGGTTCTCAATTGTATAAGATTTAATGTTAGCATTTATGCTTAACTTTTATGCAGTGCATATTGAACATTTTCAAGAGATTCGTCTGTGGAAGTTTGCAACTTGAGACAATACTTGATGCGACTCTGCAATTAGATAATATGCATCTAATTAGCACATTAATTCGAGAATAGTGTAAAATTCTAAAATGACCATTGTGCCCTTTTCACTCGATTTTTTTTGGTTAAAATAACTTTTTTGCCCCTGGTCCAAAACTTGATGAATATGACTTTTTCACCTCTAATTGTAAAATAACCATTTTTTTCCATGATATTTAAATTACTATTTTACCCCTGGTTTGAAAATTACCCAAATTGACTATTTTACCCTTTATCAAAAACCCATTATCTACATTAAGTCCCCTGTTTAGCACGGGATGGTGGTCTGCCAGACGAAGTAAAATATGACTTTTTATTTTTCAATGGTTAGATCACTAGAAGTGTAGCAGTTGGATGAGCAAGTTTTGTTCTTTCTGCAATTGTACTCTTAGGTATATGGAGCGTTCTTCTTCTACCGTAACAACAACGGGAAGGTATTTGGAACATTAGTTGGTTGTAAAGAGTGTTGAGGCAATGCTGCCGTCAGAACACTAAGATGAGTGTTGAGGCATTGCTGCCATCAGAACACTAAGATGATTGTGGTGGCAGTGATTCTGCCATCAGACACGAAGATGAGTGTTAGGCGTGAAAACTAAGATGAGTGTTGAGGCATTGCTGCCGTCAGAACACACTAGGATGAGTGTGGAGGCATTGCTGCCGTCAGAACACTAGGATGAGTGTGGAGGCAGTGATTCTGCCGTTAGACACAAAGATGAGTGTTAGCCGTGGACACTAAAATGAGTGTTGAGGCATTGCTGCCGTCAGAACACTAGGATGAGTGTGGAGGCAGTGATTCTGCCGTCAGACACAAAGATGAGTGCTAGCCGTGAACCTAAGATGGTTAGAACTTGAGCATTGATATTCAAGGAATTCAATCCATGGAAGTGTTGCGACTTGAAGCGAGTTCATTCGTGACATTAAGTGTTTAACTTTTATGCAGTGCATACAGAACATATTCAAAAGATTCAGTCGTAGAAGTTTACAACTTGAGATAATGTTCGATGCGGATCTACAGTTAGATGGTATAAATCTAAATATTGATCTCTATTCAAGAATGGTATATTATTCATTCTGATTGTTCACAATTTTGTATTTAGATGGTATGCATCTAATTTAGCGATCTTTATTCAGATATGGCATAGCCTCTATTCTGAATGTTTGTAATTTTGTATAATCAGGCGTATTCTGATCAATACAAATAGTTTCTGTGGATGCACATGAAATAACGAGGGTTTAGCCGGGTAAATCACTAAAATTTATATGGGCGCATACATATGCAAAAGATATGTGGAACGAGTATAAGGAATTCAGCCGTGGAATTATTGCAACTTATAACTGGTTCAACGTTAGTATAGTCAGAGATCATCTGGACATGAACTGCAACTGTCACCAGTGACATTCTGAAGACGTTATCGTTCTATACTAGAGGTCAATCCATCTAGGATCTTGAGATTTGTTTATACAAAGTTGTATAGTTAAGTCAACATTATTCAAATGAAACGGATGTTGACATAAGGAAATTTTTTGGAATTCTCTTATGGAACTCTGAAGTTTAATATCACTGAGAACGGGGTCAGAGACGCAATGTTTTACTACTTTGGGTAAAAATAAAATAACAATGCTTTAGTTGTTAGATATTACCAGAGATACTGCAATAGGCTTGAATTCTGAATATTATCACGTTAATGGATCTGCAAGTCAGGGATGATTGATAGGGATGTGTAGAGACACAATTTCATCATTAGGAATGCAGCATCAGTAGTCCAGTTTTGTAAGTACGAGTACTCAAGCTCACTTGGTCGGTCTAGAAAGAGTGTAGGCCACGGTTGGGCGGATAAGCAAAGCGTCTTGACTTAGACAGGCAAGCGAGAGATTGTGTATGGAAGGACAAGTGAGAGACCATCTCGTTGTCAGACTTGGTAATTCCAGAGAATAATTTCTTCTATTCTTTTCTTTGCTAGGATTGTCTGCTATTGGGATGATAGATTTGACTTTGTTGTTTGTCTCCAATTGACAGTCTAATGTTGTTGAAGCAAATAAAAGCATCGATGTATTCCCATTCTTGTCAGTATGATGCAACTGGGAGGTCTTGTTGCTACTACCGTTGTTGATCAAATACTCTGGCCGAAGGAGGTGATTGCGTTAAATCTCTAAAACTGAAGAAGCCTTCAGTCCCCAGGTGTAGATACCTTGGCCTGATACTAGATGAGAGATGAATTGATAGTATCGCGATAAGTCCATGCCTCTAGGGTGTGATCAGGCAGGGGAAGCCAAGGAGGTTGATATCTCATGTAGTTGTCTTTATCACACTAAGGCTAGAGCAATAACTTGAACTGAAGTTGGAACCCTTGTTGGTGTCTGGGATGTTGAGTCATAACTGGGACGTTATCGTGAGCATTGAATGAAATTGTGTCTTATTCTAACCCTTTGGCTCACCAACTTGTTCTGGCATGCTTGGAATGTTCATATAAGCGAAGTCCTTTTGAGACGCTAAGGGTAAAGAGGGTGAGCTGGGAGGTGTTCTGTTGCCGACGTAGTGCTACGGGTGTCTTCAAAGACTATGTTCCCGGAGGCGTCTCTTAAGATATCCTTTGTATGCTTGATTCTTGTAAGAGATGGGCTCCAGTGAGAAGCCACAAATCACATTCTTCTTTAATTACTGAAGTTGTATTTTTTGGAGTAGGGATGTGCCTCAACTTCGTCAGGGGTTGCAGGCGCCGATCATATCTGACGACGTAGTTGGGAGAAGGTACCTTTGCAGCATGTCTTTGAAGAGTAGAAGGCGCCTTGTCAAGGTTGTGACTCTCTGGTTGACCGTTTCTTATAGGCTGGGGAGGCTCTTGACAACGAGGGGGTCTTGTGCAAATCTTCAGTCCCCCAAGTATGGTTTTTGTGATCCTTCATATGTAGTTATTGAAGATGATGCTCCAAGTGGCGATGTTGCGTAGGATGCCAATACGATGAAAACTGCACCAATTAAGTACCTGAATGCTAGCGTTGACTTTGACTTTGAGTTTGACAGGACCTGAATTTTGGAGGAAGCTAAGACGGATAAACTTGTTGTTGGATGACCCTGTCGTCATATGAGAGTTGTTCATGAAACTTTAAGGAAGTAGGCGTATCTTCAGCTTAGCAGCGATTACCAAGGTTAGAGATGATGTTGAAAGATTATCCTAAGAGTTGAGGCTTGCAACTGAAGCCTTTGTACATGTGGAAAGATCATGTACTGATGGTGTTGAACCAGTCTTCAGAGATAATTTCTAAATAGTGGGCTTTGAGGGTTTATATGTTTCTAAGATACTCAAATTTTCTGTGGTTTAATTTTTGGGATTTTGAGTAGGTAGATTTTGAATGGTTGTAAAGGATTTTTTTTTAAAAGAGAAATAACACATTGTCTTAATGAATTAAATCTTAAGTATGAATGCAAGATATTGCAAACATTTTGGAGGAATCAAAAACATTGCATAATAACATGGAGATATTGTTAGGGGTGGTGAAGTGTTTAAGCCTTGACATCTTTAAGCCACTTTCCCTATATGACTACCTCCGTTGGCTTATCAACATTGATAGTTTGTAGTATCCACCTAATATAATTTTAATAAACAGATGTGGCTTTTCTCTAGGAGAGGCAGTAGTGTCTTCGGTATATCAGGTTGATGCCATATTTTAAGGATGATTGGGTTATTGGTTTTAATATTCTCAGTAGAGACGACCCCTATTCATTCAACAAACTCTTGAAAAGGATCAACTTCCCATTTGCATTGTTAAGCCATGTTGATTTTGATACTCGGGTCAAGTCCCCAAGCCTTGATGAGACGTGAGACAACTAGTTGTAAAGAGAGTTGCTGAACAAGACTAACTTGTAGGCGAAATCCATGGGCGTATGACGTGTGTCGTAGCACGTCAAAATTATATTCACTTTCTCACTTTAACAATATACATATTAAGTAAAATAGTAAGAAGGATTCGTTCCACAGGAGGCTATTGTTGTTATTTGATTTCAATTTCTTAGGTAACAAAGGGGGATTTTTCATAATTTATGAAATGAAAGTAAAGTAAATAGTTGAAAGTAATCAAGATGATGGAGATATTGGTTAATGGATTGTATCATTCACAAACATGTATTTTTCTTAATAATTAGAATTGGTATTTAATCTCTCATCGTCAAAAACCCTAGAATACCTTGGTCGCAAGAGTATCCCGTTTATTTCCTAAAATCAACACAAACACTTTAAAAAGATGTAAGTATGAATTCTACCTAGAAAATAAATCAACGTGTAAAAAACACTAATCAAGTTTAATTCCCATGAGCATTAAGTTTTTTGAAATAAGGTTAATCAATGTAATTAAACATGGGAAACGCACTAATTCAATTTAACAAATGTTATGATTCATATGTAGTTGCTAGGATGTATCACTACAAGCAACAACCACACTTATACTACTTAAAATCAGAATTCATCAACTTTTTCGTATCCCAATTTAGCTTTAGAGATGAAAACTAGTCAAATTGATTCCGGGCTCAACCAACGAAGTGTTCAAATCATGCAAAAGTTATAAACAATGAATCATAAACAACAAATATTGAGACAAAACTAATGTATTAATCAAATACCATATTTGAGAAATTAACTTTAATCCTTAACCAATAATATGTATTTAGATACTCATAGCTATGGAGTTCACAAAATTTAATTGAGTTAAGAAGATCAGAAACAAAGCAAACCCTAGATGTGTGGAAGAGAATAATATCTTTTGCTCCTTGCTCCCAAAAACCAGTTGTAAAAAGTGTATAAAAATTATAGAGGACTGTACATTTTATTGATCTTCTAGTTTCCAAAATTAGGTCAAACTCTTCCTCTCCAAGTCATAATCCAAGTCCAATAAGTCCATCTACTAGCCCATTAATCCCATAAGTAAGAATAAAACTCCTAAGAATTCTGTCCAAAATTGGTCGACGGAAAGTTATCATCGACGTCGAAATCCGGTCATCGGAACAATGCCACAGGTCACCTGAAACTGGCACCGACAATTTGAGTCAAGCTAACGACAGTCATTAAGTCTAACGGTCTTCTAAAATTGAAGGGGGTCAAGGTAGAGAGTCATCTACCGAGTCATCTGACCTGAATCAGCTGTATAGGTCTTATTCATTTGGGTTGGATTGGTTATCTTACCCAGTGAGTCATCTCGTCAGAGTCCTGATTTCGACAGAGTCTCCCATGTATCTGGATGATTTCCAGCCAAATTCAGACCATTCTAGAGCTCCTTCCCTGTACAGTTTAATATCATTCATTCAACCTAACATTTATCTATCCAAACCAAATTCATTTACCCATTCTTTCCTATGTTCATCTATCACTGATTGTACAACTAAAATTCCAACCCAAAACTATACTACCACACATCAAATCCATTTCCTTCCATCAGCATCAAGCAACACCAACTCATTCCTGATCTGAAAAATCCACAGTTACTCACCCATTCAGTCAATCAGAATCACCACTATCTCTTCAAATCAAACCAAAATCAAAGATCCATCTTAACTCAGTAACCATCTTCTCCCTGAATTCCTGATTAGGAATTCAAAACCACCATCAAATCATCATTAACTCATTTCAGTTCTTCGCAACAACAACATACACAAAAATCACCATCTATTGTTCATCACAGCAACAACAACTCTATCATTTTCTTTCAGTGCCATACTTTCTAACTCGAGAACAACCTCTCTTCTATCTCAATCACAAAATCAGTAAAAACCCATGAAATTATTCCTTTAACAGCGAACAACCACCAGACTTTTTTTTTCATCTCAACCCAACAATAAGCAAATGAACCCAATCTCTTCCCTATTGAATATCTCACATCCAAGCTCAAATCACAGATCCAAGTATTGATTACCACCATTAGCAGCAACCACCAACCTTGACCAGATTTAAATTTATTTTCAATCTCTATCTCTAATTTAACAACCACCTCCACTTCTCACTGAATTTCTTTCTCTCTGATTCCTTCATATTGTATAGCCGGCGTGAGTACTAGGGCAGAGCCTGGTCATGTTTTTGGCAGAAAAGAAAGAACAAAATGACTTTGCTCTTGGTCTCGACCTAGATTTAAGTTAAAACATTGACATCTACAGGCACCCATCAGTTGAAAGAAGATGCCTTAATTTTAATTTTCAAATAACATTTATGGATTATAGATAACACTTGTAGCTGAAATAACAATTTTTCCCTTTTGGAATGATTTCTTCTTCTTTTGTTCCATATGACTCCAAAGTAACTAAAAACTCAAAAACAAATATAATTTTCATAATTTACAAGAAAGATAACAAAGAAAGCATAATCATTCGATAGTAATTAAGGTGTTTTAGACACCTATTAGTGTACGACATCATCTCTCCTCTTTGCAATTCTTTATCGTCCAGATCCGTTGTTTGGTAATATCCTGGAGGTGAGTGATGGTTTTTCGATAGTGGTAAGAAAAGGTTTCAAGCTCTCAAACTTGTGAAGATTGATTTTATATTTAATAAATTAATTTTAAAATAAAAATATACACAAAATATGAAAATAATATTCACAAATATTGAGGTTATGGATTTCACCATTAACCACTTTTAATTGGTTCCAAAAATAATAATTCTACACAATTCTAACTCAAAAATAATTGACTTTAATTTTTTCCAAAGGTAGATTTTTAAAAATCAATTGTCACAAGCATGGCTCATCAAAAGCTCTAGGTCCCAGCATAAACCATCAAATAAAATCACAATCGATTAAGAAAAATCGTAATTTGAATTTAAAATAAATGCAAAAGTCATATAAGATTTATTAAAAGTTTTCAATTAGTCATGGAAAAATGGCTTCCTCCTTGCCTCAGTGATGGGGTTTAGCTCATCTTGCTCAAAACACCCTCAAAATATTGGTACATAGCTCAAAAAGTGCTTGAAAGATGAAAAGAAGCTAAAAGTAATGTAGCATGAAATCTGTAACGTTTTGTGGACGTTACAGAGTAACTGTTACAATAGAGCTTGAATATAAACGTTGCAGATGCTAAGATATCTGTTGCAGATGTGTTGAAGAAACCGTTACAAAGACGAAGATATCCGTGGTAAATGGATGAAGAAACCGTGGCTAAGAGGTTGAAGAAACCGTTGCCGTAGCCTCTGTTCTTCGTGTTCTTCAGCAACATCAACAACAAATTTTTTCTGGATCTTTTCTAGTGCATCTGGCCTCTGCCAACCCCCTACAAGTCTTATGATCGACTCCTATTTATAATGCAACATCCATAACTCTCCAAATCTCGTGAATATACTCCCATTAATGAGAATCAAATCTCGGCTCTTATTCCCCTTTTCGGTTCTGGTTTTTCCTTAAACATCTCCTGGCAGATATTTAATCAAGTCTCGATGATATTGTTTCCCTAGTTTTCCTAATTGTTAACGAACCAGATAACAACAGGATCAAAAACCGAATCACACAATATTTGATTCCCGAAATAAAACAAAGAGGAATGTATTTCACGTGAAGGTGGGCTTTTCTTTATATTTTGTCTTCCAAATGGTGTATACTCTCCTATAAATTAGGCAAGAGGATAGTCTTGCCTTTAAACACTCCAAAATCTTCTTTAAATCTTGTTTTCAACCTACACATATGAGAAATATACTTTCCCGCCAAGTTTGCATATTTGAATTTCAAAAGGTGGGTGTCGTGAACCAAGGAATGGGTGCCTTTATCAATTTAGTGGGTGACTTTATAACTTTTCGAGCCGATTTTTTCACAATTATTTATTTCCAAAATATACCTACAAATACATAAAATAAAACAATTAGTACATAATCGAGCACTATCAATATAAAGAATTGAGAAAAATCAGACACAAAATGTGTCTATCAAATACCCCCAAACTTATTATTTGCTAGTCCTCAAGCAAATCAAATCTAAAAAGTAAATCCTAACTCACTTTCGCAGGCATCGCGATTGCACTTAGCGTGTGCAACAAGCCTTTAAACCCATAGGTGTCCCTATTGGATGAGTTTTAGTCTCGTGAGGGTTTACAAGAGGTTTACCCATAAAACCTTTACTCCAAACCCTAGCTACATGTGAACGATTGAGGGTGAAAACTAAACAAGCTATTTAGTTGGCATACTCAATTCTTCGGCTATGGGCATCATTACCCTATATGAGTCCAATTGTTGCACACGAGTTTTCACTCAGCATACTAAAATTCATACAAGAATTCAAAACTCTACTTAGATAGTCGTTCAATCACGATACTCAGAATATATCAAAGTACAATCACATGAAAAGATTTAGAAAGTGGATATAGATAAAATGAAGTTTGCACATGTTGACTAAGGTGAACGGTGTTTCCTATATCTGTCTGAAGGTCGCCGCCAGGATGAATCCTACTGGATTGAGATACTCTCCCACTAGTCTTACTCCTAATATCGACTTAGCTGGTATATACAAGGGTTCAACGGTCTATTTATTGAAAATAAAACAATTATTTATTTTAAATGTACTGACAATATGATTGGATCAAATGAATCCAAGCACATGCTCTTTATCAACATCTTACATGATAGTTCTCATGGATCCTGCGTTCCACGCTTGCTTAGGCGACAAAGACAGGGAAAACACATACATATTGCTATCAAAGTGTCAATACTTTTTTCTTATCATGGAAAAATACAATAATGGGGCTTGATCTCAAACACTCTACTTTATCCTGACGTCGATAACAATTCGATATTGGTATCCCACCAAATCACTTAGAGAAACACAAAAATTACAAAAGTAAAAAACAGAAGGTGATGTGGTTGAGATAAACTCCGAGATATGGTGACAACTATCATGTTATTTCTAACACCTGAGCTAGGAATCCTTTTATGAATAGACCATTTATATGGGCACACCAATTCCTATAGAAAAAGAGCTAAGTTTCTATCTACCTAGAATGGTTAGTGTCATCCTGAATTGTTCACAAGTTTCTAGACTTTGGAGTTTTAATTTTCACTAAAAGTTTCTCTGATGTTCCCAAACTTAAATCTAACATTGTCCCCGATGTTCTAAAGATGAATGATTAAAAGCAAGAACAAGGAGAAACTGTTACCAATCGAAGGAAAAAAGTTAAGGAAAAATATTACCGTGTCGCATGAGCATGGGTTACCTCCCAAGAAGTGCTAAGTTTAAAGTCTTCATCCATACTAAGAAAGAATAATTCACCTCATTAAGTCATAGAGCAATAGTCCGAACAATTGTGGGTCATCTGAATAAAATAATATTATCCAAAATAGAAGGAAATTGCAGCAGGCCCAGAAAGTGAACAAACCGAGTGCAACCTTATCCCTATCTAGTGTTTTGTTTATGACAACTATATCTAATTGAGGTTTAGATTCGGGCTCTATGAAAGGGTCTAGACAAATCTCTTTATGCTGAATTTCCTCATAGGCGGGATCAGAAGGATCAAGTTATAAAATCGGGAAAGACTCAACTAAGAACTTAGAAGCACATAATAATAACCTGAACAATTGTGGATCCTCAAAGTCAATCATATTTGACCCATACAGTTGACTACTATGAAAATGGTGGTTATTCTTAAACAAATGTGTCGATTCTAATCTCCTAAAGTAATTAGGCTTAGTCTCAAAACTTAATAACTGAAACATTTGAAATTCAAACGTTCCCACATATGGAAGAAAATATTTTTGTAGGAAAACAAAGTCAATCTTGGTATAATTTCCTAGGTAAACCACATAGACCAGAGGATGGGTTTCTAACAACTGAACTTCTTTTTGGACATCAACAGGCTCAGAGAATCTAGTTTGAAGATGATATTGAAAAATGGTAGAGGTGCAAATGTCAATCCCCAAGTGAGGGACTTTAAGCAGGGATACTTGACAATCACAAGAATCATCGTACCCCCAAACTTAGGGTGGACATCAATCTCAGATGGACTAAAAATTGTTGGTTTGATTATAGGGTCCTTAAGGTCATAACTACACTCAGCTTCCTCTATAGAAGGAAATAAGGTAGACTTATAAACTGGTAGAAGTTCGAACTTAGCTTTCCATATATTATAAGTATCTATCAAAGGTGAAAAATCTAACAAAGTATTCACCTCATTAATAACACTATCATCGTCAACATCAAACCCAAAGTGGGCTAGGCATATCTCTAATGGATCTTCTAACAAAGTGTTTGGCAAAGATTTCTGAACTGAAGTACTAATTATGTTCACTTCTTCTAAATCATAGATCTTACAAGAAGGTTGTCTACTCATACTAAATAGATTCAGTTCAATAGTCATGTTACCAAAAGAAAAATTAATTATTCCATTTCCATAATTGATGACGACATTGTATGTAGCTAAAACGGGACGACCTAAGATCACTGGTATTTGAGCCTCTGGGACCTGAAAAGGTTGGGTGTTTAGGAAAACAAAATCCACCGGGGAAACTATTCTATCAACCTGAATCAAATCATCCTATATCATATTAAAATTCTCTAAGAGTCTATCATCTTCTTCAGAGATTATTGTCTTCGAATCACTAGACTCTAAATCACTAGTCTCAGGACAAACTCTTTCCTCTAAACCATTATCGGCTTAAAAACAAGAAAATTCTACACCGTCTAAAACAGTGGTATCTCTAGTCAAATCCTCTTCCTTTTGTATAAGTGAATAATCATTAAAATTATTTGGATTTGAACCAGAAATAACACTATCATCATGAAGCACAATTGGAGTAACAATTTCTTGATCACTCTGCCTGTATATTTCAAGTTCTTCACCAATATTATCCTCATCATCATAATAATGTGAAGATGTTTGAACCTCGTCTAAACAGGTAGTGTTATCAATTCTATCCTCGTCCTCTTGAATAGGTGAACAATTATCAAGGGTAGCACTATATTGGAAATTAAAATCATTTTGAGCAATAGTACTCTTTGCAAGACTTTCATTCAATCTATTTATATTCTCAGCCAATTGCTTGAGGCATTCTTCTAGAGAAAGAATTGGACTACTAATTGTTCCTCTCAAACTTAATTCAAACCTATTTGTCATCTCAGATATCTTCTTGAGCGATTCTTCTAGAGGCATAATAGGTTCATGATGAGTACTAGATTGCAACTGCTTTAGGGCATCCCTTAAAGACAAAGAACTCAAAATTTGCTCATTTTCATGTTCATAAGACGGGTCTATGTATGAATAGTAATTGAGATTACCTTGGTATGAGCAATAACCTCCAAAAGGTTGGTGGTGGTCTCGACTACTATCCACACCATCTTGATAGTACGGATAATGTCTATTTTGAAATTCATTCGGATATTCATTGTATTGGTCCTTATAATACCAGTTCGACATTTTCTAACAAAAACTTCCTAATATATGTAAAAAAACAAACTCTAAAAATAAATCCTACCGGAAGGGGTTTCTAAACAAACACAAACAAGGCCGACTCAACCAAATCAAACTTACTGAATCTAGCAAACAAAAAGCATGATTGCTCCACTTAGATTGTTTCTAGACCAACTTCTATTCTTCCAAAAGGCAACTAGTTACAGTTTTCGCAAATCTCTTAGAATGATCCGAATTAGATTAAGTCGAATAGAAGCAGGATAAGCTCTAAGAAGCTTTGATAACTCTGCAATGTTTTATGGATGTTACAGAGTAACTGTTACAATAGAGCTTGAATATAAACGTTGCAGATGCTAAGATATCCGTTGCAGATGTGTTGAAGAAACCATTGCAGCTGAAGATAAACGTTGCGAAGAAGAAGATATCCGTTGCAAATGGATGAAAAAACCATGGCTAAGAGGTTGAAGAAACCGTAGCCGTAGCCTCTGTTCTTCATGTTCTTTAGCAGCAACAACAACAAATTTTTTTTGGATCTTTTCTAGTGCATCTGGCCTCTGCCATCCCCCCTACAAGTCTTATGATCGACTCCTATTTATACTGCAACATATATAACTCTCCAAATCTCGTGAATATCCTCCCATTAATGAGAATCAAATATCGGCTCTTATTACCCTTCTCGGTTCTGATTTTTCCTTAAACAACTCCTGACAGATATCTAATCAAGTTTCGATGATATTGTTTCCCTAGTTTTCCCAATTGTTAACAAACCAGATAACAACAAGATCAAAAACCGAATCACACAATATTTGATTCCCAAAATAAAACATAGAGGAGTGTATTTCACGTGAAGGTTGGCTTTTCTTTATATTTTGTCTTCCAAATCGTGTATACTCTCCTATAAATTAGGCAAGAGGATAATCTTGCCTTTAAACACTCTAAAATCTTCTTCAAATCTTGTTTTCAACCTACACATATGAGAAATATACTTTCCCGCCAAGTTTGCATATTTGAATTTCAAAAGGTGGGTTCCATGAACCAAAGAATGGGTGCCTTTATCAATTTTGTGGGTGCCTTTATAACTTTTCGAGCCAATTTTTCCATAATTATTTATTTCCCAAATATACCTATAAATACATAAAATAACATAATTAGTACACAATCGAGCACTATCAATATAAAGAATTGAGACAAATCAGACACAAAAATGTATCTATCAGTGAGCAATCTTTATGGTCTGCTGGCTTGTTGGCGCCTATAGGTGGGTCCCTTTGTGATGATTTCTCCAGAGATGCATCGATCCTTGCCTTGTTTTTGTGAACTCACGGACGTCCCAGAACCATGTGGTAGTCTGGATCTACATGGTTGTTGCTGATGAAGTGGTAGCAGAAACTCATGGCCACAAAATGGTAGAGGAAGTGGTATCTCTAAACCTTTCTGAATGAAGAAGTTTGATCGCTGTATCCGTGGTTGCTTTCTTTGAATGGGGATCTCGTCATCGTGTAGAATATTGATTCTGGAACGTGCAGCTTATATTACTTAAGGACTTCGTGTCTAGTGAGACTTCTGATATACGCGGTGAGCCTTCTGAGAAGGCATTAGCAGCTCGGACGAAGTTGAAAATTACTTATGGAGCGAGATGCGACTCGATCATCAACTTGACACTGGTATCTCAAATCATTTTCAGTTTTAATCACTAACCTTTATTTAGTAATTAAGCGCTTGATTTGTTTCTTGTAGTCGTCGCACTCAGAACGCTATGTGTTCAGTATTGTGGCGAACGTCGTTCCTCGGTCTTGTCCTGAAAAGCACCTTTGCATAGTCTAGGAGGATAAATCATCAAGGAATCTTGGGTATTCAACCTTTTAAGTTTGGTATCCCAGCTGTTCTTGGCGCTTCAGCTCCTTATATAGTAAGTATAACTTTTTGGAGATTCCTGAGTTGTAGAATTTTGCGTCTTGTTGAACTTGATGAATTATGATTCTTGTGAATCACTATCATTCTTAGATAACTAGCAATGTTAATATTTCGAAGTTAGAAAGCACCGTTGTTGTTGGAAGCACCGAGGAAGAAGACAAAGATGACCGGCAACCTGAGAAATCATCCCATAATGAAGTAATTGAAGAATCCGGAGCTGAGAACGAAGAACTTGGTGGTGAATCACATTGCAAGATATTTTCTTGAATCACATTGCAAGATATTTTCTCCTTCCGATGACTTGTTGCAGCTCTGTACAAGTTTTCTCCATTGCTTTAGAATCGTAATGACATGATTTATAATCCTTAGACCAGCAAACGTGTAGAACTATACATGATTTTATGAAGAATTTTAGTGATTTTCGCTGTCAGAAAAATTCAGATTCAGGTCTTCTTGCCGTAATGGCTCTCTTCCGAAGTCGGAATGAGGTGATTGACCTCTCATTTTTAGATAAAATGAAGAGTTAACTTTTCCAAAAAGAATTTCGGAATTTGGAGTCTGTGTGCTAGGTGAAAAAGACCTCACACCGAGAGTGCAGAACTTTTCAGGCAGTATTCTGTAGGTTTTCAGTTGTCGTGTAGTCGACTTTTTTGTCTTCCCTTATTAGGTCGCTCCTCCGATTGATGTGCCCTTTTAGGATATTGTAGTAGACATCCTGTTTGTGGGTGAAAACGATTTGAGGGTAAATAGGGAAATGATGAAGAAGACTAATGCTAGTCAGAGCAAATGAGAGATCAAGCTATGCCAATCGAGGTAAGTTGCTTGAATAGCAAATCGATTAAACACCAAAAATTAGTATTGTATAAGTACTTTTAAGATTCGAGTGATCAATCTGTACGAAATTATCCTAAATCAAGAAATGACCGTTCTAATTTTGTTTCATTCACAAAGGAAGGAGAATGGTTGATCTGTAGGGAGGGAAGCATAGAAGGTATTGATATCATTGGAATTGAATTCCAGTGATGGTTGTATATGTTTGAACTTCTATAAAATACCAATGATAATTTTGTGACCCTTTCAGTCCTTATGAGATGAAACTCTTGTCCTTTGCCGATAGGTTGAAGAACCTATTTATATCATTGGAAGTTAACACATTGATCTCGTGAGTGGTGGCATTCGTAGAAGAGTGGAAGAGTAGAGAAGTGGAGATCGTGTGTTGATAAAAAATTCCATCGTGTTAGTGGGACATGACAGTTGTGCGACCACTATTCCCTTCACTCTTTCAACTGCCAACACGACTTTTTACTTTCTTATCATGGGTGTATCGTTAAACCACAGGCGCTGTAGGACGCCATACCAAAAACCTAGTGAATATCCCGCCATGTGACATAATTGACCTCTCAAGCATGGCTGATTCTACTTTATAGACGATTGGTCAGTCGTTGACCTAGCTAGACTGTCAGTCTTAGCATGTTGGTGAGTCTAGCATGTTGAATCATTGATGGACGAAGCACTAGTTATATGCTGAAACAAGCAGTGATGTTTAATAAATCATGGAGTCTGATTAAAGTTGACACTTGTAGTTGTATCGTATCATTATATCGCAACGATACTCGAATGATGCTTGTCGTTCGAGCCTCACGTCGCGTGAGCGCTTGATCGTGCGAGCACCAAGTCGAGTGAGTGCTAGCGAACGGGGCCGTCTCTGATATTTGGATAACCCTGGACGAAAAACTTTTGGAGTGCCTATTTGATTTTTTTTCCCGCACATACTATATGTTATATTCTATAAAATTTATATTTAAAAGTCTGACTTAAAAAAAAACAAAAAGGAACTCGTAAAAATGATTATGTTGAAAACACTAACAATATCATTTACTTGATTGAATATTTAGATCGGATAACATAAATCACTAATTGGAAAATAATCAATATCACCCCATCTGAAATTGTTTAATATTAGAACAAGTGACAAAACAATAAAGGAAAGAAATTATCAGTCGCCACATTATAATCTTGGATATAATTTTTTCTCCCTTTATTTAATTAATTTTCTTTTGTATTCTTCTAATATGATGTTTTGCCTTAATTTTAGGGAATGAATATAATTTTCAATCGTGTACAGCACTTCACCGAACTGTTAAGTTGTATGGTTTAGTTTGTTTGTTGATAGCCTAATACTGTATAAATACTAACACACAAAAAAATTGTAGCCCATAAAATCTAATAAATTTTTTCACCCTGGGCTGGAGCCCAATATCCAAAATCGGGCCTGCTAGTGAATTATAAAATATTTAGTTTCATCAGAGTAGGACAAAACTGAAGTTATTTTAAATATTGGTAACGAGACCAACTGAATTAAACCTTAATATGGCAGATGAATCATGACAGATGAACCATGCCAGATGAACCATACCAGAGGAACCATGCGAGATGAACCATGCCAAATGAACAATGGTAGATGAGTATCTAGTAAAGTGACCAACTAGAGAAGAGGGAGAATCCCAGAGAAGGAGGACCGACTAAGGTGGTGGGATCGGTCAAAGGTAAGACCAATCATAGATTAACCACGAATTTGGTAGTCGGTAGGACTATACTTCGTGTACCATGTCGTCTCTATATAGATCTGCAGAGCTATGTGTTTGAAGAAAGAGAGATTAGGTTTTGGTAGAAAAAGCATAAGAGTTTCAATGGAAAGAGGAAACCCTAAAATAAAATAGAATAATAAAGTTTTTTGGAGAAAATATGGGAGTGGGGACCGACCGGCCGGTTGGTGCCGGTCCCACAATCTCCCTATTTTTTTCTTATTACTTTATTTCTTTCTCTTCTTTGATCTTTAAATCTATGCTCTTCGTGCTATGTTCTTCTAGCTATGCTTTGAAGAGCGTTACTGTTATTTACACACGTGGGTGTTAGTTTTTTTATGAAAATTTCAGACAGGACGTCCTTCAGTAAAAACGTTGTAGATTCTTCGTACGATGTCCGTTTTTGATGATCATCCCTAGTTCGGAAACCTGAGATCGCGGGATACAACCTCTATGCGGAAGGATTTAGGTTTTAAGCTCGTTTCGGTCGTTGAACGGAGCAAACAGTAACCCTTCAGATGAAATTCTGACAGTTTTCAGATTGTAGTTCCTCTAGGGTTTGAATCATATCTTATAGACCGTTATTCGGAATGAGATGCCCTTTTAGTATGTTGTAGTGGAAAAATAGGGGAGCATATGTTGTTTAGAACATTTTTCCCCATTCTGCACCCATTGTCACGTTTTTGTAAGGTGATATGACGATGTGTCAGAAATTGGGTATTAATCAAAATTAGGGTTTCGTTGTATTTCAACCAATATTGGGATTTTTGATGCAACCAATATTGGGGATATTTCATTCAAGCTCGACTAATCATTATCAGAGCTTTGGTTTTTGCATTTGGCGTTACGGTGACTTACGAACATGCGGTGTTTCGTCGTAGTGCATCCCTGCGCATCTTGTTATGCCTTATGATTAATCAATGATATTCAATTAGAGTTTGAATACTGATGTAAAATCACTCTAAATATTCAATCGGGAATATAAAGAAGAATTAAGTTGCTCTATACTAGTAGGCAATCTATCTAGGAGCATTAACATCCACTCAGGAACAAAGAGGTGTTCTGGATGCTTATTCTGTATGGTAAGAAACCATCTGGGACGAACTATTATCAACACCAGTGATATTATGAGGATAATGTTGCTATATACTAGTGTGCAATATATCTAGGAGATTCCCATGGTTAGAATTCAATATTTCAATTCGGAATATGAAATATGAATTTTATGCTAAGTCAGTAGCATATACAGTATTATTTCTTTGATCCTACTACTGGGTAGAGATGATTTTACTATTTTAACCTTTGTTACAAATACACTATCCACACATCCATATGAATCACTTGGTATATAAATCACCCCCAAATTCCTTACTAATTATAGCCAGTTTCAGTTCTTCCGGAGGGTAGTGTAAAAACGTTTCTGACGGTATTTTTGCAAAACGATTCACATCCTTTCTAAACCATATGCCATGACCCAAAACACTTTTTGATGAATTTGTTTAAGTTGCTAATGGGAATATTTTATGAACTTCATAGTTTGTGCTCCAATTTTTCATGCTTGATACATTTTAACTCATTATATCTATAATGTCTCCGTTTTTATAGGGGAAATGAACCAAAGCAGAGAGATGAACTTATAAATGAAGGATTGGAGATTACCATGAGCCGTGAAGCTGGTGATGTG
This sequence comes from Papaver californicum, assembly GCA_023531435.1. Taxonomy (NCBI): domain Eukaryota; kingdom Viridiplantae; phylum Streptophyta; class Magnoliopsida; order Ranunculales; family Papaveraceae; genus Papaver; species Papaver californicum. The sequence goes on from JAJJMC010013841.1 coordinate 1,093,768, forward strand.
TCTTTTCCAACTCAAAATCATGAGCAAGCTCCCTCTGACGCAATTTTCGAAGAAGGCACTCCGAGTGATGTTATTGTACAGAATGCTGCTATGATGGAGGTTGTTCCAATGATATTGCTTCATTAAAGTATGAAGAAATGTAAGAACTTCCTTCTAGGTAGTATCCATGGAGACTTCAGTTCCGGCCAAGGTTTCTTGGCACTTCATCAAATCAATTATGTTTGATGATACCCACTCCTTGTCTTTGGCACCTTCAGTGGTACGAAAAGGAGTGTTGGTGTTTTCAGTGGTAGTGTTTTGAAGATCTTTGGAGTTCCGCCGCTGATATTTCCGGGGGTAGGAGTAGTTGTCCAACCTGAATAGAGATTTGTTGCTGAACTCGACCTAAGATCCACTATTTTTAGATGATTGAAGAATTGATTTTTATATGGTTGAAGAATTGGATTCGTGACCCAGAGATTGACCCACTGTGGTCGCCAATTGTTAGTACCTAAAAATTATTTCTAGGTAAAATAATATACTGTAAAAGTATTTTCTTTAGATTCGGAAATAAAAATCGTACAGGGCAAGCTTAAACCACGATAGTAGCCGTTCCTCCCTGCTTCGGTCACAAGGAGAGAAAATGGGTTGATCTTAGGGGAGGGAAGAAAAGAAAGTTAAAGGAATTTGTGTGTTGAATTGTGTGTAGAGATGTTGAACAATTGAGAAAAAATAACAGAGTTTGAGAGAATGATAAGCTTGTTCTTGTTATCAGAATAGGCTAAGTAGCCTATTTATAATAATTGAGGACACACATGTTTCATTGTAAATTAGTGGAGGTAGTGGTGAGATGGAGTAATGGGAATTATGTGGGTAATGGTGTAACCGCGCATTATCCTTGGAAGTTTCTGGAAAACCATTATTCCATTACCTCATCAACCACTTCAACCATCACCACTACTTTGTAACTTCCTTGTCATGGGGTGTTGCCACGCCCATGTTGCTGTAATCACCAGACGAAAACTCCATGTTTAATCCCCCATGTAATTGTTTTGATTTCTCGTGAGAGTTAGTGGAGTCATGTACTCTGAGTTTTGTTGTAACAGAATGTTTGTGCTAGATACAATGATGTATATGAATGCTACAAGCTTGACGTGGTGTTGCTAGTACCTACCGATGTCATGGTTGTAGCATAGGTGATGGTGCAAGCATGAAGCGTGAGAAGAAAGAGAGAAAATAGGGGAAAAGGGTGAAGGCTGACGCTTATGCTAGCCTTGCTAGCGCTGAGGCTAAGCGTCAAGGATGACGCTAGTGCTAGTCTTGTTTGCGATGAGGCTAAGTGTTAAGGCTGACGCGAGTGCTAGCGCTGAGGTTGGTGTTGTCGGCAATGGTGCTAGCGCTAGCACTGATGGGTCCTGTTTAGCATGCGCTTTGGTAGCTTTGTTGGCTTTTTCTAGCCTATTGGCAGATGTGTGTGCCACTCATTGGTGTTGAGAGTGTGGCTAGGTCTAAGGCTGGCTTTTTCTAATGCCATGGTTATTGCTTATGCACCACTAGCTTTGACATTTATTAATGTCGTGACCATGTGTTATGGCCTGTTTAGGGTTCTCAATTGTATGAGATTTAATGTTAGCATTTATGCTTAACTTTTATGCAGTGCATACAGAACATTTTCAAGAGATTCAACGGTGGAAGTTTGCAACTTGAGACAATGCTTGATCTGACTCTACAATTAGATGGTATTCATCTAATTAACACATTTATTCGAGAATAGTGTAAAAATCCCAGAATGACCGTTGTGCCCTTTTCGTTCGTCTTTTTTTGGCAAAATGACTTTTTTTTCCTGGTCCAAAACTTGATGAATATGACTTTTCACCTCTAATTATAAAATGACCACTTTGACCCAAGATATATAAAATTACTATTTTACCCCTGGTCTGAAAAATTACCCAAATTAATTATTTTACCCTTTATCAAAAACCCACCATCTACAGACATCCTCATTGCAAATGTATGCCTTGATAGCAAAATCGAGCAACGATTATCTGGAATTATTTATAAGATAGATATGGAGAAGGCTTCTGATAATGTTAACTTGAATTCTCTCTTTGCTATTTTAAGAGGGTATGTCTTTGGTGTTAGATGGATAAAATGGATTAGATTAGGTGTAACTGATGTATAATTTTCAGTGCTAGTTAACGGGAGTGCAACTAGTAGAATTAAACCATCTAAGGGTATTATTAGACAAGGTGACCCTTTGTGGTGGAAGTACTCTCAAGGATTCTAAATAATGCAGTAGTGGATCAAAGAATTGGGGGTTTCAGTGGGAGGAGTGGTGTTCAATGGTATCTCATTTGCAATTTGTCGATTATACCATTTTTTTAATGCTTCTAAAACTGAGGTCAGGAGGCTCCATATTATTTTAATGTTTTTTGAAGTCTTAACAAGTTTGAAACTAAACTTGGAGAAGAGTTCTATGACAAGCATAGGAGCAGTTGACATAATTCAAGATCTGACTCTGCAGTTGGGTTGTAAATCGGATAAGTTGCCTATAACTTATTTAGGTATGCTTGTTGGAGCTACAAGAAGGAATTTGGCAGTATGGGATATAATCATTGAGATGATGTAAAAGAAGCTAGCTCTTTGAAAAAATATTTCTAAATGAAGCTGGCAGGATACCGTTAATCAAGAGCTATTTGGAGAGCCTTCCTACTTATTTTCTTTCACTTATGTATTTACCAGTTTCAATTGAGAAAATTTTTATAGGGGGAGGAGGATAACAAAAAAAAGATGAGCTGGGTGGCTTGGCATAAGGTGTGCAAACCAACAAAAAAAGGAGGGTTGGGTTTAAGGAGTTTAAGAGGAGTGAACAAATCTTTGTTGGCTAAATGGTATTGGAGATATTCTAGGGAGAAGGAAGCTTGATGGAGACAGATAATTTGTGAGAAGAAAAATTCAGATCCTGATTGTCTTCTCTCTGTACAGTCAAAAGAACCAATTGGAAGAAACATGTGGAAAGTTATTGAAAGGGTAGAATTTCATAGTTGTGCAGACATTCAACTAAAAGATGGAGTAAGAGTGAGTTTTTGGCATGACTGGTGGCTTGGGAAGAGAGAGTTGGCTAGTAAGTATCCAAGATTATTCGAGATCAGTAGGCAAAAGTGTGACACAATGACAGATTTAATAAGAAAAAAATTGGACTTTGTCCTTTAGAAGAGTGTTGAATCCTACAAAGAGTATCCATTTGCTTGAATTGAAGAATGATATGAGGAGTTTCACTTCGAAGAAGTTATATGACAAGATAATGGAAGACAATGAGGATTGTAACTTTGAGGGCCTTTTAGGGGGTAGAACAAGTCCTCCTAAGATTTGTTTTCTTGTTTAGGCAGCAATGCACAATTCCATTCCAATAAGGAATATGTTGCAGCATAGAGGCGTTAATATGTCTTCCAACTTATGCTTATTATGCGGTAAAGAATTAGAGACCAGTGATCACTTATTCCTCCATTGTGATTGGGCTAGAGAGATTTGGTATTTTTTCCTTAGTGCATGGAATATTAAATAGGTTATGCCAGTAGGTTTCTACGCTCATTTGGCTGGTTGGAGAATTTATGATTTCAGCAATAAAAAGCTTACCATTTGGAAGACGGTACCGTATGTCATTATTTGGGAGCTGTGGAAGGAGAGGAACACAAGGGTTCAAGGAGGTCGACCTAAAAAACAGAAAGAACTAATGGTAGTTGTGAAGCAAAATAAATGCTTGTGGTGTTCCCAAGAAGGGGTTTTTGATGGTTACTCGAATTTTCAAGTCCTGTTCCATTGGGAGGAAATTGTTAACATGTAATTAAACGTTTCTTTTTCTTTTGGGGTCTTCTGAACTTTTTCTTTGTAAATATTTTCCCCTTTCAATATATATCCTTCTTTTACTCAAAAAACATGTATTGCGTTAAAAAAACTCAAAAACACATTTCTTATGGGTATCTATGGGATCATTAGCCAAAAAAATCAATTTTTACATGAATTTAACGCTGTTGACGTCCCAAAATCGGTAGATAATAAGTATATTATCTACCAATTATACACTCTGGCTCAGAATTCATCGTAATCGGTAGTTTCCATGGAAGGGATTACTACCGATTGTCCAATTTTTTTTCTTCTTTCATAATCGGTAGTCTAAGGAACTTAAATATCTACCAATCATAATATATGCCCCACACTGATTTTTTTCCCAATTTCGATGATGTACTCTTACAATCGGTAGTTTCGTGGGATCTACTATCTACCGATTGTAAAAGTAGACCCAAAAATAAATTTTTCCAAATTTTAAAAATTTATAATTTTGCTAATATCACAATCGGCAGTTTAGGCAAATCATTTAACTACCAATTGCCATAGTAGCCCAAATATAAAATTTTCCAAAATTGCAATATATCTAATTTTTCTACAGTCATAACCGGGAGAAAGTAGCTAAATTTATTAACCGATTATACTGATTTTAAATTTCAGAAACCTGATTAGTTTGTGGTTCAAATCGGTGATAGTTTTATACCGATTACCATACAATCGGTAGTTTGGTAAAAAAAAAAACTTCTGATTGTTCCACAATCGGTTGAAAGTGATAACCAATAACTACCGATTATAGTAGGTACCTTGTTTTTTTGAGGAGATTGTTGGTGCGGTTGGTCCTGTTTTGACTGAGGGGTCTGATACTTTTCTAACCAATGCTAGCAATTGAGGTGAGCTAAAATGAAATAAACTTTAAAAAGTTAACATAATATTTTCTGAACTTAAAGAAAAGACACCGGTTCATCCTCCTTAGTACATAATATTGTTCAAAATAAACACCTACCAACAACGAAATAAAAATCAAAATAGATATCCATACTTATCAACCAGATCGACCTCGTCTAATTCTTCCACTCCTTGTTACTCTACTATTCGAAACACCAGTTTTAAATTTGCTCTTCTTCTTAGCCTCGTCATCTAAAAACTTCTTGTTGTCATTAGCATTTTCTTCCAATAACTCAGGTGGACATATGTACTCACCATCTTCATTGTAATATGGGTTAACACCTTTAAAGTTTCTTTCCTTAAAAAAGGTTCTCGGATCATGATCATTTCTTTCTTCTAACTCCTTATCCTTTTCTTCTAACTCCTCAGGTGTACATTTGTAATTAAAGTCGCTTTCCAATCAAATGGTTGTATGAAATTGATCATCCTTTTATTTTTCTTTTTCTTCTTTTTCTTTTTATTTTTCTTCTTTTTCTTCTTCCCATTGCATTTGGTTCTCAAGAGCTTCTTCTAGCCATTTTACAAAATCCCGATCTTTGACCACCATTTCTAGAACATCTACTGGAGTTAATTTTCCAGATTTTTGGGAAGAGGTTTTGAAGGAGGAGTAGACTTTTCCTTGCCCTTCTTATCCATAAAAAACAACAACAAGTTATAAGCACATACCTTCATAAACAGACCCATACATTAATGATCAAACATGCTAAACAATTATTATTCAAGGATTTAATCACAAAACCTTGCATGTGAGAAAATATGTAAAGATCTAATAACCAATGAATGGACACCTAATCGGCAGATAAATTATAAAATAACCACCAATTACTCACAATTGGTGGGTCGGGTTCCTCATAATCTACCGATTATGGACAAATCGGTAGATATGGTTTACATATTAACTACCGATTATAAATGAATTTTTGACAGAAAAATACGATTACTAACAATTGACAGGTCGGGGTCGTTATTATCTTCCGATTATCAAAGGCTAGAAATTGGAACACATTGATTCCGCTTGTTCCCGTCCTTCGCTTCTTAAGCTGGACATACCAGTTAGGGTTAAGATGCTTCGCGTTCTTATGAGCGAGATTTTAAGAAAGGAACACCACTTATCCGTTCTTGTTACCAGTGGGAAATTGGTCGGACAAACCGATATATTTGTTTATCCAGTGTGGCAGAGTCTCTATCGAGTTATAGAGAATAGGTCGCGCGAACAAATTTCTCTTGCTAAATTCTCATCTTAGTCGTTTATTAATTTTTCATCATCCAAGGGTCCCTATATAATTTCTAATTTTGATCATGACTTTTTATTATTATAAATTCAATGATTATTTTTGATTTTAACACAAATCACTTCTAATGTAATTCTTAATTTTAATTATATGTAATTTAATTTCAAAAGGATAAGTAAGCTGAATAAATTGATTGAATTAACTAAAATTATATTAAAATACTAATCTCCATTACATTACATTCAATTAAATTACTATACTACGGTCCTCTGCAAAGTAGAAATTATGGTAATAAAAACTTAAATAAATACTTTAATAAAAATCTCGGACAATCTTTGACCTCATGTATATCTTCATTTGACGTAACTTCTAATCGATGCGCTCTTGAGAAGATTTTCCTTGGTTTTTTTGAGCAGTACTATGGTTAACTTTTAAATTTTCTTTCCCTCCATCTTTTTTACCTTGAACTCTTCTTTGTCTTTTAGCTGCAGATTTGACTTGGTTAACATTCAAAATTTGAAGACCTCTTTGCTTTTTATCACTCTCTATTTTTTCTATAGCCATCACATATCTTATCAATAGCAGCTTCAAGTATGACTTTAAAAAAAAATAAGTTGGATTGCCAAATCAAGTTGGTTACAATTTCTGTCATTTGAAAAAAAAAATTATAAATAATTAAGGGTTTTAAGTAGGAAAGTTGTGTAAAATTTTTGTCCAAAAAAAGGTTTAAAATTTTAGACATCTATAGGCATAAATTGGTCGGTAAAAACTTAGATTCTACCAAAAATTTAGGTCGTTTAATGTATTTTCCATAATGGCACAACTAATTTGCGCTATCACCTGGCATGTAAACTAGGCAATTACCCATATGCATAGGACTTGTCCCTAAAGGGCGAATGCCGGTAACTTAGAGGTGTATAGGAGGTGTAACCAAATTTATAGTGTTATTTGTATGAGGATAAAATTAATGAGAGAGCTCTGTTGTGAAATACTCCATAACTCTCTAGAAAATTATCAATACTCCTTATAAAAGTGGGGAAAATCCATCAACTATATTTTTCCTATAAAATTTATTTCAAATATACTGAAAAATTAGAGTGTCACGTTAAATGCCATGTCATACTCCATATTCACAGTCATTGAAAGTTTTTTTAAAAAAATACCAAGAAGCAAACATATTGTTTCAAAACTAGAAGATACAGACGAAAGAGTTTCAGCTATATTCAACAATTCCGTCCATAATTTCTTAAGAGTCATTTGAATCTTATAAGGCACTTCACAATCGGGAACGAATCAAACAGTGTATATTTTGATAATTTATATATAAACCTTAATATTTTGATCATATTGATACAATTTTTCTTAATTACTGTTCGTATTATTAACAAACTTTTCATCTAATTGTGTTGTTTTGCTTATAACGATTGAAGGACCATACAATTTTGGTTTACAAATTTATGAAAATCCGTACTTGGTAAGTAGGGTTCATAATTTTATTTATCTTTGGTTTAGTTTTAATAAGATGGTTTAGGAATTTGATATCGATGAAAATCTTATACGTCGATTTGTTTTTTTCTTTTGTTTTGTTTTTGTTTTTTCTTTTCTTTTTTGTTGTTAGGTTTATAATACGGGATGTAATAAAAGGTTTGGTATGAGTTTACTTCTTCAGTCTCCAGATCATGGATATCACTGTTATTTTTAAAATATTTGTGAAAAAGTTTCCAAGAGGATTGTGATACTAAAATGCCTAGCTTGGGCATTTAGTTATTTGGATCCGCACAAGCCCTTCGTCCTAGCCCGAAACCCTGGTTTTGCGGGTCGTACATTTTCTAACCGATTAGCTTATCCGTGTCTGTAACACTCGATCAATATTATATACACCGTTTTTATCCCAAGGAGTGATCGGACAAAGACTATATTAGATTTCAGACTCGTTAGTCTTTTGTCTGGTGTCTATAAGATTGTTGCGAAGGTGTTAAGTCATTCTTGTGGCGAAGGACTTCAAACGGAGAAAGACTTCTCAGTCATCTTTTCTTTTCATTACTTTTGTTATTTAGTTTAATCAACCAAACCCCTTTCTTAGTATTTGCTTTTATTCTTGTTTGGGGGTATTAGAGTTTTTTGCCTGGTGTCAAGTCTGGCCGATTACGCCCTTATATGGTCACTTAGAAATGAACGACTAGAACATTTTTTGGTCGGCCAATTATGGATGACTTAGAGTATGTCCGCTTTTTCTCGATTTTCTATCTTGATATTTTCGTCCTTCAATTCGCGTCACATACACTTGATACTTCCCCCGATCATAATATTACACTTCGTTTCAACTTAAAAGCTACATTTCTTTTGATTTTGGATGATTTCACCTAGGGATGCACAGGAACCGACCGGAATTGAAGGATCGAACCGGAACCGACGGAACCGGACCGGAACCGAGGAGTTCGGGACGGATACAGGTATAAAAAAAAAGAACCGACTACACCCAGGTACCAGTACAGGTTCTTCCTAAAAATCGACCAGAACCGAACCGAAGGTACCGAATGCAGCAAGAAACTATTGAGGACCTCAACGAAAGACTTAGTTCATCTATGCAGTCACGTACTGAGGCTAGTGAAATAATCATTAGGTAAGCAAGGATTTTCATGTTATCTTACGTACCCTGGCACAGAATTCATGTGCAAATTGTATAGGTCGAGATATGGAGATGGATTAGTGTTCTTCTCTTCGGAGTGTCCGAGAGACTATGAGAATTAATAAATATAAGTAAATGTCTTTTAAACTGGTAGACAAACATTACTTCGTTCTTGCTCCCATACCTTTTCTGTATTTTTATGGTGTGAAACTAAGATGGGGTGAATTTGTGTCATTGTAGTCAGAAGGCAACTATATCTGAACTTGAGAAACAGTTGGATGAAGAACGAAATCAGAGAAGGGAAGATCGAGAAAAAGGTGAAGCAGATTTGAAAGCGGCATTACAGAAAGCTCTTTTAGAAGCTCAAGAGGAATTAAAGCGACAGTCTGACATTGCCTCGAAGCAGGAAAGGGAACTCAAGGAAGTTACGAATAAACTTCAGGTCTGAAGCAATCTGTTATATATGATTATGTTATATACGAACACTATGCGGAAACCTTGAATTAGGTTCAATTTTTCCTCTCATTTTCAGGAATCGGATAAAGAAAGTCGTCTACTTGTCGAAACATTGAGAACAAAGCTGGTACACTGCACGCACACATTTATTTTCTCTTAAATATATGCAATGTGGCACATGTGTTTGATGACTGGAGCTTATGCTTCCCTGAATGATTTGTCTGCAACAGGAAAACACAAGGGAAAGCTTGGTTATATCTGATAAGAAATCTCACCAACTTGAAGCCCAAGTTCAAGAAGAGCAACAAATTTCCTTGAACAACAGAAAAGTTTGCTCTCTCTCTCTACATCTATCTCTATCTCAATTCATGTAATAACAATTTTTGTTGTGCAGTTTTGTATGTTGGAGCAGAAGGTGGAAACACTAGAACAAGAAACGAAAATATTGACGCAGGAACTTGAACATGAAAAGGTAGTGATGCTTTCTGCTTTAGTTAGCTTTCAAATTTCTTGCAACACAGATACAGCTCTAGGAAAACCTGTTGTGAAACTTTTCATTATATTCATCTAAAAAAACAGATACAGGATCGGAACCGACCGGAATCGAGAAGATGAGTACGGTTTCAGAACCGAACCGAGAGTATATGGTACAGGTACACGAATAAAGAACCGACCATGGAGAGTTACAGGTACTCAGTTCTGCCAATAACCCAACCGAACCGAACTTTATACACCCCTAATTTCACCTATAAAAAATCATAAACAAAAAAAAAACGTAATAAAAAGTAGAATACAAAAATTATAGCTAAGAAAGGATGTAATCGATACTAAAAAGATGTAATTTATGCATCTATTAGAGCTGAAGTTCTTGGTTTCATCAGAGGCTTCCATTACTCACCTTTTAACACAATTTTGCATCTTCAGTAGGCTGACGATATAATTGTGTTGTTGGAAGCTGTGTGGAATCAATATATAATCTCTTTTAAGTTAAGATGTTTGAGGTTCTCTCATGTCTGAAAATTAATACAGTAAAAATCTGTCGGTGGTTGTTGAAAGTGTGAATGATTTTAATCCGTGAGCTCAAAAACTGCTTTGTAAGACTGTTATTTTTCGATAACCTATCTAGGTTTACCTTTGGATGTGAAATTCTAGTTTAGTCGCACTTGTGATACTGTTCTTGAAAGATTTAACAAAAGACTAACATCTTCGATGCAAAGATTATTGTCTAAAAGGGTAGACTTACTATCGTTAACTTAGTCCTTTCAGGTTTTGCAATCTATTATATCTCGTTGTTGCAGGCTCTTAAGGTTATAATTTCTTAACTCGAAAGAAAGATGAGGATTTTCTTTAGAATAAGGCTCATGGCCTAATGGGATGCACTGGGTGGCTTGGTCGTAAATGCTAAAACCTTTTTGGTTATTAAAAATTTGGAGATGACTTTTTTTATTTAAGTGGCTCTGGCATTTCGTAAAAGAAAAAGAAAGGTCATGGGTCCAACTGGTTTCGACTAAGTTCAACCTTATGCATGCAGTCTTGACTTCTAACTCGTCCTGTTAGATTGGCGTATGGTTCAATTTGCTGGATTGTAATCTCGAGGCTTGCAAGTATGGTGTTAGAAGCATGACACGTGGAAGAAGATCGAGATAGGAAGCAACTA
>JAJJMC010013841.1:1104521-1151940 GCA_023531435.1 Papaver californicum
ATAGAAAAGATTTTATGTTTGGCACAGAGATGATTTTATAAAATCAAAACAAAGATGTTTGGGTGTTACTCGATTTCAACTATAAATTGATATGTGAGAATATGATTGGTTGTTTAGTCGAAAAGATTTTTTGGCCTAAACATATGGTATACATGAATTTGGATTTGAAAACTGGTAATGGTGATGAGTTTTCATTTTGGTTGTGTTTTCGCCAAAATTCTCATAGGTAAAAAACAACCAAAAATCATATTAAAAGATCCATAAAAATGAGATAAGATAACACAAGAGATTTAACGTGGTTCGGCCATTTTTAGCCTACGTCCACGGGTAATGAAGTTGGAATTTCCATTAATCTTTCTGTTACAGTTGAAAATGAAGTAGAGGAAGCCTCTCTCGGGCCTTTTCCCCCCAAAAAAAGTCCTCCCTTCTTTGTTTCTAAACTTGTATTTATAAGTATAAATAATGTGATAATTATTAAAAAGCCCTTCGCCACATGTCATCATAGTTTGCCACGTGTCGATGGTGATTCTTCTAAGCTCGCCATGTGTCCTTATCATCCTTATCTTCTAAATGATCTTTATCCAAAAGTTGGTGCGGAATTGACTTGGTCTATCGAGATTGATTTGATGCATCGGGATTGATGACGTCACTTTGGAAAATGATGACGTCGCGTCGTGCCAAGATGGACATCGGACTTGATGACGTCGGATCGGGACGTGATGACGTCGCTTAGGGATCGAACCATGGCGTCGCCCCAAGAAATGATGACATAGGGATCGAACCATGACGTCACCCTAAGAAATGATGACATAGGGACGAACCATGACGTCGCCCCAAGAAATGATGACATAGGGATCGAACCATGACGTCACCACAAGAAATGATGACATAGGGATCGAACCATGACGTCGCCCCAAGAAATGATGACATCACTTCGTGGGAGACTCATTTTATCCCTAACAACTTGCCCCCTTTTCTTGAGAGTTGTTTGAAGAAAAACTCTTAAGAAAATTACTTTATGTCTTGCCCGAATCATTATGTGGGGGTTGATGTTGCTTATGCATTTCCATGTTATGTTGCATTTTTGTCCCTGCAAAACAAAATTTTTATATATATATACTGATCGTTAGTTTTCTACCGCAAGATTCCTTTGAACCCTGGGTTGGAATTTTTTGCGATGAAGCACCTCCTTCCACGGAGTTTAGGTTAATCGTATCTTTTCATGAGTACAAATGGATCGAGATCCCACGCATACGAAACAAACCCGAGCCAGAGGTAAGATGCAGGGTTGGTCCCGACCCGTACTCTGAAAAATAATAACCGTTAGTAAGGAACTCCTTCTTTATTAGAATTTCGTTGTTAATGAAATTCTATAAGGATATTTACTTATGATTGTGTCGCCAATCGAAGCGCTATCCAGAATAAGATGTTCCTGGAGTAATCGAGTCGTCACTCGTAGCGTTTTCCAGAATATGATGTTCCTGGAATAATTTGAGCGCTCTTGATTATATCGCTAATCGTAGAGTTTTCCAGAATACGATGTTCCTGGAGTAATTATGATTTGCTCGAAAGCTCATAAAGAAATACAAGACGAAAAATATTATTTATTCAGCATTAATTATTGAAATGAAATACCTAATTTGGCGTGTAGTATTTACCTCATTTCACAGCTAAAATTTTGATTTCTTTATAACATGCCCCCCAGTGCAAAATTATTGCGTAGCTGCCGCATCTCTGAAGGTCTGATCTATTGCATTTATACCCGCACCTTCATCAATGCCAGCTTAGTTTAAGGAAGCATCACTGCCTCTGCATAAGATATCTTATGGTTTTGATAAAGTCTTCGTTTGCGAAACCCAACCATACCGCGTATCAGATTTCAACTGGGAAAGATTGGCTACGCAACTGGAGCTTATGTAACTAAGGCATACGCAATATGAAATAATGAGATCTGTATTCACAACACTTTGCATAGAGTTTTAGCTTTGTCCGCAATCCACAGTGATCAGCTCCATACTGTTTACGCCACTGGCAGATAAACGAAATGTTGACGCGACGACAGCTAGGTCTATGGCTTGGTTCTCTGCAACAGTTTCCTCTGGGGCTCCTCTCATCGGGAATATCAGAGATTTTGTTTATGTTGAAACCAGAACCAGGAGAAACCCGCGTCGGAATAGACATTAGAAGAACAGAAGAGTGATTCATATGCATCAATGCAGTTACAACAGGATCTGCAGCAGATCGAACAGGACCCGAACACTTGCTTAACTAACCGAATCTTTTAGTATTATCTCCACCCAACAATTATAAAACTGTTGCAACAATAATGACTACTAACTCAGGTTGAATCTTCATGGTGGAATGGAATGTCATCGTGGAATGGCTAGGAAGTTGAAAAAGTGGATGCGATCTAACAGAGAAATGGTGCACGTTTGTATACATTTCCATATCCTCCTTCATCGATGATTTTAGCTTCCGAGAACGAATCAATAGCAATAACAATTTCATCTCCAGTATTACCCGAGAAAAGAGCATCAATTAAAACCTGATGTCTCTTTGGAGACATTGTTATGGCACCACTCAGTTTTGCCTTTTGTCTTTTCTGAACTTCCTGCTCGAGCATTTGTCTTGCCACTTCAATTTCCTTTGTGGTTTCTAGGTACCTGCATGGGTCACCATCCTTTTTTTTTCCTCCTCTTCATCTTCTTTTCTCAATTGCAGCTTGTATTTTGACGCCTCTTTGACACATCCGGAAGAAACTAACTGAAATGAACCGATTGGCTTGGGTTGTTTTCAAATAGCTCCGCTACATCGAAATGCTGACTCAAACGAGATAAAAATCGATAACTCAAAATGAACTAACATGTGAAGCAGTATTTTGTCTAAGCAGGGATGAAGGCGAAAAAAATCTGCCAAATTATTTTCTTTCCACAATGAAAACTATCAGGATGTACACATCGCTTTTCTCTGTAAGCTTGTTTGACAGCATATATTCTGGGTCTAAGTACCCAAAAGTACCTTGCACTACTGTGCTTAGCTGAGCTTGATCCGTAGGATTTAGCCTCGACGCACCGAAATCCGAAACTTTTGCTTTGTAATCATCGTTTAGAAGTACATTACTTGACTTGATGTCTCTGTGGATTATGGGTATCGAAGCTTCAGCGTGCAAGTAAGCTAATGCTCCTGCAACTTCCAACGCTATTCGCAAATGATTTTCCCATGAGAGAGTAGCGAAACCAGTTTGGTCCTCACGACCTTTGTGTAAATGTTGGTGAAGTGTCCCAGTAGTTATAAATTCATAAACTAGTAAAGGAACTTCGCTTTCCAGACATCACCCCAAGAGCTGCACCACATTTTTGTGATTAATTTGTGATAACACAGCAATTTCATTTATGAACTGCTCATTTTGGTTACTGTCGATAATTTTTGTCTTCTTAATTGCAACCATGGTTCCATTAGATAAGATGCCTTTATACATTGTGCCAAACCCTTCTCTTCCAAGAATTTGACTATCATGGTAGTTATTGGTCGCCTTGCAAAACTCTTTCTCGGTGTATATTGTAGCAATTGACCGGTGCTTTTTTCCTTCTTTTCCATTTCAACTAGATTCAATATCCTTCTCCCGTTCATCAAGTAGTCGATTTAAAATCAAACCACCATTTTGCTTGAAGAATTCCTCCTCCCGTTCAATATCCTTCTCATTTCTTCTTCTGTTGAATCTGTGATGAACTCAATCATTGTTTTCCTAATTTTTGTTTGTTGATTCCACCTCGTTCTCTCAGATTAAATTCATATTTTTCCTCATCATGTCTTCCACCATCATATCTTGCTCTTTTTATCTCTTTATGACCTCGACGAGTGTAACTTCCATGCTCCCTTGATCAGAGGCAACAACTTTTTCCCTTTTCTTTGTTCTGTTCGTTTAGATTTCTTGTGTTATCATCTCGTGCTTATTCTAATGCTCTCCTTTGTTCTTCATTGTGTTCAATGCCACCATTCGTGAAATCGTTGTCATCGAATTTGTTGTTCTCGGAAATTTCTTCCTCAAGTCTTTATTCGTTCACATGGTTTTCTAGATTAGGAGGTCGCACCACTGATGTATGACGTTTTTTTTTTTTAACTGTTAGCTCCCCGAGTGAGAACGAATCTCTTTGATATGGTGATGTCTTTTGGGTTTTCATGATCCTTGTTGGTAGCCATAATTATTTCTCTGTATCTATTATGTTCATCTTGCAGTTCATCGCTTGATTATGAGTTACTGTCTCACCAGCCAAAGAATCACCGTTGGTTAATCTTCGAGAAGTTAGGCCGGTTAAGACTTCTGATACTGATGATGCCTTCGAATAGTCACCATACTCAACATTAGGCAGGTAGAATCGATCATCTTTGAGATGACTTTGATCAACTGTTTTCAGCTCATGGCCATTGGTACCGGCGTTCGTCCAAGCAAACCATATTGTTGTTATTATGTATGATGACAAAGGACCACAGATTCACAGACTCTTCTTTTGTGAGGTTTTGTTGCTTTTTGAGGAGTTTCTCAATGAGAATCCTGTTGAGAAATCAAATATAAAGAAGGCTTAACAGTGCCTGTCCCCTCCAACACCATCTCCATTTGCTCGCACATCTTCCAAATGAAAGCAGAAGCTAACACAGTGATGACTATCCTTGTTTGATTTGGTTGTCAGATCCACAGTAACTCAACCATTTTTGGTTAGGAAATTTCTCAAATGCTTTGTGTGCTATGCGTTGTTAACTTCACCATGGAACTGTTGGTGAGTTTTAACGCCCTTGAAGCTCTTTCCCATCAATCATGTACTTATTTAAAGTATACACATTCATATAAATCATTTATTTAATCATCAAAATTGTAGTCATTATCATATCTAAGAGAATTGATCCAACTAATGAGAAAAAATCCCAAATCAAGTTGAAATTTTGATGCTAGTTGTTTTCAAAATTGAATGAATGGGTTTGTAAAATATAGCTTGGAGATAACTAATCTGAAATCAGAACTGGTTTTGAATCAAACAAAATTGGTTTTGAATCAAAGTTTTTAGAGAGAATTTTTTTTTCTATAACTCTTGCAACTGTAAATCAATCATCTATCAAATGGGTATGTAAACATAGCTTTTGCTACTGTTGACAAAATTTTCCATAGAATCACAAAAGTCTGTAGCAATTAAATCAAAAAGAAAAACTAAATTAAATTTGTGTAAAATATTCCAGAATCATCAAGATGGGTTTGTAAGACATGATTTGCATGATTCGAATTCGTAATCAAGGCTTATTTTGAGATGAAATTCCCAAAGAAAATTTCCCTATTACGTTTTAAAATCAGAGTAAAATGAAAATTGTAAGCCGAAAATTTGAGAAGATGGTTTCTCACATTTTTTTTTTAAATTCCAAATCTAAGATTAAGAACCAAACAAGGAACCCAGAAGAAGGTTTCTTCTTTCCACTGAAAATGATGTTTTTCATCTGAATTTTCTTCCTTCTTATTCTCTGAAGCTTTTATCCGTTAGTAGATCAGGTAGGATGAATCCTTTCACTCATCCCTGTTTCTAGCGCCAAATTGTTTTCGCCAAAATTCTCATAGGCAAAAAACAACCAAAAATCATAGTAAAAGATCCATAAAAATGAGATAAGATAACACAAGAGATTTAACGTGGTTCGGCCATTTTTAGCCTACGTCCACGGGTAATGAAGTTGGAATTTCCATTAATCTTTCTGTTACATTTGAAAATGAAGTAGATGAAGCCTCTCTCGGGCCTTTTTCCCCCCCAAAAAGTCCTCCCTTCTTTGTTTCTAAACTTGTATTTATAAGTATAAATAATGTGATAATTATTAAAAAGCCCTTCGCCACATGTCATCAAAGTTTGCCACGTGTCGATGGTGATTCTTCTAAGCTCGCCATGTTTCCTTATCATCCTTATCTTCTAAATGATCTTTATCCAAAAGTTGGTGCGGAATTGACTTGGTCTATCGAGATTGATTTGATGCATCGGGATTGATGACGTCACTTTGGAAAATGATGACGTCGCGTCATGCCAAGATGGACATCGGACTTGATGACGTCGGATCGGGACGTGATGACGTCGATTAGGGATCGAACTATGACGTCGCCCCAAGAAATGATGACATAGGGATCGAACCATGACGTCGCCCCAAGAAATGATGACATAGGGATCGAACCATGACGTCGCCCCAAGAAATGATGACATAGGGATCGAACCATGACGTCATAAGAAATGATGACATAGGGATCGAACCATGACGTCTCCCCAAGAAATGATGACATAGGGATCGAACCATGACGTCACCCCAAGAAATGATGACATAGGGATCGAACCATGACGTCGCCCCAAGAAATGATGACATCACTTCGTGGGAGACTCATTTTATCCCTAACAGGTTGTATGCTTGGAGTGGTGATGTTAGTCTAGCCATTTCATTTCATACCCTTTCTAAAGTTATTGCCAACAAGGACGGGTCTGTAGGTGAACATACTGTAGCTGATACAGAACAAAGTTGGCATTTACAGCCAACAAAAAATTCATTATTCAAGATCATATGTTTTGTGCATACGACTAAAGCTGTTCAAATCCTTCACTTCATCGGTACTGTTTAATCATCATCGAGTTAAAAAAAATCATAATTTAAAATCATTAATCCTTCACTCGCAATTCACCAAAACTGATCGCAATCGCTGCAGCCATAAAAAACTATTGAATTCACTGTATGATTATTAGTCTAAAGAAAAATCATAAAATTTGGACACAAGTTTTACAGAAAGCTTGAAGTCTCCATCTTATCAACAAAAATCAATCTCAAGGGTCAAATTCTAAAGTGCAGAAATCAAAAACATTCATAATAAATTGATTGCAATCAAATCCATTAATCTCAACTACCTAGATTCATGATTATGAAACCATTAGAAATCTGTTGGAAAATATTACCTGATCTTCCTTCACCAAAGGATTGTATAGGAAATGGTGGTACTGGTACTGGTACTCAAGTAGTACCAGAAGCAAATGTTGATGTGGATGTTACTCCTGTTGAGTCAGTTACTCAAGTAGAAACATCAGATGTGCAATCAACTAAGCAACCAACTAAGAAAAAGCTAGTCAACATTGATGATTGTAGACATGAAGAGCAGTATATCTCTGCTGGTGATTCAGACTAAGAAGAAGAGCAAATAATAGCTCCACAAGAAAACTCCAATGATACAGAAGATGACTTGACTGTGCAGTTAACAAGTGTGGTTAAGAAGAGTGCAGAGTATAAGGATTATGTGAAGGAGACAGGCAGAGTTTATGAACATGATGAGTTGAAGACTTGGAAGAGTAACACAACAATATTGGACAAGATATTTGTTGGGCAGGAATAGAATTCATATCCAGAATGCAGGGATTACATCAAGGATCAGAACATCTTTCAGAATTTTGACATTTTCAAGAAGAAGAATACCCAGCTTCAACAGTATTATGAATGCAAGAACTACCCAAAATGCAAATGGAATGTATACTGCTCCAGGATTTGGGATAAAGTGACATTTAGGTGCAAGAATGGTCATTTTGAGAACACATGTACACCAACACATGGAATCAAAAATCCCTTAGCCAATGCAAGGTGTGAAATAACTTTTGGCTTGACCTAACCCTAATTTATTTCTTTATTTATTTCCTAAGTTATTTTATATTGTCACAACTTATACTTATTTAGGTGTGATGTTTTGCAGGTGGGTATTCAGGGTTATGTTAGATGTGTTCAAAGCTCATCCAAACTATAAACCAAAGGATTTCATGGATGAAGTTAAGAAGGTTTATCATGTAGAGATCTCTTACTGGACAACTTGGTCTGCTTGGCATATGTGTATGGAGAGAGTTTTTGGTAACTATGAAGACAGCTATGCCATGATCCCTGAGTGTTGCAACCAAATACTAAAGAGGAATGCAGGTAGCGTTGCTAGTTGTGCAACATATGAAAGTGGTAAGTTCAAGCATGCATGTATAGTTTATAAGTGTTCCCTAGATGGTTTTAAGAATGGTTGTAGACCTATTCTAGGTTTACATGGGTGTTTTCTTAAAGGTAAATATAGTGGTGTGTGTTTGTCTATCATGTCATTAGATGCAAACAATGGATTGTTTCTCATTGGTATTTTCTTCTGTAGAAAAGAAGACAAAGAGAATTGGACTGAGTTTATTAGGATTATTGCACCTTACTTAAAAGAGCATCCTAGAGCACTTACATTCATATCTGATAGGGAGAAGGGACTTATATCAGCTGTTGACACAAATTTTAGTGATGTGAACCATCACCATAGGTTTTGTGTTAGGCACATGTATAAAAACTTTAAGAGGTATCACCCAGGAAAGCATCTATAGTCACTAACGTGGAATGCATCTAGGTCATATGTAAAGGAACACCATGATATTAACATGAACAAGATGAAGGATTTCAGACTAGAAGCAGTGAGTTATCTACATAAAGAAGATTTAGCACAGTGGGAAAGAGCTTTTTTTGATACTTCATCATGTTGTGAACACATAACTTCAAATTTCTGTGAAGCTTTTAATGCTTGGATTACGGACCTAAGAGGGTTGCCTATATGCAAGTTTCTTGAGAAAAATATCATCTTATGGTGACAAGGTTGATGTTTGATAAAAAAAATACAAGGTGAGGGTTATGAAGATGGAGGAGTGGTACCTAGGGTAGAAGAGAAATACAAGTTGAATAGAGAAAATGCAACTGCATTTGAAAGAGTACCTACTAGCAGAGATGTGTGGATAATCCTTGATGACAGAAATGAAAAATCTTGGGTGGTAACACTGTCCAAGCATGAATGTGACTGTAGGTTTTGGGATGTAACTGGGATTCCTTTTGAACATGCAATCAATGCCTCTTTTTATAACAACAATGCAGACTGGAAAGAGTAAGTTTATCTTCACCACTTTAATTCCTTTTGGTTAAATGATGTGATTTTTAATAGTGGTAAAATAGGTTCGATTCTCGGACTTGTGAAGATTTAATTTCTAGGCCTAATTTTTAATAACAGAAAATAAAGAGAATTAAAAAAATTTGATTTTAAAATGGATGAAGAAAACCTAGGGCTTAAGATTCCACCATTCACCAATACTTCAGTGATAACATCTAACAATTCTTATTTTCAATTTAATCTAAATATGCCAAAGATAGGTTTTTAAAAGAATAATTGTCAATCAAGAGCATGAGACATCAAAAGTTTAAAAACCAAGTATGACCCATCAGAAGAAAACACAATTATTTGAGAAAAACCATTTTTTTCAATTTTAATTCAAGCAATTAATAATAAAAGAATTGTAGAGTAAATATAATTAAAATATACGTTACCAGAATTATTGGATGAACGGCTTCCTCCGTCGCCCCAGTGATGGTGATTAGCTCATTGTAATGGAAACGCACTCAAAATAGACTTTCATTGCTCAAAAAGTGCTTACAATGGTGAAATAGGGGTAACACAGGTGATTTGATACGCTTATAAGCGTACAGAGAAGTGTTCTTTGTGTTACAGAAGAAAGAAAAGAGAACAGGAAAGAAAGACGGACTTGAAGTGCTTCAGGAACAAGTGTGCTTCAGCAGCTACGTATGCGACTGTTTCACCGACACTATCAGCGACACTTCTAGAGCGCCCTATGTTCTTCAGGTTCTTCTTCTTCGCAGCAGAAACTTTTTTCCTGTCAACTTTCGGTGGTTTTTGGCTCCTGATTTCCTCCCTTGTCTTCGATATATATAGGGTTAGTAAACCCTAATAGGTCTTGTGAAACGATAAGGACCCAAAGAACAAGTCCAAATCACTCTCAAACTTACGTGCAAATCCCAAACAGAATACAACTCCGTTTCCGGCTCGATTCATCCCTGTGTGGAAATTTTTTCGGCTGAAACGCGTCTTCTGACGTGTATTAATGTTGTTTAGATTGTTGAATTACTTTGAGATACCAAGTACACGTTTAGAATCCCTTAAAACTCGAATACAAATCAACACAGAAGTTCACGTAGCTTTCCTTTTCCCGCCATTTTCGGTTTCAAATTCAAAGAAAGGGGTGCCCCCAATCCAAGAGTTGGGTTCCTTTATCAATTCTCCCTGGGTGCCTTTAGTAATTTTCCGGGTGCCTTTATCACTTTTCGAACCGATTTTTCCGTAAATGTTTATTTCTCAAAAATACCTACAAAGACATAAAAAACCATAAAAAGTACAAAATCGAACACTATCAAAATAGATAATCGAGCGCAATTTAGACTCTACTAAAATAAAATCCTAACTCACTTTCGCAGGAATCGCGACTACATTTAGTATATGTAATAATCCGTTAAACCCCTAGGTGTCCCTAGTGGACGAGTTTTGTCTCGTGAGGGTTTACAAGAAGTATACCCACAAAACCTTTACTCCAGATTTTAGCGACTCGTGAACGATTAAAGATATACACTAAACAAGCTATTTAGTTGGCTTACTCAATTCTTCGGATATGGGAATCATTACCCTATATTAGTCCAATTGTTGTACACGAGTGTTTACTCAAGCATACTAAAATTCATATATAAGACAAAAGAGCTCTACTCAGATAATCGTTCAACCACAAGAGTCAGAATTTATCACAGTTCAATCACATTAAAAGATTTATAAGATGGACATGGAAAATATGAAAGTTGCACGTGTTGACTAAGGTGAACGGTGTTTCCAATATCTGTCTGAAGGTCAGTGCCAGGATGAAACCTAATGAATTGAGATACGCACCCACTGGTCTTAAATCAAATACTAATATCGATTCAATTGGTATATACACGGGTTCCAGCGATCGACTTATTGAAAATAAAACAATAAATATATTGACAACATGATTAGATCAAATTGGATCCAAGCGCATGGTTTTTATCAGCATCTTACATGATAGTTCCCATGGATCCTGCGTTCCACGCTTGCTTAGGCGACGAAAACAGGGAGAACACACACATATTGCTATCAAAGTGTCAATATTCTATTTCTTTCTTCTTCTTTTTTTCAAAATAAAATGCAATAATGGGACTTGATCTCAAAACACTCTATTTCATCCCGACGGCGATAACAGTTTGATACTGGGCCCCACCAAATCACTTAGAGAAACACAAAATTGCAAAAGTAAAAACAGAAAGTGATATGGTAGAGATAGACTCCGAGATGTGCTGACGACTATCATGTTATTTCTAACACCTGAACTCTGTCCTTTTATGAATAGACCATTTCACTGGGCACACCAATTCCTATAGAAAAAGAGCTAAGTTTCCATCTACCTAGAATGATTAGTGTCACCCTGAAGTGTTCACAAGATTCTAAATTATAGAGCTTTACTATTTCACTAAAAATTTCTCCCTTACCCCCAAACTTAAATCAAACAGTGTCCACAATGTTTCGAAATAAAGAGCAGTACCAATAGATAAGTAAAAAGAGGAATAACGAGGTAAGTCAGAAAGATAGTACCTGAGTAAAGCGTAGCAATCCTTCTATGGAGAATAAAATAAAAAGATAAAGACCTAAAATCCTACAAAAATCTACTAATATACAAAAACAACCCTGATGGTTAATCAGAGTAAGCAGGGTCCTCCAGAGGGACCTCCTCAACATCACCTGTAGGAAAAGGCTCTAAAAATGTTTTCAATCTCTGACAGTTAACCTTTAAAGGATTTCTACCATCTTGAGTCTCAATCTCAATAGCACCATGAGGAAAAATAATGCTAACAACAAATGGACCGGTCCACCGAGAGCGTAACTTCCCGGGGAATAGATGCAACCGAGTATCATACATAAGAACTTTTTGACATGGAGAAAATGACTTTCTTAAAATATTTCTTTTATGCATAAGTTTCATTTTGTTCTTATACTCCCTAGCACTATCATATGCATCTTTCCGAATCTCTTCCAACTCATTGAGCTGGAGCTTCCTGTGAGCTCCTGCTTTGTCAAGTGAAAAATTAAACTGCTTTACAGCCAATACGCTCTATGTTCTAACTCGACAGGAAGGTGACATGCCTTGTCAAAAACTAGACGATAGGGTGACATTCCAATGGGGGTCTTAAACGCGGTACGGTATCTCCCTGGAATGTCACCCTATCGACATTCCAATGGGGGTCCTAATAGTAAGCCTCAACGACCAGTCTTTCCTATTAGGATTAATTGTTTTCTCTAGAATACGTTTTATCTCCCTGTTGGAAACCTCTAGTTGACCACTAGTTTGTGGGTGATATGGGGTAGCTACTTTGTGGGTAATACCATATTTCTTCATTAAAAGCTTAAACGGTCGATTACAAAAGTGTAACCCTCCATCACTAATTATAGCTCGCGGTGTACCAAAACATGCAAATATGTTATCATTCAAAAACTGGACCACAACCTTGTGGTCGTTTGTTTTATACGAAACCGCCTCTACCCACTTAGACACATAGTCTACGGCGACAACGATGTAAAAATAACAAAAAGAATTAGGAAAAAGGACCCATAAAATCAATGACCCACACATCAAAGACCTCAATAACTAAAATAGGGTTCAAAGGCATCATATTTCTACGAGAAATGGTTCCTAACTTCTGGCATCGCTCACAAGCAACAAGCCTTTAAACAACGATGACCAGTAGAATCCACACTGCAATATCTTAGCAACAGTCTTCTTAGCACCAAAGTGACCCCCACACGCGTGATCATGACAAAAGGAAATAATACTGGACTGGTCACTCTCAGGTATACATCTCCTAATAATCTGGTCTGGGCAATACTTAAAAAAGTAAGGATCATCCCAAAAGAAATGCTTCACCTCAGCTAAAAACCTAGAACGATCTTGTTTACCCCAGTGTTGAGGCATTCGACCAATAACAAGATAATTCACTATATTCGCAAACCAAGGTGATTGGGAAACAACAAATAGTTGTTCATCAGGAAAGCTATCCCTCACAGGAGGAGAATCATCTGGGGAATCCAAAACAAGTCTAGACAAGTGGTCTGCTACTACATTTTCTGCACCCTTTTTGTATCTAATTTCTAGTGAGAATTCTTGTAGCAAAAGGATCCATCTAATAAATCTAGGTTTAATATCCTTCTTAGACATAAGGTATTTCAAAGCAGCATGATCAGTAAAGACTATAACCTTAGAACCTAAGAGATAGGATCTAAACTTGTACAAGGAAAAAACAGTGGCTAATAGTTTATTCTCTGTGGTGGTGTAGTTCAGTTGGGCATCATTCAGAGTTTTGATAGCATGGTAAATCACATGAAGTAATTTGTTTTCTCGCTGACCTAATACGACACCAATAGTATAATCTGAAGCATCACACATTATCTCGAAGGGTAGTTAGGAGCCTGAACTATGGGGTCGGTAGTGAGTAAAGTCTTAAGCTTATCGAAAGCCTCTAAACAAGCATCATCAAAGACAAACTTAACATCTTTTGCAAGAAAATTGCAAAGAGGTCTATAAATCAAGCTAAAATCCTTAATGAATCGACGATAAAAGCCTGCGTGCCCTAAGAATGACATAACATCTCGTACAGTTTTGGGAACCTGTAAAGTCTTAATAAGGTCAACTTTGGCTTTGTCTACCTCTATACCCTTAGAAGATACGATATGCCCTAAAACAATTCCTGATCGAACCATGAAATGGCATTTTTCCCAATTAAGCACTAAATTTCTCTCCTTACACCTAGTCAACACTAATGTCAAATGATGCAAGCATTCATCAAAAGATGACCCAAATAGCGAAAAATCATCCATAAAGACCTCTAAAAACCATTCTACCATGTCAGAAAATATGATCATCATACAACGCTGAAAAGTAGCGGGTGCATTGCACAACCCGAAAGGCATGTGTCTATACGCAAAGGTACCAAAGGGACAGGTAAAAGTAGTTTTCTCTTGGTCTTCTGGGGCAATAACAATCTGATTATAACCAGAAAAACCATCTAGCAAGCAGTAGTGGCTATGTACAGCTAATCTCTCTAGCATTTGGTCGATCAAAGGAAGGGGAAAGTGATCCTTCCTTGTGACCTTGTTCAATTTTATATAGTCAATACAAACACGCCACCCCGTGGTCACTCGGGTTGGGATTAATTCATTGTTATCATTCTGAACTACAGTGATACCTGATTTCCTGGGGACAACCTGAACGGGGCTGACCCACTTGCTGTCTGAAATTGGGTAAATAATACCCGCATCTAACAACTTAAGCACTTCAATTCAAACTACTTCTTTCATATTAGGGTTTAGTCGACGTTGCATCTCCCTAGACGGTTTTGTATCATCCTTTAAATGAATCTGATGCATACAAATAGTAGGACTTATTCCCTTAATGTCTGCTATGGTCCACCCTAAAGCTTCCTTATTATCTTGAAGCACGGTCACTAGCCTACTTTCCTGGTTACTATCCAAGTCGGATGCTACAATCACATGCAAAGTCTTAGATGGGCCTAAATACACATATTTCATAGTATCTGGTAGTTGTTTAAGGTCCAACTTAGGAGGCTCTTCTAAAGAAGGAATTAGGGTAGACTTAGAAACAAGTATTTGTTCAAACTTAGGTTTCCATCCATTACTAGTGTCTAACAAAGGGGCCGAGTCTAACAAAGCATTCACCTCATTGATTACACTATCATCATCAAAATCAAACCCAAAGTGGGCTAGGCATTTCTCTAATGGATCTTCTAACAAAGTGTTCGGTAATGACTCCTGAACTAGTGTTCATATCATGTCCACCTCTTCAGTGCACGTGTCATCTAGCTCAGGTGGTTGCTTACTAATGTTCAAAATATTCAACTCAATAGTCATATTACCAAAAGATAAGTTCATAATACAATTTCGACAGTTAATGATCGCATTGGATGTCGCTAAAAACGGGAGACCTAATATCATAGGTATCTGATTATATGGGTCAGGGACAGGTTGGGTATCAAGGATAACAAAATCTACTGGATAAATAAACCTATCGACCTCGATAAGAACATCCTCTATGACACAACGAGGAATTTTCACAGACCTATCAGCTAACTGCAATGCCATCTGAGTAGGTTTCAAATCACCAAGTCCTAAATGCAGGTACACATGGTACGAAAGTAAGTTCACACTGGCTCCTAAGTCAAGTAACGCTTTCTCGACACGGTATTTTACCTATTGTGCAAGAAATGGTAGGGGACCCTGGGTCTTTGTACTTAGGGTTTACATTGTTCTGAATAATTGAACTCACATAACTAGGTAAAAAGGCTTTCTTTTGTACACTAAGCTTTCGCTTTCGTGTACACATGTCCTTAAGGAACTTGGCATAAGTAGGAATCTGCCTAATTACGTCTGATAATAGAAGGTTTATCGTGACTTGCTTAAAAACCTCCATTATGTCATTAAAGTTGGATTCCTTCTTAGTTGGTGCTAACAATTGTGGGAACGGGGCTCTGGGCACACAATCCGGCTTATGAGGGGCTACCTCAGGCTCTTTAGAGACTTCATCAGTCTCTTCAGCTACTGGATCAGAGGGGTGAACTACATTATGTTCACTTTCAGGCACAGTTACCTTGTTGTCTACGACTTTACCGTTCCTTAGAGTTCTAATTGCATTCACATGACTCCGTGATTTCTCACCGGAAGATATTTCATGAACTCCTCTAGGATTGGGTTGGGGTTGATTAGGAAACCTACTTTTTTATCTTTCTCTCAAAGACTCAGCGATCTGACCAACCTGGGTTTCTAAATTAGAAATAGCCTGACTATTAGCCTGAACAATCTTTTGATTTTCTCGTAAACTCTGGTTGACAAACTGCTGGAAATCTTTAGTATTCTGAGTCAATGAGGCAACAGACTCAGCTAAACTCATTATCGTCTTATCTACCGGACTCTGAAATTGTGCTGGTCCAGAAGGATTCTTAGCATAACCAAAACCTAGGGGAACCTTAGAATTACTAGACTGACCTTGACTATGGCCCTTAGACCAAGAAAGGTTAGGATGGTTTCTCCAACCAGGGTTATAGGTTTCAGAATAAGGGTCGAACTTCTGATGATTATCAAACCTAGTGTTATTATAAAAAGCATGGGCTTGCTCTTCAACAATGTGTCCTTCCCAAAATGGTTTGGGCTCAATACCACTAGATTGACTCAGTTCTAAAGCTTCTAACCTTTTCGATATAGCCGTTATTTTGGCATCCGATTCAAAAGATCCTTCTACCCTATTAACATTCCCTCTACTTAGAAGAATTGTTCTCTGGGGCTCCCTACTGTTTTCCCACTGTTGGGTTTTCTCGGCGATTTCATTCGAAAATATCATCGTGCCATCAACAGTTTTATTTTCAAACCCACCTGTGCATAAAGACTCAACCATGGTTGTTGTCGAATAATCTAAACCCTCGTAGAGGATCTGAACTATCCTTAGTTTCTCTAAACCATGATGAGGACATTGTGATAATAAGTCATTGAACCTTTCAAAATACCTATATAAAGATTCTCTCTCTAATTGAGCAAATGTGCAAAATCTGATGTCTAATAGATGATGTTTTGTGCCTAGGGAAAAACTTCTGGAAAAAGGAAGACGTGAGTTGTTCATAGGTCTCAATTGACTCAGAAGTCAAATTATATAGCCAATACTTGGCTTTGTCTCTTAGTGAAAAAGGAAATAGTCTAAGTTTCAATGCTTCATCATCTAGGTCTTTAATCCTGATGGTACTACATATTTCCTCAAAATCCCTAACATGGAAATAGGGGTTTTCATTTTCTTTCCCTAAGAATACTGGGAGCATCTGTATGGTCCCAGGTTTCAATTCGTAGTTTGCTTCAGTATCATCTAACTTGATACATGATGGACGAGAAGTCCTAGTATGGTTCAACAAAGCTTTTAAAGTTGCCATCGCTGGAGCTACAAAGGACTAGAAGTAACTTCTTCACACAGTGTCAAGTTCTCAAAATTGAAATTTTCAAGAACAGGGCCCTCAAAAGAAGAGTCGCTGAGGTCCTCGTTTCCAGGGACAGAACTACTATGTTTCTCACTAATCAAACGACCTAGAGTTTATCTTTTCCAAGCCCGCTCAGTGATGACTTCAAGCGGTCTTGGCATACACTAAAAAAAACTAAAAATAAATAAATCCAAATTGGAAGGGAATTCTAACAATCACAAGCAAGGCTGACTCAACCAAATCAAACCTATTAAATCTAGCAAACAAAAAGCATGATGGCTCCACTTAAATTGTTTCTAGACCAGCTTCTATTCTTTCAAAAGGAAACTAGTTACGATTTTAGCAAACCTCTTAGAACGATCTGAATTAGATTAAGTCGAAGAGAAACAGGATAAGCTCTAAGGAGCTTTGATAACCCTGTCTCTTTGGCACTTTTCCCTGGGTTACAAGGCAGCTCTAATCAACTTAAAATAATCTTCTTGAACTTCGAGTTCTGCTAACAAAGTAACCAATATAGTCCTTTTGAACGAGTTACCTATAAGCTCGTTACCCTATCCGTCTCTTTCTAGTCAAAATTTTAAGGTTTAGGTTCGCGTTTGGTAACGTGTTCCTAAAGCGGGCAAGAAGGAAATGATGATGAAATCTGAGTCCTTATCTTATATGGCCAGTTCTTGCCCTTTACTAGAAAATTAAATCCGTTTTCAGTTCCTCAACATATATACATACGAAGGAATACAGTAAACCCACTTGCAGGGGATTCGTGGGTTGATCGAGTCTTACCTCCCGTACCAGACGGGGGATGAATCGGTTGTAGTCAACTCGGGCCACCGACTCCTGTGTCAGTGTGCGAACCCGAGGGGCCGAGACAATATCGTAATTGTCGTCCTTCCCTGTAGCAGTTTATATTTAATAATACCCTTCCATAGGGTTTAAAAATAAAAAAACTGTCCAAATGTCCAAAAGAAAGTCCAAACAGAAGTGTCCAAAATAAAAGAAAATTACAGAAACAATTAAAATCCTAATACACTTTTCTAGAAAAAACAAAAACAAATAAAATCTAAAATAAAATAAAATAAAATCTAATTAAGAAGAATCTTCGTCTTCTTTTTCGTTCTTTAAGCTTTAAACTTTAACTTTTAACTCCAAGTCTTTAGCTTCAATTCCAAGTCTTTGGCTCACTTTCTTTTCGATCCAAAATCAAAACCTTTAGCAAAAGATAAATACCAAAAGAAACATAAAATAGAAAAAAGTAAAATAATAAAAATAAAAATAAAAATAAAAATAAAACCTAAAAGTAAATCAAAAACTCTAAACCTAAAAACAAATCCACGCAGCGGCGCCAAAAATTGATGTGATTTTTAATAGTGGTAAAATAGGTTCGATTTTCGGACTTGTGAAGATTTAATTTCTAGACCTAATTTTTAATAACAGAAAATAAAGAGAATTAAAACAATTTGATTTTAAAATGGATGAAGAAAAACTAGGCCTTAAGATTCCACCATTCACCAATACTTCAGTGATAACATCTAACAATTCTTATTTTCAATTTAATCTAAATATGCCAGAGATAGGTTCTTAAAAGAATAATTGTTAATCAAGAGCATGAGACATCAAGAGTTTAAAAACCAAGTATGACCCATCAGAAGAAAACACAATTATTTGAGAAAAACCATTTTTTAAATTTTAATTCAAGCAATTAATAATAAAAGAATTGTAGAATAAATATAAATAAAATAGAAGTTACCAAAATTATTGGATGAACGGCTTCCTCCGTCGCCCCAGTGATGGTGATTAGCTCATTGTAATGGAAACACACTCAAAATAGACTTTCAT
Source organism: Papaver californicum (assembly GCA_023531435.1). Lineage (NCBI taxonomy): Eukaryota > Viridiplantae > Streptophyta > Magnoliopsida > Ranunculales > Papaveraceae > Papaver > Papaver californicum. The sequence goes on from JAJJMC010013841.1 coordinate 1,123,281, forward strand.
TGCTCAAAAAGTGCTTACAATGGTGAAATAGGGGTAACACAGGTGATTTGATACGCTTATAAGCGTACAGAGAAGTGTTCTCTGTGTTACAGAAGAAGGAAAAGAGAGCATGAAAGAAAGACGGACTTGAAGTGCTTCAGGAACAAGTGTGCTTCAGCAGCTGCGTATGCGACTGTTTCACCGACACTATCAGCGACACTTCTAGAGCGCCTTATGTTCTTCAGGTTCTTCTTCTTCTCAGCAGAAACTTTTTTTCCTGTCAACTTTCGGTGGTTTCTGGTTCCTGATTTCCTCCCTTCTCTTCGATATATATAGGGTTAGTAAACCCTAATAGGTCTTGTGAAACGATAAGGACCCAAAGAACAAGTCCAAATCACTCTCAAACTTACGTGCAAATCCCAAACAGAATACAACTCCGTTTCCGGCTCGATTCATCCCTGTGTGGAAACTTTTCCAGCTGAAACGCGTCTTGTGACGTGTATTAATGTTGTTTAGATTGTTGAATTACTTTGAGATACCAAGTACACGTTTAGAATCCCTTAAAACTCGAATACAAATCAACACAGAAGTTCACGTAGCCTTCCTTTTCCCGCCATTTTCGGTTTCAAATTCAAAGAAGGGGGTGCCCCCAATCCAAGAGTTGGGTTCCTTTATCAATTCTCCCTGGGTGCCTTTAATAATTTTCAGGTTGCCTTTTTCACTTTTCGAACCGATTTTTCCGCAAATGTTTATTTCTCAAAAATACCTACAAAGACATAAAAAACCAAAAAAAGTACAAAATCGAACACTATCAAAATAGATAATCGAGCGCAATTGAGACACAAAAATATGTCTATCATTAAAGTTTATATGATACCATTTTAATTCTTTTATGATTCAACCCATGGTTTTGCAGGTTGTTTGATGATTACCACAAGGTGGAAAATATAAAACAACTTATGAAGGAATGGTTGGTCCCATTGCTAATGAGTCTAAGTGGATGGCAAAGGATGACATACAACACAAGGTTGCACCACCTCTTTTTGAAAAGCAATAAGGCAGACCAAGAACACAAAGGAGAAGAGATGCAGATGAGGCTAGAGGTGGAAATTTGCAAAGGAAGCAATGTTCCCAATGCAAAGAATTTGGACACAACAAAAAAGGTTATCCTAAATAGAATCAACTTTAACAACAAGAAGGTGACAAGCTTTATAGTTTTGTTTACTTTATCTTTAACTATAACTTTTTCTTTGTCTCTAACTTTTTCTTTGTTTGTAGATGGTGAACCACATGTGGGAAGGAGTCCAACAGAGGATTTTGAGGAGTACCAAAGTCAACAACATAACAATAGCGGACGTGGAGGTAGAGGTGGCAGGAGAGGTGGCAGGAGAGATGGCAAGAGAGGTGGCAGGAGAGGTGGCAGAAGTGATGGGTCTGAGGTGACAGGTGGACAGGCAGGTGGAATGCCAAGTGGAGCTACAACTGCCACTAGTAGAGGTGGTCCAAGAACTAGAGATGGAGGGAATGGGACCATGATGAGGGGATCTGAGTACTTGTTGTTTAGGGATAATGTTGAAGAACCAACAACAACAGCACCATCTGCATCAGCAACACCATCTGCAACAGCAGCACCACCAGTTTGGGTACCTCCTGGCAGATCTTCTACAAGAGGAAGAGGTGGTGTAGGTGGTTGGACTCCAGGCACTAGAGGATGGGGTAGAGGTGGGTCAGGTACTGTGTATAGAAAAAGATGCAACATTGTTGGTATTGGGATTCCAGGAGTTGATATGAGAGGTGGCAATGGTGGTCCAAGAGGTAGTGGTGTTAGAACCAGAGGTGGTGCTGTACAACAAAAGAGGAAAAGAGTCATTGAGCCTGCAACATTGCCTGAACCTGCAGAACTGCTTCAACCTGATATGCCTTCACCACCAAGAAGGAGCAGAAGAATTCAAAACGACATTGGTAATTCCCTTAATGGAATTACTATTGACATAAGTGATTAGTTATCATTTATGCTTTAGGTTGCTTAGTTATTATTTTTTGGACCACTGTAGTTGCTTAGGAGTACATGTTTAAAGGTTGAGAACAACTTATGCAGTTGCTAAGTAATTTTCTTTATTACCTACTTATAACAGTATGACAGTATCTTACTAGGTTCATACATATTCCAACACTTGATTACATATTTATTGAAACTTAACCTTCTTACATGTTTAACATAAGTAGTATCTATTTCCAAGAGATTCTGGTTTTGTAGAAGTGAGCAGCTTCATCTTACCATCACAACATGGATCTGTGCATGGTAATAGGTTGGTTGTGCAGTTATAAGCCATGTGATCAGCTTCCCCGCATGAGTAGCAGTAAAATTGCTTCTCTTTTAACCACTTTTCATCATCTGGTAAAGTTAGTGGAATAGGTGGTGGAATACCTTGGTGTGAAGCTACATAAGCATCTAACCAGATGAAAACTCCACAGTAGTTGCACTTCACATAAGGTTGAAATCCAGTTTTTCCTTTTATTGCTTTTCTAAGAAACACGTACCCCTTGCAGTTGGTTAGTGTGTATTTTGTACCTTCCCAAGGACAATCTCTGGCAACATGACCAGCAGAAATACATAGAGAACACTTGGTAATTGGTGATGAGCTTGAACCCTCCATTTTTTATGTTTTGTGTAAATTTTTTTCAAAAATTGAGTTGTTGAAGAAGAAGATGAGAATTTGCAGGTGATGGTGGTGAAAGTAGGATATGCACATGTGCTTTTATAACAGGAATGCCAACGGTCATTTTTTTTTTGAAAAATCTAAAAATCCGACCGCTGGATCTGAATAAAGGTACTCATAGGATAATGTTGAAGGCATGTGAGTTTTAAAACACTCACGTGTTAACGGCATCGTTAACGACGTTAAGTATTAATTTATTTAATTTTAAAAAAAATATATAAACGGAAGTCAGTACTTTAACTTTGACATCCAGTGTGAACAGTGATTCCAGGTACTAAAGTCTAACGTTGTATAAATGTAAGTAAAAACACTAAATCTGGTCAAAACCCAGGTACCAAAGTCTAATTAACCCTTTCTTTAAACTCGTCTGCATATCCTCTGTAAAAATGGGTTTAAATGAGTTTAGAGGAGCACGTATGGCTCATGTGCTTCGTTAGCTAAATATATTTAACTAAAATAAAAATTAATTTAAATAACGATTAAGACGGTCAACTACGGTCTTGGATACCAAACTCTGATATTAAACTTTTTGGGAATTAAACGTAACTTTGGTCATAAAGTTGGGTACTAAAGTCTAAATAATCCTTAAAAAAAATCTAAATACAAATAAAGTGGTATTGTTATGTAGTTTGTTGTAAATGATTGGTACTTGTCCTGCTAGTTCCCTGTCCAACCATTTATGTATCTTTTGAAAGTATGATCTCGTGAAAGTCTTTAATATTAAAAATGTGAAAATATTCGAGGAATCCAAGTTTGATTCTTTTCTCTTTTAGAAACCCATCACTAAGATGATATATATGTGTAGCCCAAAATATAAGATTCACGATTAAGATTAATAGTTTTAGATTGAATTTATATTTTCACATTTTTAACATGACTAAATTAATCTTATTTAGTTAAGTATTATTAATAAAAATATATTTTAACAAATTTCAAACTCTAAATCATTGATATGCCCTTTTGACGTAGGGGGAATTAAGTATCATTACTAAACATACTTAACCAGCAACATAATAACAAAATTAAGTACAGCCCCAGTTCTTCCGAAGGTGATCGATGTTATATTCACTATTCTCAAAAGTGATAACTACATCTTCCACGACAACGATATGTGAAAACAACCATTTATATATCATTCAAAAGTGAAAACTGCATCTTTCACGACTAGAATTTTTACAAATCTCATCTTGATACTTATTTCAAGAGAAAACCCGAATTTTCACTTATAGGACATGACGTTATTTTTATGAAAACTGGAATTTTCATCGCAACGTAAAATATCAAACTTTCACACTATTCACATGTGAAAACCCTTTCAACGCCTATTTTTTAGGCGAAAAATCAAATTATCCTGCTATGATATGGTGAGAACTTATTGATTAAGGATATCGGAATAGAGATAGAGTCAATATTGCCGTAAGGGAGACCCATAAAGTCTTGAATAGCTTCTTATAAGGCATTACTTATGGTGGCATAGTGACCAAAGTAGCTCCAGTTTACTTAATGAACAAAAAAATAATTCTGGATGCATTTTACCGAATAAATAAAGATCAACAATCTTAGATTGAGAAGTTACGTAAATTATACTAAGATTATTTTCATAAAAAGTAACCCAACACCATCCAAAACTAGAATTCAAATCAACATAATGTTGAAAAAAATTATTCCTGTATCAGAAAAACAAACCAAAAACCAGAAGCTTCACAATTGTTAACGTTAGCGCAAATATCACAATCACACAAAGCACAGAGAGGAGGAGTCGCCTGTTCAACAGACTGCCCGTAACTCGATATTTGCCAGGTACACTTTAGAAAAGTGTTGCTATACCTTTAAATTTGACAAATCGAATCCAGGATAAAACCTCCTGATACCAACCCAGTTAGCAAGACTCATCGGCCCATTGTGAACTTAACAGAAGAATAAGATAAAAATTAAATCTAGTGAGCACAACAAAGCGAGAAGAGGGGAAAAGACGACAGGATAGTAGCTGCGTCTGGGGTAAGTTGAAAATGAAAATTCTTTTTCTTTTATAGACAAATTTGAGAGAAGAGAATTAAATTGTATTTATGAAAAATCTTTTAATTTAATTCTCATTAATTCACATAAATAATAAAACGGTTTTTAATTCACATAAATAATGAAACGGTTTTAATATTTATTATATGAATTTAAAATAAAACCATTAACTCTTGATAGGCACACGCTGGGCACACGCCGGCTCACGCCAAGCATACGATGGCTCACGCCATCTCACGCAAAACACACGTAAAAAACACACGCAAGCTCTGCAAGCCCGCGTGCGTGCTTCGGCGCGAAGCACCGCACATGTGTGAATTTGCCCACTAGCCCATTCCCTTAGTCTATATCCAATCCACACGTTTTTCCCTTAGAAGCAACTTTCGTGGTAATTAGATAGACTTCATCCTTGGTTTATCCCATGCGGGACAAACCAAAGGTTTCTCATTCACATAGAAGTGAAAAATGGATTTTTTATTTCCACACACAATATAGGCTAGTGACCCTTTAGTCCCATCAAGATAATTTTTGTAACAAAATATTTTTTTTGTAAATAAGCAATAAATTCATTTTTAATTCTAACAATCCCCCACATGAATGAAGACAGCGATAAATCAGAAAACCGGAAAACGAGAAATACCTCTTAAGCAATAGGTGACCATATGGAATTGAACCTTTGCTTAGTGAGAAGTACCGGAAGTACTTGATGGACAGTGAACGCGATGTCTTGAACTGCCATCGTTTGGTGTAGTTCTTCAATAGCTCCTTACGCGAGATATCTCTCAAGATTTCTGTTAAGTTCACGCCGTTGTGTCCGTTTTGGCCCTGGACATATCCCGTTTCTCAGAATGCTCTAGAGAATCAGCTCAGTTCTCATAGGAAGCGACCCACTTCCTCATTCAGATAGGTGAGTTTTATCAAGAGTGTTAACTGCTACACCCCATTTCAATCTTAAATTGAAACTATATAACTCATTAAGACTTTACAATAAGTCATCCTCACATGCAGTCACACTATCACGTCTACACCATAGGGAAGGGACAGAGAAATTGATTTTCTGATAATGTTTAATTTTTACCCACCACAAATAGTTGTCTCATTCAAAACCTTGATCTTGGGATCTCCAGTCAGCAAGGTTGAGTATCCTTCATGGAAAGTTTTAATTGATGAGCTTAAGTCCCATCCCCCTCGATGCATTACTAACTATCTCCTTGGACAAGCCTTTCGTCAAAGGGTCTGCGATATTCTCCTTAGACCTCACAAAGTCAACAGAAATAACGCCATTCGAGATTAATTGTTTTTAGAGAATTGTGTATTCTCCGAATATGAATGGATTTTCCATTATAATTGTTATTTTTTATAATTAGCTATTGTAGCTTGACAATCACAGTGTATAGATATAGCTGGCACAGGCCTATGCTAGAGAGGAATGTCTTCTAAAAAGCATCTTAGCCAAGCGGGCTTCCTCTCCTGCTTTATCTAATGCAATAAACTCGGATTCCATAGTGGACCGAGCGATACAGGTCTGTTTGGAACTCTTCCAAGACACTGATCCACATCTTACAGTGAAAACGTATCCACTCCTAGATTTGAACTCCTCTGAGTCTGCTATCCAGTTTGCATTACGATGTCCTTCAAGGACTGCAGAGTATCTCTTATAACTCAAACAAAGTTTAGAGTGTATTTTTGATACCTTAACACTCTAAAAAGTGCATCCCAGTGCTCCTATCAAATTGGTTATATTTTCTAAGTACAGATTCAATGTAATGAGATTGACTAAGACTATATATATTAGACTCTCTTCTAATTTTCATCCCTAAGATTTCATCTGAGGGACCTAAGGCTTTCATGTCAAAGTATCATTCAACATGTTCTTAGTGGAATAAATTACATCTATGGTTGTATCCAGTATAATCATATGATCAACATACAGGCATACAAACGCACAGGTATCATTCACAAGTTTGGGGTAAACATACTTGTCATATTCATTTATTTTAAACCCACTAGAAATCATTACATGATCAAAAAATTTATTCTCTAAAAGATTTCTCTATTCTAAATCATTTGCCTCTTCAATGCTCAACTTCATCTTCCTAAAGAAGTAGAGTGTGACACGTAGAAAAGACATCTAGGGGATCAACACATATCATGCGAGATTCAGATTTCAAGGAAAAATAATTTTTCCAAAGAAAACAACATCCCTAGATTCCTCAGCAGTATTCACATCAATTTCTGAAGTATCAGAACTCGCAACCCTAAACATTTAATCAGTATTGTGTTCAGAATATCACATGAAGACACAATTAACAGATTTGAGTTCTATCTTTGTCCTCTTAGGTGGAGGGATAGAAACCTTAGCCAAGCACTCCCCACATTTTTTTGGAGTGTGCAAAATAGGATTTCCTATATTTATAGAATTCATTTGGATATTTATCTGATCCTTTAAAATATACTTTGTTCGGGACAAAGCCAGCTGAGAGGACGGTCTCCCCCCACAATTCGCAGTTATTCATGAACTAATTCATGGCTTTATCATCTCCTTAGTGGATTATATTTTCACCTCTAGTTTGAACTGAGTTCAAGTCAACTAGGTCTGAGGAATTAATTCTATGTGTTTAGAATTTTTCCTGAATATTTTTCTTATAAGACATTTTAACATAATTTAATTTTATGTATATTTAACCTCTATGTTTATTTTCCAAAATTAAATTTGGGAATTCAGCCTATGCTTGCCAACTTTGTTCATTGAATAACATGACCATGTCTGCCATGTCAAACATCCAATGCCACACACACATAAAATGAATCAATTTTATTTATTTAAATTGATGTTACATCTAATTTGTAAAAACTCTCTGTTTTATAGCTCTTTCCACTGAGTTACACTATTTTTTTTTTCCAGATTCATAAATAACCTTATCATCTAATATACTATAACATACAAGAATTTTACAGATGTCCGGAACATGAACAATTTCTTCAATGTGAGAATTTTGTCGAAAATTGAGCTTCAGCCCAACTTTGTATTTTTTTTTTCACAACCCGTGTTGCGGACAAGTTACCCATATAGAGCTTTTCTCCTTCCCCTACCTTCTGATAGGAGGTGAACACATCTTTGTTTCCGTGGATATGCTTGGTAGCACCAGAGTCTACCCACCAGTCTCTCACATTGGTTACCACTTTGACTTCAGACACTGTACCAAAAAACTTGTTCTAAAGATTTTTCATAATAATTTGGCATTATTTTATTTTATTTCTCTATAAATAAAATCCTTACGATTTCTATAAATATTGCCTAATTTAGTATGACTATGATTTATTTATAATCAAATAATATGCATGCTCCATGTAAATTCATTTTAGCGCATGATAACTACGTTTTATTATGCACATACAAATTGTCTTGATTTTATGCATTAAATTTAATGCATCTCAACGTTTCAACAAACGTGTCCTACGGTTGTTAATTTTAGTGTTTTAACCGTTCTAATAACTTCAAGACATCATGCATACAATTCAAATATATTATGATTATAATTAATAAATCATACCTGATTATCGTTGCTACCGCCAATTGAGCGAGAAAGTTTCCCTTTTAGCCATGGACTCTCCATTTCTCGGCAACACAAACAATCATTATTCATCCCTGAAAAGAGGAGAAATTTTCGGACATGACGATACCAACAAACCAGGTGAAGTAGATGACCACCCAACCCCATACAAGACTTGCCGGTCCTGCTTACTTGGTTGCATCTTCAAGTCCAGGCCCAATAAATTGAACAACCCATTTACAACCTAGTCCAATGAGTATTCCAACCCACATTCCCAGGGGTGGAAAGATCACCGTCATTTTCTTCTATCAGTCAGATCGTGAAACTGAATCTCCATGGCTAGTCCAAAATCCGCAAGCTTCATCTTCCCTGCCGCCGTAAGAAGTATATTCCCAGGCTTTATATCTCGATGAACCACGCCCATTTCATGACAATACTTGATCACTAACATCAACTCTTTCAGCAAATTAGCAGCCTGTTGCTCTGAATACTGCCTTTCTCTCACCATCTGATCAAGGGTATGTCATCTCGGAGGTTTATCTTGCAAATTGAACAGGCTCACTGAAGTTGGAGTGACAGCAAATAGTTGAAGATCTTGGCCATTAACTCGGAACCCTAACCTTGAAGAAGCATCAGCCTTGTCTGTAACAGCCTCTACCTGAAGCCAAAATCAGAATTTATTCACGATCATTCACTCGGGAAATTTAGCGAGAACCTTCAGTGCATTTAGGCTAGTGTTCTATGCATGAATTGCTGGTGAATTGAAACACCAATTCTCCTTCCCTGCAAGTTGCGAATCATCCATACATAACACATTCATCCAATCACTTTAACACTAGTCTCACCACTATCAGAAAATCAATCTCCTTGGTTTTAATTGAAACAACACCATCATCTCTACCTGACTTCTTAGCTTCTGATTCTTCTCTAATTCAAACCACATGCAATACAACTCACAATCATCAGCAATACCTTCTCTTCTCTGTATAAGCTTCAAGTGTTTTCATTTCGTTCAATTCACACAAACTTAATATCCTTCCTTCTATGTTCACAAAACCATACCAACTCCCCATCACAGGCATTGAACCACACTACTGGAATCATTCACCTCCATGGCAGTGACAGTTAACTTTCTCTTCTCACCAAACTCCAGTAACCATGTGAATGGTAGCAGCAACAGTTCTCTCGAGTTCAACTGAACCATCTCAAATCTTGTTTTTCAATTTGATTTCAGACTCGAACCATCATTCCCCATCAACCCTATAGCTTGATTCATACCACCATGAGCCTGTTACCTCTTGAATTCGAAATAAAACCAGAACCCAATCTTCAATTTATTGTTCTTGTTTGAACCCGTATCTCTGAAATCTTTTGGTATTATCAGCTTTTGAAGTTTTGATTTTTGATTTCGCCATTAATAGAGTTTTTTTTTTTCCTGTATAGATCTTCTTATGAATCTAGAATAAGAAGATTAAATCGATGGTCTAAAACTCCTTTCGCCTTTTTTTTCACTGAACTTCGAAATCTCACTGTATCTTTGTCTGAAATTGCTGTTAGTCATTTCTACAAAATAATTCTGTAAACCGTATGCGAACTGCAAAATGTTGGAGTATATCAGATATTGGAATAATCTGATTATACAAGATATTATTTTCTTGGATGAAAAAATTAAACCCTTTGTTTAATAACAACAAATTTCTTCAACCCATGAATTATTTCTCGTTTTCATTGTTACAGAAAATAAAATATCGAGTTAAGGTTGTTGGAGAAAATTATTCCTGTATCAGAAAAACAAACCAAAAACCAGAAGCTTCACAATTGTTAACGTTAGCGCAAATATCACAATCACACAAAGCACAGAGAGGAGGAGTCGCATGTTCAACAGACTGCCCTTAACTCGATATTTGCCAGGTACACTTTAGAAAAGTGTTGCTATACCTTTAAATTTGACAAATCGAATCCAGGATAAAACCTCCTGATACCAACATAGTTAGCAAGACTCGTCGGCCCATTGTGAACTTAACAGAAGAATAAGATAAAAATTAAATCTAGTGCGCACAACAAAGCGAGAAGAGGGGAAAAGACGACATGATAATAGCTGCGTCTGGGGTAAGTTGAAAATGAAAATTCTTTTTCTTTTATAGACAAGCTTGAGAGAAAAGAATTAAATTGTATTATTGAAAAATCTTTTAATTTAATTCTCATTAATTCACATAAATAATAAAACGGTTTTTAATTCACATAAATAATGAAATGGTTTTAATATTTATTATATGAATTTAAAATAAAACCATTAACTCTTGATAGGCACACGCTGGGCACACGCCGGCTCACGCCAAGCATACGATGGCTCACGCCAGTTCACGCAAAACACACGCAAAAAACACACGCAAGCTCTGCAAGCCCGCGTGCGTGCTTCGGTGCGAAGCACCGCACATGTGTGAATTTGTCCACTAGCCCATTCCCTTAGTCTATATCCAATCCACACGTTTTTCACTTAGAAGCAACTTTCGTGGTAATTAGATAGACTTCATCCTTGGTTTATCCCATGCGGGACAAACCAAAGGTTTCTCATTCACATAGAAGTGAAAAATGGATTTTTTATTTCCACACACAATATAGGCTAGTGAGCCTTTGGTCCCATCAAGATAATTTTTATAACAAAATATTTTTTTATAAATAAGCAATAAATTCATTTTTAATTCTAACACATAAAAAAGATTAAGAGTAAGAAATATGGATTACTTAAAGAAACACTGTAACATTGTTAATGGAAGTAAAAAATATAAACAAGATGTAGTGTCTTCACTTTTCCGTTTCCATTTCACTACCTTTTCAGAATCAGATTCCTTCAATGATGGTAGCACTATAGAACAGTGGTGATAATTAAATATTTTTCGAAGAGGGAAAACAGTGAAGAAACTTGTTGATCAATCTAAATAATTAACGATGAACAAGAGTGATAATTAAGATTCTTTTAACTGCGAAAAAGATTGTTTAAGTATAGAGTTTAAGCTTTAAAACAATGTTGATGAAAGGGTTTTGCGGAGTCAAACAAGGCGTTATTAATAACGAGGTAAAGCGACGATTTTTTTGTGATAAAGATAAATTTAAAATATTATACAACTATTTATAAAATCGGTGAAAGAAATAATTAATACTCCTTCTGCGCAACGAGTATAAACAACAATATCAAATTTATTAAAAAATCGGAGGTGTTTTTATTATTTAAGGCACAAATTTCGAAAATTTGATACATAACCATTATGCAGCCACCACAAATGATGAATAACACATTATGAAGCCACCACAAAGGATGCAGATTATGCAACCATATTTTGCTTTATGCATCCACGAATTTGCCTTTGCAACCACTAAAACGATGTATATGCCTAAAGATATCATTCCAACAAAAAAAAGATGCATCACGAATTATGAAGCCACCATAAAGGATGCATAACAATTTATGCAGTCATATTTTGGTTCATGCATCCACTAATTGGTTATGCAACCACTAAAACGATGTATATGCCTCAAAATAACATTCCAACAAAAGAAAAGATGTATAACGCGTTTGCAGTCAGTTTTCTCTATTGCATAACAGGTTATGCAGCCATTTTTTGGTTGATTTCAGTGCTAACAAATATAGTTGATGCATAATGCATTATGCAATAATTTTCTCGGATGCATAACAGGTTATGCATTCATTTTCTCGTATGTATAAAAGATTATGCATCCATTTTTTTATCTGAATGCTAACAAAAAATTGCATAATACGTTATGCAGCTATTTTTTCGACTGAATAACAGGTTATGCAGACATTTTTGTAGTTGCATAACATGTTATGCAGACATTTTTTGATGGATTTCAGTTTAAACAAAAAAAGTTGATGTATAATACGTTGTGCAACCATTTTCTTGGATGCATAACAGGTTAAGCAGTCATTTTTATAGCTTCATAGCATATTATCAAGCCACTATAAAAAAAAAACTTACGAAAATCTTTCAATTACAATGAATGATAAGTCTTATAATTACAACATCAAGATTTCAATTATAAATAAAAATAAGCTATTTTACCATGTAAGTGTAGTTTGAAAACCATTTAGAACACTAGTATCATTTGTAAGCTTATGGAAAATATATGAATCTTGTAAATGAGATGGGGGAGAGTTTCAAAACCAAAAAAGAGTTATCAAGGCTTTTGTTTGGCATGAGCTGGTAAATAAGTAGCTTCTCTTCATCTTTGATGCATAAACCAAGGAGCCTAACGAGATTCATATGTTGGAGCTTAGCCACTGATAAAACCCCATTCTTAAACTCTTGTACACCTTGTCCAAAGTTACTAGGGAGCCTCTTTAATGTTATTTCTTGTCCATATGGTAGCCTACCCTGTGTAGATATTAGCAACTATGATATTAGATTCTAATATTTGACATTTACATTTCGTGGTATGACATCCACCTTTTAAAGATTGCTACATAACCTGTTATGCACCTTTCGGTTTGTTGCATAACTTGTTATGCAGCTACTTTAATTTGCGTAACCTGTTATGCACCTTTTAAAGATGGTTGCATAACTTCTTATGCAACTACTTTAATCTGCGTAACCTGTTATGCACTCTTTAACTTGATAAGTATTACAGTTAAAATATAAAGAATACAATTACTTAGCCATCGGCAACACCATAAAAAAATCAGGTACTAGCAGCTACACATATGTACGTAAGCTACAATAAGTTTTATTACATTATAAAGGTGATATTTAACCACTTTAATAAGGTCATTCATATTCCTGGTTTTTTCAGTGAACATACTAGCCTTATATTCATTCCAAATTACCCGAATGACTGCAACCGGAAACATGTTCCACAATTGAGCTGTAACATTTGAATCCAAAGATTGCCAAGCAAAAAGAAAGGAAGTAATGACTGCTGGAAAAGTGAACTGCCAAGTTAGTGCCCGTAATAATTGATTCCAAACCTCCAAAGCAAAAGAGAAGGACATGAACAAATGAGAGACAAACTCATTTGCACAACAGATAACACAATTTTGAAGTGGTAGCATTTTCTATAACAAAATAAATAAGATATGTGAGGGTATTAAATTCCTAACACCACGTGTTCAAATACTATGGAAAGAATATTGGATTATGATGGAATGAGAAACACTGAAACAAAACTCATTAGATAAATACTGAAACAGACACCTTCGTTGCATGACAGACACACAAGTTACGGGAAAGCATGGCACACTGTACGAAATAGATACCTTCGTTGCATAACAGACATGCAAGTTGTGGGAAATCATGACACAAGAATAGAACTGACAAACATCGATGATGATAGACAATCTCAGTTGTGCAGGTTGCGGAACAGAAGAAGCTAAAACATGACAAGTCACTTTCAATGGCCACATGTCGGACATGCCAAATTCTAAAGATGATAATGTCACTTTCAATGGCCACATGTCGGATATGCCATAATTCTAATAAGACTGCAGCATTCATCGAAATCCAAAAGCAATAACTTGAATACAAATCCGTTGAAGGGGTGCGGGTCACCAAGCGGGAAACTAAGGGAAATAAGAAGTACGCATGTCAAGTCTTGCGGGAAATATAAATAAGAATAATAAGCTTCGTTCCGAAGTCTGGATAAGAACTAATAGGTGGAAAGAAAGAAGAGGGGGGCCCATGATATTTACTATAAATATCAATCTCCAAAAACAGAAAGAGGGAACGGAAAATTTGGGAGAAGGAACATATGATCAGAGGAAAAAATTTAGGTATGGGATTTGTGTCAATTAATTATTTTCGGAGTTCAATCATTCTTTGATGAATATTACATGATGCATATAGCATTTTATCCTTTTGTAACATACAATCATCAATAAAACATCCAAATCTTTTATCACCCGTGGATGTAGTCAGTCCGTTGTCGAACCACGTTAAATTTCTATTCTTTTAATTTCTTGCATTTAATCTTTATCTTCTTATTGATTTTGGTTTATTGGTTTATCATGTGATTCATGTCATTGTGTCACCAAGATATATTTTTGGTAATCACAATTTGGCGCTAGAAACAGGAAAGTAGTAAAGAATTTATTCTACCTGATCTAAATCTTTTACCTTTTAAGTTTTGACTTTATTATCCGTTAAGAAAACCCTTGCGTCTTTGATTTACAATAGATTTCATTTATTTTCATGGTTTTGATTATTTTAGATGTTCTCTCAACCATGAGTTTGAAAACTTTGCTCATAAACTTCCACCAAAGTATTATGTTTTTAACGATTTTGCAAAAATAATTTGGCTTTAAACCATTAAATTTTTGTGTCTCTAATTCAATTGATTATATAAATTAAAATTGTTCTGCAGCTAGCTAGTTTTGATTCTCGTCAAAATAGAAAAATAAGTTTTGAATTGAATTTCTAAACTTGCTTTTGACTTGTTTGCAAAACTGATTTGATGAACCTTTGAAACCTGATTTAAATTGGAAATTTGTCTAACTTTTATGTGATATATCAAATTTTAATTAAAACTATATTTTTTCTATCAATCAAATTATTTCATATATATAAATTGCGGATGTTAAAATTTTATAAAGCATTTATCTCATTATCTGAACTTTTATTAGAACATCAACAAAGAAATTTCTACAACAACATCAGATTGAGCAAAGAAGTCATTATAATATACCAATAGAAATTAAATAAATGGAGACAGCCGTAAACAAAACATTACAAGAACAAGAAGTCGATGTAACAAATTTGAGTAATCAAACAATGAGGACTGGAAGAAAAACTCTTCATCAACCAGATAGAGAAATTGTACAAGAGTCCCAAGGACCGCAACCCTTTGATCGGACAATACAAAATAGAAACAAAAAATACTGAAGTTGCGAATATTATTCCGTTATAAATAAACGAAACAAGGAATCAATTACAAGAGGCAAACGGAGTAGAGCGATTGAAGAAACTGCAAGATGAAATGATAGAACCAAACATTCCAATTAACCAATCAATTGATAGCAACAGAACAATGCAACAACCACATGTAGAAGCACCACAAAACATGATTGATCCCATCAATCAATTATTTGAAGAATTGAATGTAATGCGTAAGGCTCAAAAAACTTATGCAGAAACAATTGATCTTCTAACGCAAGAAAATCAGATGTTCAGTCATAAAGCCCGACAGGATGCGGAAGCATTTGTTACAAGGTTACAGGGGCAATAAGTAAGTTCAAAAAGATCTGCAGAAAGCAAAATGAGGATCAATAGAGATCAAAGGGTGATGATAGTTGAACCGGTAGATGATACATATGTTTATCCAAAACGAAACAGGTTTAATCAGAGGTATGAGCCCGATAAACCAGATTTTGATGACTCAAAACCGCAGAACAACATGTGGAACAAATATTTTGAGGATTTGGAAGAAATGAAAGAGGAACTAAAAACCTTGAAAAACAAATAAGAGGGAGGACGTCTTGAGGAAGTATTAAAAGAGTCCAGTAGAACACCATTGGCACCGCACCTTGCGCTTGCATCCATCCCGCACAAATGCACTCTCCCCATCTTTGAATGTTACGATGGAACAAAGGATCCCGTAGCTCACTTAAAATATTATAACCGCAATATGACCTGCTGGGAGCAAAACGATATTATCAAGTGTCGACATTTTTCCTCTAGTTTGAAAGGATCTGCATTAACATGGTACGACAATCTACCAGAAGGAACAATACATTCATATACAAAATTGACCCGAAAATTCTTGGAGACGCATATGTACAACAAACCCGTAAATGCTGAAATGGATAAATTATTTTCCCTTGGGTCTTGGACAGATGAAACTATCCGAGATTACACAGATCGATGGCAGGCAATTTGTCAAGCAATAGGTAATGTTAGTCCAGAAATCTCTATTAATTGTTACAAATGGGGAATATCAAAAGGCACGAGCCCGCTTTTCATAGATATTCATGGAGAAGATCCAAAAACTAAAGGGGATCTAAGGGTAATATTCAAAAAATATGCAAGGTTACAAGATATATAAAAACAGAATCCAAGAGCAGTTTCTCAACATCAGAGAGTTGCAAACAGAACAAATTATGTGGAACCGGCAACGAGTTCTGGAAAGTGAGTTGCTGGTGAAAATCCATATAATGAATTTAAGCGAGGCAGAGTGGATGAGGAAAGAAAGATCAACCAGCAATTTGAGGGTCGAGTTTTTACAAGCTCAACACCCCGTATTCACAAATTTTAAATACAATTAGAAACATGCAAGATTTTGAATGGCCATGGACGAAAGGAAAGCAACCACCACACACATAAAGTTCTAAAGATTATTGTGGATATCATTGTTTTTACGGTCATCCCACAAACAGATGCAGAAATTTAAAATTGCAAGTATAGAAGTTAATTGATGCGGGAGAACTGAAGGAATTTCTTTATTTACATGATCCTCCATCAAGGCTGAACACAGGGAAGACTGTAAATATTTCGGAAAATAACCGAACCATCAACACGATTTCCTACATAGAGTCAAATCAATTATCTATGAACACAGCAATTGATAAGAAGTTGCGTAAAAGAATTGACAGTCATGAAGCTTTTAAATTTGCCGGAAGAATGACATAAACGTGGGAGGAATGGATGGCTTCCCCATTTAGGGTTGCACATGGCTCGGTTCGGTTCGGTTTTTGCCCTAACCATTACCAAATCGAGAGTCTCGGTTTTTCGGTTTTGAAAACCGAGTGTCACCATTAAGCTTTTTGGTTCAATTCGGTTTTGACCGTCTCGGTTTCGGTTTCGGTTTCGGTTTTAACCGATTTTTTTTAGATTTTTTTTTTAATAAAACAACCAACTCATGTTCCATTCACACATTATTCCTTCCTAATCCATTTCTACCATTTTTTTCCTAGACCTTTACTAGAAGAAACATAAACCAAACGAGAACACTAAAATTAAACGATGTAAGATCTAACTACTAGTAAGTTGGACTTGCAGAAATTCAGTTCCATGTCATCAGCTAATAGGTAAAATCTGGATGAATAATAGTTGATATTTGGCTACGTTCAGTCTCAATTTTTTACGCTGTACATCTCATATCACGTAGTAGTTTGAAACTTCAAATGCTTCAGCTTGTTAGCTTATATATGATTATACTAATCCTTTCATCTTTGGAAAACAGACTGTATATCGGAGAAATGGAAATCTATACTACCGTACGAGCACCCAGAAAGCACTAACAAATGAACAGAGTACGAAACCTTTTGGTAGGATTTTAGCCATCATTATGTAGTAACCATTTTTTTAACCAGTTCGGAGAGAGGCGCAGGAAGAAAGAATGAAACAAATCTAGGTTTTTTCTTTTTATATATTAGGGTTAGAGATTAACGGCTAAAAACCCTCTGAATCCAATGGCTATTATTAATCGGTTTTTTCGGGTTTTTTGGTTCGGTTCTAGGGTAGGACCAAAACCGAACCAAAATTAACCGTTTTTTTTTCGTAACCGTTCATCACCATTTAGATATTCGGTTCGGTCTTTTTTGGTTCGGTTCGGTACGGTTTTGTCGGTTTTTCGGTTTTTTGTGCAGCCCTATCCCCATTAACTTTTTTAGCGGGTGAAGTTAATCAAGAAATTGAGACACAGAATGATCCGCTGGTTCTCACTTTACCAATGTCTGGATGGAATGTGAAGAAGATCCTCATGGATGGGGGAAGTTCACTTAATGTGTTATTTTGTGACACATTTCAAAAAATGGGACTTAAGGACGATCAACTCACACCCTCTTGTTACACTATTGTCTTTTTACTTGAAGTCATGGCGGTACCAATAAGTGTTTTAACCAAATTCAGTGTAGTAGAGGCACCGTCCCCATAAAATGCAATATTGCCAGACATTGGGTTGCACCAATTGAAAGGAATAACCGCAACTTATCATCAATATTTGCGATACCCAACACCACAAGGAGAAATAGAAATAAAGGGGGATCAAAATATTGCAAGATCTTGCATCCTCATAGAGACACACATGAATGATGAACGAATTCAACAACAACAAGAGAGAAAGAAAGAACGAAAAATCAAAGCAAAAGAAGAGGCAATAAATCAGTATCTGACTGAGACTGCGGGTATAGGATCAGTGAATGGAAGGGAGCATATAAAAAACTAAGGAAAGAGGCAGTATTCCATAATAGCAATCAAAGGGAGCTCCCACATTTTTAGGAGATCCCAAATCCATTTTTTCAGCAGTTGAAGAAACTAAGAATGTCAATATAGGAACAAAAGAATCCCCGAGAATAATCAAGATTGGAACACTAATGGAATCAGAAAGGTAACATGATTTGGTTATTCTACTTAGAGATTATGTAGATATTTTCGCATGGAAATGGAGGATATGCCAGACATTGATCCAAGTATCGTTCGTCACGAATTACATATACATCCATGCACTATACCATTTCGGCAGCGTATACGCAAAATGGCGCTCGAGTATCATTTATCAGTTGAAAAGGAACTAAAGAAACTCATGGATGCGGGATTTATTTGAGAGGTGCTATACCCAACCAGGATATCCAATATGGTAATTGTACCAAAGAAGAATGGAGGAGTAAGGATTTGTATAGACTTCACCAATTTGAATAAGTCATGCCCTAAAGATAGTTATCCGCTTCCTAACATTGATCAATTAGTAGATGCAGTTGAAGGACACGAGGCTTTATCTTTCATGGATGGACATTCAGGGTATAATCAAATTGTTTTAGCTGAAGAAGATCAAGAACATGTGCATTTTTTACTCTGCATGGTTTGTACTGCTATACTAGAATGCCATTTGGACTAAGGAATACAGGAGCAACCTATCAGCGAATGGTAGATGCAATCTTTAAACCATGGATAGGCCGCACCTTGGAAGTCTATGTTGATGATATGCTAATAAAAAGTAAACTTTCAAAGGATCATTTACAAGATTTAAGAGAAATGTTTGAAGCTCTACGCAAATATAAAATGAAAGTTAATCCGGATAAATGCATTTTTGGAGTTACATCTGGGAAGTTCTTGGGTTACTTGGTCACAAAAAAAGGGATTCAAGTTGATCCAGCAAAAATACAAGCAATTGTTAATATGCCATCTCCAAAGAATGTAAAAGAAGTACAAAAATCAAATGGATGTTTAGCTGTACTTAACAGATTCATTGCCAGATCATCAGACAAATGTGAACCATTTTTTGACACACTGAAAAAGAAAAGCAAATTTGTATGGAATGAAAATTGTGAGCAAGCCTTTCAAAACATCAAAGCTTATCTCGCCACACTACCTGCATTACAAAAACCGAAGCCTGAAGAGGTACTGGCCTTGTACATAGCTGCAACAGAAGATGTTGTAAGTGCGGTATTGGTACGAACAAATGAGAAAGTAGAGAAACCATTGTATTATATTAGTAAAACTTTTAATCTTGCAGAAAGGAATTACACAAAAATTGAACAATTGATATTATCACTGGTTTTTGCCATACAAAAATTGCGCACATATTCTCTAACACACTATGTGCGGGTACCAAGTAAAGCTCCGCTAGAATCTGTACTAAAGAATGCGGGAAAGGTAGGGAGAATAGCGAAATGAAATGCACAATTGGAGCAATTCCATATCATATTTGAAATACAAACTGCATAAAAATCACAATTCTTGGCAGATTTCCTTGCGGATTTACCACTGGATGACGATTTTGAAATCCAAGGTTTGTCGGGGATAAAAGACGATGATTCCCAAGATATTCTGAGTTCTGTTAACTCCCGCAGGTGGGAAGTATTTTTTTAAGGGGAACGAAATACAGAATGAACGGGAATCGGAATTGTGATTACAACCCCTACAGGAGAACGAATGGTGCATGCATTTCGCCTTGAATTCGGTGAACACACAAATAATATAGTAGAATATGAGGATGTGATTCATGCCCTTCAGCTCATCATCGAGTTGGGAATAAGTGATGTACGACTTACAAGTGATTCACAATTGATAATTCGGCAGGTTGAGTTGAAATATCAAGCGCTTGATGAAGACTTGATAGAATACAAGAATCTTGTTAAAAAATTGGCATCTCAAATTCCAAATATGATTTTTCGACATTTATCCAGAGAGAAAAATCGCCATGTTCATGCATTAGCATTCATTTCTTTAATGATAAAAGATCAAAATACATCGGTAGTCAAAATTGGGCGCTTCTATGAGCCATCAATTAAGATATGGGCAGCCGAAAACATAAAAGAGGAAGTAGATGAAGATATTGAAGATGCATCCATTAAAGATGATGCAAACTTTTCACAGACACCAGAAAATGAATCATCTGAAGAAGATTGGAGGCTCCCGATACATAAGTACTTATAAAGTGGGATATTGCCCGTAAACACTAAGGATGCGAGAAAAGTGCAATCAAAATCTGTAAATTATTAATTGCGAGATAAAATTTTGTATCGCGGGTCTTTTTTGGTGCCGTTACTTCGGTGTTTGTCACAATAAGAAGGACAACGTGTTCTCACAAATATTCATTATGGAGATGCGGGAAATCATAACGGAAGATGATCACTCGCACTGAAAGCAAAGATGCAAGGGTATTACTGGACATTTATGCACTAAGATGCGGACAATCTGGTAAAAAGGTGCGAAGAATGTCAAGGCTTTGCAAAAAAAATTAAAGATCCCCCAACGGAACTCAATTTTGTACTCAGCCCATGGTCGTTTGCAAAATGGGGAGTAGATATCGTTGGGCCCTTAGTGGAAGGCACACAAAAAAAGAAAATACTTGATCGTAGCAACTGATTATTTCACTGAATGGGTTGAAGCCAAAGCTCTTGCTCGCATTAGAGATACGGATGTTTTTAAGTTTTTATTCGAATATATAATTTGCAGATTCGGAATCCCGGTAGCTATAGTCTCGGACAATGGACAACAACTACAAGGAAAAAATATTGATATGCTTTTCGAAGCGTTTAATACACAAAAGAACAAGTCCATTCCACTTTATCCCCAAAGTAACGGACAAGCTGAATCTACAAATAAAACTATTGTCATGAATCTAAAAAAGACTCTAGATGGACATCATAAACGATGGTGCGAGCAGCTTCATAACACTTTATGGGAATATCGCACGACGAGAAGAGAAACCACTGGAGAATCACCATTTTTTCTCACCTATGGAGCGAAAGCAGTTATTCCAACACAAATTATTTTACCCACAACAAGGACAGAAGCGTGGGAAAATAATTTAAACACATATCTAATGCTTGAGAAGTTGGATGACTCAGAAGAAAGAAGAGAGGTTACGCTCCAAAAAATGGAGAATTATCAGAGAAGGCTGGCAAGAGAATATAATAAGAAAGTAAAGTTGCGGAACTTTGTTGAATGGCAGTATTTTCTGCGACAAATCCCAGAATACCAAAGAGATAAAAAAGTGAAAAAATTTGCACCCACATGGGGAGGACCATATGTCATACAAGATATTGCCGGACAGGGCTCGTACCATTTGCGGAATATGAATGGAGAAGTCTTACGACATCCTTGGAACGCACAATATCTCAAACCATATTATCCATAACCAATAAAGCAATCATACAATAATTTGGCTTCATACTGGGTAAAGCAGAACAAATGCAATCTCTCTAGACATTCCATATAAATATTTACGAGTGTATGACTATTGGATCTTTCTTGAGCAAGAGATTCCTAACGTGACATTAATTATTGTATCAGGTACACTCCATCTCAGGAGGTACTCATTAGGGACCGCATCATTAATTTCCTCCTGGCCAGAGAGAAATTAGTCATGTGACTGTACCCTCAAAGGTAACCCAAGGTACAATATATTCCTTGTGGTTTCTCAATTCACACACTCATAACGCAAGCTAATTATGTATATATATATATTCGTTAATTGTATTGCAGGTACAATAATATGAGACAAAAAGGAAGCTTGCCAATACAATTCAGAAGAAGTAAAATATTAAGGAACGGAAGAATCTGCACTAGAAGAAGGATGTTTAGGGATGCGGCTATAAACTTTGGTGAATCCATCAGCTTTAACCCTATCTAGAGTATTGTTGATCGCTTTTGCAACTCCAACACGAGCTTCAATTTTTAACCAATAAATTTTAGCTTTTGCGGTTTCAAGCTCCTGCTTACACCTATTCACCTCGGCTACAAACTTTTGAACACGCTCCTCCCAATAAGATTTTCCCCCATGCTCCACAGCCAAGTCACGAGTAAAGCTCTCAACTTTCAAGGTTTCCAACTTCCATTTTTCCTCCGCTTCTTTAGTCTTAGAGGATATAATCTCAAGTTGGCATTGCTCCTCATTGGCTTTGACATTAACAAACTTCAGTTGTCCTTTGACTTCCTCCAACTTAGCATTGGCAGTATCAAGCTCCCCTTCATCCCTATCAGCTCTTGAGGCTGTATCTTTGAATTTTCCTCAAAACCTGCAATGTAAATGACAGATTAATCAATGCGGAAATGTTATTCAACTTTAAATATGCAATAAAATAAGATACCTCTTGCGAGGGATTCAAACTCTTTTAATTCGTGAACCATTGCATCTTTAGAATCATCGAGGAAGTCATATTCTCTTGAAAGTTTATGATAATTGTCGGTAAGATGCTGAAGATCTTGACGATATTGATCTAACTCCGCTTGTTTAAATAAGATATTGTCCCGCAACTGATTTGATTCGTTTGTACACCTTTCTATCATTTTATGTAAGCGGAAAATATCGCTTTCACGAAGAAGAATTATATCAGATAAGCTGCGGATTTTATCCTGAGCTTCCGCAAGTGCATTCCTTTTAGCATGAGCCTCTGAAGATGAATTATCTATGTCTTTAATAAGTTGCGCCATATAAGAAGAAAACTGTGAATTATGATGTGACCCGAAATGAGAAAATCCCGCAAGGATATTCTTGCGTTCCACACAGAGTTTGTGATTTTCTTCTTCCAATTTCTCTGATTATGCCCGCGCTTCAAGAACACAACCTTTAGTCCATAGAAGAGTAGCATCATATTCTTCCTTCTTGCGGATATAATCTACATGTAAAAGCGAGTGCTTCAATTCTAGATCTTCAAACTTTGATTTGGCTTGACTCATCATATCAACCAAGTTATTGAATCTCCTTGATCTCCATATTTTCTTTATTGATTTTTAATACATGTTCTGTCAGACGCTTATCTCTACGGTGCAGTCTATTCACGAGGTCTGAATCCCCCGCTGATCCCATAAAGTAATTCAGAAACATGCAAATAAAGTAAGAAAAATAACATGAGAGAAAAAACGTTAAACCTTGTTTTCGGAGATCTAATAACTGCTGATGAAGCGTATCATTTTTCCGCTTCAAGTCCGCGGCATCTTCTTTTGATCTGATTAATTTCTCCTCTACTTTCATAAACTGAGTCTCCAACTTTATGGATCGTCCTTTGAAAAATTTATAAGCTACATATACGACGTTCTGACCCCGAGCAAGATGCAATTTTCGGAATTAAAGCTATAAGTAAAAATAAAAATAAAATAAAATTTGAGGTCATTAAGATAATAAAAATACCTGCAAGATAGCTTGTTGCGGGAAGGAATATGCTCCACCATCCGCTAGAACAATCGTCTCCGCAAGAGAGGAAGGAAGGTTCATGTCAAAAGAAGATCAGACGGGATGGCCTTGGTCCTTTAACCAAGCTTCTTTTACTACTTCATACAGAGCAGACCACATCCATTCCCGTAGATTAGCAACCGCAGAGGTATCTATCTCCACTGGCCGAAAGTCGCATGGGACAAATAAAGACTTTTTGGACATAAACCAGCGAAAAGCCTCCTCCTCCTTATCTATAAGATTCTCATCTTCTGCTCTTCCTTTACCCTTATCACTGTGCAAGATTTCTTTATTCATATGAACTGCATCAGTGACAGCTGTGCTCTTGTCATTACCCTCGGTAGAAGTAGCTTCCACCGTAATATTTGCCGGTTCACCCTGAATTGCAGGATCCTCCTTATCAGATAGACCATCTTAACTCGCAGAAGGAAAGAGAAGATCATCTTCAAACAAATGGGAAAACTGAGAGGTGAGGTAGGAGAACTCATGATCTGCGGCCTGGTTCGAACAATTGTCCGCAACACCTGTAGTTTCCACCGCAGTATTAACCAGCTCCATGGGCTCAAAATTCACAGTAGATAAATTTTCAACATTCTGCTCCGAACCTGTCATCTGGGGCGAGACATCCTGCTCTTCCTCATTTTTTTCAGGTTCCACGAAACTAATATTCTCAATTCTCAACTTTGGTTGACAACGGGGTGAATCACGGATTTCTCCTTCCTCCCTATCAGTGGAAATACGGGGTGCAGCTTTAACTTTTTTCTGACCCTGTCAATGTACCGCAGGAACTCATTAAATAAGATTCATATAAATCATGTAAATTCATTTGGATAAGTCAATACCTTTTCTATTAAAGCTGCGGCTTTGCGCTTATTACCCGAACCACCTTTTGAACTCCCTTCAGCTTGCGGCTATAAAAAAAAAGAGAAAAAAAAGAAACAATTATATAATGTTTAAGACGTGATCTAGAAGAATAGAGAGAATTTTACACACCACATCGTCATACGGGAAAGAAAAGTCGTCGAAGTTTAACTTCCAAGGGAAGTAAGAATGAAGGCGTGATGTAAGGTTGTGGACCACACTGTCTTGAAAAAACCCATAAATCCATGGTCCCTCAATTATCAGAGGAGTGCGGTACCACATGAAGTCATGATCAATACATATCTTCTCCCGTAAAGGAGCCTGCGTCCCAGGCGACATTCAGCTTAGAATTATCATTTTCCCAGAGTAGACGAAATCCTTCGCCACCTTTGCGACCCGGTCCGACGCTCCACTTATTGTAATTCTTTATAGCAATAGCGTCAACATATGTAGCATGGAAATTATCCACAGTATAATGCTTACGTTCCGCAGGATTGGGAACGTAGCATGTGAAATTTGTTTCTCCCCTACTACGTTTACTACACTCATTCAGCACACGCCACCAATTCCCGTTGTATTGGGAAATAGACCAGACCAAACCATGCCTGGATTTATTTTGGCTCGTAAGAACCTCATACTAAGAATCCCCACTCTTATATAAAGGAAGCTTCAAGCCAGCGTGCAGCGCTCCCGCAGTTATTAATAATATGTTGACGTTATACTGAAATTTCTTCATCATATCAAGAGTAATCCCATCTCCTTCAACAGGATCGCAAATGGAAACTTTAAATTGTTGGAGTTGATGTTTATCTTTAAACTCTTCAATATTCATTGTCTTAAAGCTGAAGTTCTCGTTTAAACGTTTGCTCTTAGAAACTGGTCTATTGGCCGCAACAACTATATCATCAGTTCCTACCAAATCAGAAGATTAAACTTCTGAAGTAACATGTTGATCTCCCACTTTTTTTTTCTCGCAAAGTAGCGAGATGATTTCTTTTCTACATGTTGATCACCATGATGAGAGGCACCACCAGCAATATTACTATCATCTTTTCCAGATATGATGAATTTTACCTACATATGAAGGAATAAGAAAAGATAGATTCACTCTGATGAAAAGCAAGAATAAAACAGAAACCCTTCAAAACAGAAAAAAATCCTAAACGATACAGTCAAAAAGATTGATAGATGAACAAATACATTAAAAAATAAGTTAGGAATATTACCTGTAACAAAGTGAAGAACAGAAATCAAGTCAGATAACTGGATGAAAAGAAGACCTGATCCCGATGAAAGAAATCCTTAATCACGAGTTAATCAGCACAAACCGAATTAATCAAATCACGAGGAATCAATGAAAAGTTCAGTTTCAGAAGAATGGAAAAGAACATAAACTTTAAGAAGAAAAAGGCAAAGAAGACGAAGAATAAGATGAGAGATATGACAAGATTTTCATTAAATATGAAAGGATTGAAACTGACGAAACCGTTGAAAAAATAAAGTGAAGGAGAGAAGAACTTTATCAGAGACATGACTTTCACGAATCCGCCAAAAACTGTCAGAAAAGTAAACCTAAGCGTGAGAAGAAAATTTATTAGAGGCGTACGAATCGGAAAATTAATAATTATTTTTCCTTTTTCAAATTTCTACCATATGTAAAATTCAAAAGAAAAAATGGGCAAATTGTGAGGGTATTAAATCCCTAACACCATGTGTTCAAACACTATGGAAAGAATATTGGATTATGATGGAACAAGAAACACTAAAACAAAACTCATTAGATAAATACTGAAACAGATAGATTTTGGTTTATTGGTTTATCATGTGATTGTGTCACCAAGATAGATTTTTGATAATCACAGTATACATACTTTTAGCCAGACATCCCATGATGCAAAAAAATCATGTTGTAATCTACATGCACACTAGTTGTCTCTGAATGATCGATGTTGGGTGGATGAATAGATATGAATGTATATAGTCATACTAGTGATCGTGATTAATGATACTCTGCAAAAAGAAAACAGTATCAACGCTATAGATATGAATGTATATAGTCAACACTAGTGATCGTCATTTGAGTCCATAATTAGAAAATAAATAAACAATCCTTGCTAGAAGAAATGAGAAGGTCATCACAAGACAATAGTTAAACCGACATTTAATCTCTAATTCTTATCATTATCAAGTAGATTCCTGATCATGATCAATCCAGTTAGTTAATTTAACTAATTAACGACGTCCTGAAGCGGTTTTTCTATGAGAATCGAGGAAAATAGCAGCAACAGAATTGCCAAGTTCATTTTCTTCTGTAAATTTTCTCATACTGAATAAAATAAAATTTATTAAAGAAAACATAGTCACCAGAACAAGAATCAGAATTCCACGAAAGAAAAATTTAGTAAATAAAACAAAATATAAAACACTAAAAGCGACCGCAAATTTGTTTGAAGAATTTAAAATATGAGAATAACACCTAATTGATCAATAACAAGAGAGAGAAAAAATCAGAAAAATAAATAAATTAAGAGATCTCTTTCACTTTTATCCCTTCAGATCAAACTCAAACATAAAACATTAGTAAAACAACAAAATCTAATATGAAAAATGACAAATCGAATAAGAATGTTAAAATACCTTCCCGTTTTCCATTTTTAGAAGGATGAAGAAAAATGATCTTTACTGTTACCCCTTGTTCTCCTACTCCTTCACTTCTGGTAGAAGACGGCAACGAAGCCATGTGGTATTACAGCACTTCAAAACAAAACTGTATGATAGAATATTGATTCGCTCTTCAATAGTTAGATCTCATAGGGTTTAATCATTATTGATGGCAGAACTCCTTCCCTGTCAATTTTCGCTAAAATTATAAAAGAAAAAAAAAACAGATTTAAGAAACCTAAAAAACGTTAAAATTGAAAATGAAAAAAAAAGGAAAAAAAATAAAAAAGATGAGAACAAATTTTGAAACAACGAAAAAAAAAAAAAAAACTTCTTGATCCCAATGTCTCAGTTGCAAATTTTCATTTCAAAAAACCTAAGGTTATGTCTTTACTCTCCGATAAATATAAATTTAAGTAGAATAAATATATTTTTTTTCCGTTTCAGTAAAAATGATACTCCCTCCGTTTCAGGATAAGAGTTACTTTCTCTTTAAATTTTTGTTCCAATAAAAGAGTTACTTTCATTTTCAATATGACAAACTTCTAAAAATACCTTTCTTTATAAGTTTTTTTTGTTTTAATAAGAAGATATATATGTGGTATTAAACTTTATTGAGGGTAAATTTAGGAATAAATTAAAAAAAATATTCTCTCATCTTATCTTAATAATTGTTCAAATAGGAAAAATAATTTTTTTCCTGAAACGGGGGAGTAATACTTTTATTAAAACGGAAATAATATTATAAACGGAAAGGCAATTTGGTCGCTAAGAAAAAATGAAAATAATTTTTTGAAAATATGTACGTGTGAAAAATATTCTATGAGAAAATGGGTGCACGAGTAAGTTTCTTGGACAATGAGTTTATGAATGAAAAAATTGGATAAAAGAGGCTGACAGTAGATTTTACTTGTTATGTACTGTTGTTAAAATCAATACTTATTTATATACTGGGAAATATTTATGCTGATCTGGCAGATCGATATTTAGCCTTGGAGATACTGAGAACTGTGAAGCCACGTCATTTACCACCCTTTGGAAATGGTGCCTCCCGCCTCCGTAGCATTATGTTTGAAGCGAACTTGAAAGAAACATAAACCATTTCACCTAAACACCAATGATCAAAATCCAAAATCCAGACCACCCTTTGCAGACGGCCCCTCAGTATTATGTTTAAAGGGAACTTGATAAGAAATTGACACTGTTAGTAAATTAAAGAAGCACGACACGTGGAAGAGGATCAAGTTA
>JAJJMC010013841.1:1206812-1218482 GCA_023531435.1 Papaver californicum
CTCTTCAGTTTGAGATATCAAAGACACACTTTTATCCCATAAATCTCAGTTCAAAACTACACAGCAAACTTCTCACGTAAAGCATTTCCCTTCCCGCCAATTTTGTGAATATGAATTTAAAGAAGAGTTCCCCCAATCCAGCAGCTGGGTGCCTTTAACACTTTTTATGGGTGCCTTTAGTAATTTTCTTGGGTGCCTTTAACAACTTTTTGTGCCAATTTTTCCACAATTATTTATTTCTCAAAAATACCTACAAAGACATAAAAACCCATAAATAGTACAAAATCGAACACTATCAAAATAGATAATCGACCGTAATTTAGGTGCAAAATGTGTCTATCTATACTTTCACGTTGTTGTTACGGAAAAAGAAGATTGTTCCAAATACCTAAGAGTGCAATCGCAGAAAGAGCAAAACTTGCTCAGCCAACTGCTACTCTTCTAGTAATATCTAACCATTAAGCAACAAAAGTCATACTTTATTTCATCTGGCAGACCACTATCTAGTGCTTAAAACGCAGCATTACTTGTTCCGCGCTAAGAAGCGGACTTAATGTAGATGGTGGATTTTTGACAAGGGAGAATTATATAATTGGTTTTTGCGTAACTGCAGAAGCATGAAATAAATATGTATAAGTTCCTGACCCGGTATCATAATTATAAATACATACTGATATCTTACATTCCGCAAGAGAATTGAGAATGCATATTCATCTCATGGCTAAATTTAGCTTTTTTGCATATATATGCCCCCGTAGAAATTTCAGGGCTTTACCAGGCTAAACCCTCGTTATTTCATGTGCATCCATGTAAATTTAAATGCATACCATCAAAAATGCAAATTCATCTAACATCATCTCAAGTTGCAAACTTCCACGACTGAACTTCTTGAATATGTTATGTAACAATTGCACAAAGGCCAAACGAGTGCCAACACCAAAAAAACACGGGAATGGTACCAACACCAACAAAAAGATAGAAAAAAACACCAAAGACAAACTACCAGCACTGCTAGCAACAGTGCTAGCGCTAGCACCAACGCCGAGCTTTACACTAGCGTCATCCTTGATGCCTTGCTAGCCTTTACCCTTTTTTGTTTCC
This sequence comes from Papaver californicum, assembly GCA_023531435.1. Taxonomy (NCBI): domain Eukaryota; kingdom Viridiplantae; phylum Streptophyta; class Magnoliopsida; order Ranunculales; family Papaveraceae; genus Papaver; species Papaver californicum. Next base: position 1,207,914 of record JAJJMC010013841.1, read on the forward strand.
TTACGTGGGTCATCTTGCCGATACGTGTTAGCCTTTCCCCTTGCTACTAGCACCAATACAAGGCCATTACCGTACTTTACTAAAACAAACTCATCGATAGCATTATATTACAACAAACTCACATGTTTTGTGTCCATGACTCCACTAAATTTACAAGAAATCAAAATAATTACATGGGTGGGGTGGGGTGTGGTGGGGTGGGTGGGGTGGGTGGTGGTGGGGGGGGGGGGGGGGGGGGGTTCATGGGGTTTTGGTCTGGTGGTTACAACAATATGCGGTGTGGCAACACCCCATGATAAGGAAGTTACAAAGTAGTTGTAAGGATGAAACAGTTAATGGAGTAATGGTTTCCAAAGATTCCAAGGTGGTTATACCATTATCCCCACGACTTCCATCTCTCCATCTTTTCACTACCTCCACTAAGGAAAAAGTGTGTTCCCAAATTATTATAAATATGCACCTTATCCCATTATAAATAGGCTCCTTAGACAATTCATCACACTTATTTCCTGCAACTTTCTTTGCTTCCTTCCCCTAAGATCAACCCATTTTCTATCCTTGTGACCGAAGCAGGGCGGAACGGCTACTATCGTGGTTTAGGCTTTCCATGTACGATTTTGATTTCCGAATCTAAAGAAAGTACTTCAACAATACATTGTTTTTCCTAGAATCAATTTTTTGGTACTAACAAATATGACGAAAATCTTTTTGTTGAACTAAGAATAAAACAAATGCATACCCCAATGAAAGTTCTTCATCCTTGAAAGATGCATCGATAAAAAAAATTCAGTCTAAGTCTAAGTTAGACCATGAGGGTATGGTGTTGTTGGATTTTAGTGGTCAGGATTTGGTGGTACTGATATCTCTGCTTCTGCTTGAATGTGGTTCATAATTTGATCTATCAAAATGGACGAATTTAGAGATATCCTTTCAAAGATTACCAAGCATTTTTTTTTTGCAAATACACCACAAAATGGTCGATATTTAATTTTCCGTTGGAGAGTATCTTGAGGATGATATCCAACTAGATACCCAGTTACTGATGGAACCTGATAAAGATTCAGATACCATTGAAGATATAGAAAGAGAACCAAATTTCTCTGAAAAGGGGGCAGTCAAGGAACACATGATTTTCCTTTTTCGAAGTTTGGAAGTTACGCAAATAGAAATACGGGGAGAAATCAAAACAATGAGTTGTTATCCTGCTCGAAGTTGGTAGAGTCTTACTCATAATTTCCAAATGGAAAGTTTTATCCTCAATATAACCGGAATGGACTAGGTTTTCTTCCAAGGGAAAAAAATATTTTTGTTTGGGAATTGATTTATCCAAAAGTTATAAATATTATTGACGGTGAAAGAGCTTGAATCATGATGCTTCCATTTTATTTAATAAGGAAAAGAGGTTTGTGGGGTTATGTCCAGAATTTTAGCTTTAGTATCGGGATGAGGTGGGTAAGTGCAATCCAGGTAGGGAACATCAAACAAGGCATAAACCAGTACTTTAATTGAGTTTGCTTCCTTTTCTCGCTCGCATGGGGGAAAGAGGTTGGTGATTCTTGAAATATCTCAATCTTCTTCAGTTGAGATTAGTAAGACTATTACTAGGGCATGGGTTGTTCTGGGGGATCTAAATTTTGTTTTTAGCAAAGAAGATATAGTTTGCAGCAATATCTTGTCAACTACTTCTTATTATGATGCTTTTACTTCTTCAAATTCTTCTGTTATTAATCTTATTATGGATGAAGGTCTTATACTTGGTCTAGCAATGTTCATGGTACATGAATAATAAATGCGAGGTTGAAAGGGCTATTATCAACGATGAATAAAATTTATATTTCCCTGCTTCTAAATTGTTTCACCTGCCACATCTTGGATCAGACCATTGTTCTATTCTTCTTGATTCAGACTCAAGTACTAGTGATAAGAGAAGAAACTGGAAATACTTTCAGTGCTGGGAGAGAGATGACACTTTGAAGGAATAAATCTTGTCTGCATGAAATAATAATTTTAAGGGGTCGCTTGCTTATCAGTTGTCGAAAAAGCTCAACATCACAAGGAGAAATCTATCTATATGGAATAGACAGAAGTTTGGGGATATTCAAAATGATATCAATTTGCTTCATCAAAAATTGGAGTTTACTCAACAACAAGGGAGTGGCACAAGAGAAACTATAGAGTTTCAAAAAGTTGAACAGGAGATTGAGCATTAGAACCAAATATAAAGTGATTTCCGGTGTCAAAAATCAAGAGATCAGTACTTCATGGAAATGGATAGGAACACAAAATATAACCATATAATGCCAATAGAAGAAGATCAATAAATAATATTGCTGCTCCGAAGGACTCCAATAGAATTTGATGCTCAAAAAGATTTGAGTTGGAGAATTTTCTTATATCTCACTACAAGGATATCCACACTACAGTTAATCTAGCAAGGGATGAAAGTATTCTTCATTGTGTTCTTTGTACCATTATTGAGGAAGACAATAATGCACTCATGCGCATTCCAGAAGCAGGTGAGATTTTTTGGGGCCTTAAAGTGCATGAAGCCTTGGAAGTCTCCGGGTCCAGATGGTTTTCCACCGTGTTTTTTTAAGTCTCACTGGGATATAGTGGGCAATGGAATTGGTATGGTGATGAACTTATTTTCCTCTAAGTTTATTCTAAAGAATCTTAATGAGACCAATATCTCTCTCATCCCAAAGATAAAAAATAAACAATTTCCTTATTAAGGTTTGTGTGAAGATTGGTGCCATCTTATTATGCAATGCATTAATAATACAAAGATTTCTATTATTTTGAATGGTGCTCCATTTGATTCATACATTCCATCTAGAGGGATTCGACATGGCCTTTATCCCCATATTTTTTCATTATAGCTATGAAAGCTTTATCAAGACAGTTACATGTTGCTGAGAAGGAAAAACACATACAAGGTGTAAATATTGCTAAAAGAGCTCCATCCATCTCTTATTTATTTTTCGCAGATGATTGTCTTCTTTTCACTACTGCAGATTTGCACAATGTTAACAATGTTCTCCAGATTATTGAGAGTTTTGGTGCAGCATAAGTCAAATGTTAAATTTTTCTAAATCAAGTGTTTACTTCAACAAAACATGCCTAGTTGATACTGCAGAATGCTCTCTAGAAGACTTAAAGTTCAAAGAATGAACCCGGGTGAAAGATATTTGGGTTTTCTTCTCATCATTGGAAAGCGTAAGAAACAATGTTTTACTAATCTTGTAGATAAAGTCCAAGATAAATTATCTATATGGAGAGTAAAACTCTATCTCAATGTGGTAAATTTATTATGGTCAAGCATGTTCTAAATGTTGTCCCAGCTCATTCAATGAGTTGTTTGAAAGTTCGTGGTAAAATAACCAATCAAATTGATTCGCTTCAAAAGAGATTTTTGTAGGGTTTTGAAGAGAAGAAAGGGTGTTTCTAACTTCATGGGAGAATCTTGGTAAACAAAAAGATTTAGGAGGATAAGGTTTTATGGATTTAAAGATTCTTAATCAAGCTATGTTAGTAAGAGATGCTTGGAGAATTTGCACCAATTCTGAGGATGTATGGGTTCGAGCTCTTGAAGCAAAGTATTTCTCTAATACTAGTATGTTACACTCTAAAGAAAAGGCAAACTCTTCATGAGCATGGAAGGGTGTTCAAAGAAGTATAGGCTTTATTAAGGAAAATAGTTGTTGGAGAGTTGGGAAAGGAAATAAAATCAAGATTTGGCTTGATGTTTGGGTTATGGGACTTACGGTTCCACCACAACCCAAAACAACATCGACCAGCACAACTACTTATACATGGGTCTGTGAACTCATCGGCTCAAATACAAAGACATGGAACTCCCAGTAAATTAACAACATATTTGAGCATGTAATTGCAAGTCTAATACTTGGAATGAGAATTCCTTGCTGAGGATAGATTGGTTTGGAAACTAACGAAGCATGGTGGGTTCATGATAAGTGCATAATTCATATGATTTTCGTGTCAAAACCATACTAATATTTTTTATAATTCTTGCATATTACTTGCTATTACGTGTTTTTTTTCTCTATTTTATTTGTTTCTATTAGGTTAATCATCCCAATATGAGTGAAAATGGCTATAAAAGAGCTAAAAGCGAAGTACTCCAAGATCAACTCATCCAAGATCAGGATTTCTTGATACCATATTGAAAAGAATTAAAATATGAAGATAACACAAAAAGAATGAGGTCATTCTGACATCGGACGAAGAATTTATGAACAAAATAAGATAATAAGGAAGACTTTATTTACAGACCAAAGAGGTTTGCAAATTGGGTTTGCAGACCATACCCATCTGGATTCGTGAACAAAAAGGGTTTATGATGCAGCGGATAATAAAGAAAAGAAAGAAAAAAGAGGTTTTGTTCAGACTTCAAATATTCCTAGGGATATCGACTATGAACAATGATAATTATTTAGACTTCGGTTTCCCGACTTTAAATAATAATCGATTAAACTTGCACAAGTTTAAGAAATTAATTCTTAGTAATCAAATTCAACTGCCTAAAACAATACACGAACTACTCTTTTATAGACTTGGGGAAAAACCCTAACTTGCTAGTCAAGAAAGGATGAAAAAAAACATAAATCGACTCAAACCCTAATTTGCTATTTTTGGCAAATTTTGGTCAACCAAAAATAATAAAATACTCATAAAATAAAACTATTTGCCGCAAACGGCGACCCAAACGGACTCCTAACAAAAAAGTTATTAACAAAACAAAAACTTTCATAAAATAGCAAAAACGCCTGTTTAAAGCCCTAAACGATGGAATTTGACTAAATTCTGAAGACCAAGGCAATCATATATTACCTTGTCATATCTTTGGCCCGTTTCCAATCAAAATGGACTTCTCTTGAGCTAAATTACAATACTCGGGTCTTTAGCCTTCAAATTGGCTATAGTCTGCTCATCTGTCAGTTTGCAACCGTAATTTGAAAGGGGTGTCAATGTAAACCATGTTAATGGCACCCCGACCAGTTGATAAGGGGCACCGCATCTTACTACTTTTACTTCACAGCGAGAATCAAGGTGGACGTGAATGGTGCTGGCTGGTATTTGTCTTGAGTTCGAATCTGATTGAAGAGGTTGTTGAGTTGAGAAGTTGAGGTTGATGATGGATTCGAGATGGAAGAGATTGTAAGGGGGCTTGACTGTGATGATTTACGGAAACAAGATGGAGCTGTGAGGATTGCTGGTATTGATGGAGGTTAACAATGGCAGAGAAGGATTTGATGTGTTGCTTTCGATGATGCGTATTCGCAGTTAGTAGTGGTTTCGAGTTTGCAATAGTGAAATAATGGTGATGGCTGCTATCGATTTAGCCTGTGATGATGATAGTGATGATCACGATTGCTACTGATGCTCATGAACAATGGCAGTGATAAGGTTTCAATCGAGAATGATGGGTAGACTTGAATGTGTTAATGGAAGTTAATGAAGATGGATTGGCAGCGATGGGGTTAATGATGTTTCTAACCGAGAAGAAATGTTGAAGATGGGTTAGGCGTGAGCTGTTGGCTATTGGAGAAGAACTCGGAGTTGAGCTGTGGCTGTAGGATTAATGGTAGAGGTTAGAATCGCTCGAACTGATCTGGAAATGGAGGTCCTGTAGCAATGATTGACTGGCAGGGATCGATGGAAGCAGTGATGGTGGCTGTTGGTAGAAGTGGCAATTGGTAGAGATGAAGATTAGAGAAGAAGACTTAGTCGCTGGCAGTGTGGTGAGTTGGGCTGGATTTAACAGCATATGTAATAGCCCAACTAGAAGACATGAAGTAATGGGCTGGGTTCTTGTGAGCCCATTAGCTAATCTTAGCTACCTTTCACACGGTCAAGCTTGGTTTTTGCCATATTTTTGGTATGTTTTGGTGTTTTGGGAACCAATTTCGACCGGGATTCGAGCACATGCACTTCTACAACTTGGGACACCTATGTAAGAGACTCTTCTAATTATTTTTGGGAATACTCAATTCTTTTATCAAGCTTTTTGGAGAGAACAACACAAGAGGAGAAAGCTAGGGGTTTGGAGTGTTTTCATCACCGTAACTATTTCTTTTCTACTTTCTTATATGTATATCATGGATGCTTTTACATCCATGAGTAGCTAAAAACATAATTGATTGAGGATGAATTCTAAGTTCTAAACATGATTTGATTTAATATATGATTCTATTTTGAGTTCTTCACATGATTATCGTTTTTTTATACTATCAAGAATGTTCATGATTGATAGATAGATTATTTAGGTGTCTAACTGAATTGATTTTTTGATTTAATCTAAAGATAATATTGAGTTGCGAGGTTAGTAATAGTCCATTGACTCGTACACAAGTAAAGAACACGAGACCTTGCAGAGGGATTCTGTGGAGCAATTGTATGTATGAACAACACTAGTAAGTGGACCTTGATATAAGAGTCTAACTGCTAGGATTAACCTATAAATTCATAAAATATAAAGCATTCGACCAAATTACACCCTGAGTGATCTACTACTAGGTGGTTAGGACGAATAGAATCTGGTAGGAGAGAATTTCCGTATCAAGTGATATAAGGAATTTCGGGGATAACAGTGATTTAGCTTTTATTCTACGGTTGGTAATAATCTGTGATTAACAATGAGTAGATGAATATATTAACTTGATGAATGTTTAGTAAGAAGAAGAATTTCTCGATCATATCTCTATCCATTGCTTACAACTTTACTTTTAATCGCTTTCTTATTTACTTTGTTTAAAACCTAAAACAAAACTCCCATTTGTGACACTTTAAACAACCGAAACACCTCGCTCCTCGTGGGAGCGAACTTGAATTCCATTATATTATTCTTTAATTGGGTGGAAATAAGATCACTAATTAGATTGTATCTCAAAGCATGCTTCAAATTTTGGCGCCGCTACCGGGGAGCATCAGTTTTAGTTGTTATTTATTTTCGTTTGTTTTTGTTTTTTAGGTTTATTTTTAGTTTTTGAATTTGTTTCTAGATTTTTGGTTTCAGGTACTTTAATCTCTGGCACCTAAAGGTCGGATTATCAAAGGTGTGGAATTCAAACTCGTAACGGGACAGTGCTACAAGAACCTCTGTTTTTGCTACAAGATCCACCTTTAGTAGAGACGGGTGGTCTTCAACCTCCAGAGAAGAAGTTGTGAGAGTTGACCTCTCCATGTTTAGATTCGCAACCACCGTGTATTAACATAGCTGCACCAGTGGAACTGAATTCGAATCTAATTCACCATTTGCCGAAGTTCAAGGGACTTCCAGGCGGAGATCCGAACCGTCATCTTTAAGTATTTCAGCACAAGATGACATATCTTAGGCAAGGTACCGAAGACAGTGATAATGCTATGCTGCAAGCCTTTCCATTTTCTTTAATAGATCAAGTCGAAGAGTGGTTGTATTACCTTCCTCCATGGAGTGTTACAACATGGACTGAGTTGAAAAAGCTATTACTAGAGAAGTATCTTCCTGCTTCTGAGGCGGCCGCTGTTCGTAAAGATATTAGTAGTATTACAGATTACAGGGGAGTCTCGTTATGAATACTGGGAGAGGTACAAAAGGTTATTGGAAAGTTTTCATCACCACAATATATCCTCAAGACTCATCATTCAATACTTATATGAAGGATTACTTCCAGAGCAGAGGAATTTGATTGATACAGCCGTTGGTGATTCACTTACTGAAAAGACAATCTCGCAGGTTACTAGTTTGATTGGGAGTATGGCTTCGAATGCACAACAATTTTATACAATAAACGAACCAAATGCCAGAAGAGTTAGCGAGATAGGAGAGTCTACAAATACAGAACATCGGTTGAGTATCATTCAAAATGCAATTCATCGTATAGCTTTTGTAGTTGCTCCACCATACGAAGAGGAGGCCGAGGTTAATGCCTTATTCCCTAATCCAAGGATGAGGTATGATCCTTATTCTAATACTTACAATCCAGGTTGGAAGGATCATCCAAATTTCAGTTATGCAAACAAGCAAGCAGCAACTCCCAATTCGTACGTAAGACAAGGTGGCTTTCAACAAATACAGTTTCATCCACAACCGCAACCTCAAGTTCCTAAGGAGGACGCAACTGAGAAGATGATTACCATGATGTAAGGTCTCTCATCTATGTTCCAACAAATTTAACAGAAGAACGAATTTGCCACCAAAGACTTGCAGATTCAAGTGGGGCAATTGGCAACTGATGTGAATCTACTCAAGGCACAAGCTTCAATAAATCTGCCGTCACAACCTTTGTGAATCCGAGAGAATACGTTAATGCAGTGAACTTAAGAAGTGGAAGGAAAGTTGAAGAACCACAACAACAAGAGAAGGTTAGTGGTAACTTAGAAAATGAAGTAGATGAAGAAATATTACAAAGGAAAAGCCCATCTCAACACGACCAACCTAAGGACATGGTTCCTACCTTTACCATGCCACCTCCTTTTCCTAGTCGTTTTGCCAAGTCCAAGAAAAAATCTCAAGATAAAGAGATCATGAATATCTTCAAGAAGGTGCAAATCAACATCCCATTTATTGAAGTCATCAAAATTATGCCTAGATATGCCAAGTTTTTGAAGGATTTATGTAAAAAGAAGGACAATTTGATTCCTAATAAAGTCACTAAGGTGGGCGAGAGTGCTACGTCTATGTTATTAAATAGGATGCCTACAAAGTGTACGGATCCTGAAGGATTTATGGTGCCAATTACTATTGGTACTAAGAGGTTTGGGCGTGTTTTACTTGATTTACATCCATAAGTGTCATGTCAGCCGATATTTATGATTCTTTGAATTTTGGACCTTTAAAAGAGAAAGGGATTACTATTGAATTAGAAAACAAGTCTAACATATATCCTAAGGGACTCGTGGAGGACGTGTTAGTTCAAGTGAATGAGTTAATCTTTCCGGTTGATTTCTACATTGTGGATATGTAGAATGGAGAAAATAATTCATCTACTTTGTTATTACTTGGGAGAACGTTTATGAAAACTGCAAAGACGAAGATTGATGTTGATAATACTACACTCACTATCGAGTTTGATAAGGAGATTATCTGTTTCAATATATTTGAAGCCATACGTTACTCTAGTGATGTTCACTCTACTTTCTCTATCGATGTTATTGGTTCGCTAGCAAAACAAAAGCTTGATTTGAATAGTGAATATGAACTTGGAGTTGTGTTGCGTAATACAATTGTATTGGACGTTCATGGGAAGCCGAACTTAGACGTTGACTTATCTAAAAAGATAGTGGAGATGTGTGGTACTTTAACAGCACTACAAGAAGCTTGAACGGGTAATATCTCATATATCTCTTTACACGTAACTAATGAAGTTCCTTTACCTTCTGTTGTGCAAGCACCTAAATTAGAATTGAAACCTATTCCCGATCACTTACAGTATGCTTACTTGGGTGATAAAGAAGATCTTTATGTGATTATTTCAAAGAATCTCACAGCAGTACAGGAAGAACGCTTGATTAGGGTTCTGAAAGAACATATAACATCCATTGGTTGGAAGATTGATGACATCAAAGGCATTAGTCCATCCATATGCATGCATAGAATCCTATTGGAAGACGATGCAAAGCTAGTACGTGATGCTCAGCGTAGGCTTAACCCCCCAATAATGGAGGTCGTAAAGAAAGAGATCCTCAAATTGCTAAGTGTGAGGGTAATTTACCCAATTTCTGACAGTAAGTGGGTTAGTCCGGTACAGGTGGTACCAAAGAAGTCTGGTGTTACCATTCTCAGAAATCAAGATGACGAACTTGTTCCTACACAAGTTCAAACAGGATGGAGGGTATGCATAGACTACGAAAAGCTTAATTCTGTTGTCCGGAAGGATCACTTTCCTTGCCTTTCATTGATCAGATGTTAGAGAGGTTGTTGGGGCATTCACATTATTTCTTTTTGGACGGTTATTTTGGCTATGATCGGATTGTTATTGCACCGGAGGATCAAGAGAAAACTATTTTTACTTGTCCTTCTGGTACGTTTGCATATAGACGGATGTTGTTTGGTCTTTGCAATGCGCCTGCCACTTTTCAGAAATGTATGGTTAGTATATTTTCTGACTACGTGGAATGCATCATTTAGGTACTTATGGATGATTTTAGCATTTATGGCGATTCATTTGATAATTTTTTAGAAAATCTAGAACTTATGCTTAAAAGATGCATAAACACTAACCTTGTTCTAAATTGGGAGAAATGTCACGTTATGGTAAACCATGGAATAGTGCTCGGTCACATTATGTCCTCTCGGGGTCTCGAAGTAAAACAAAGATGGACTTATATAAGAAACTTACAATACCCCACTTCGGTCAGGGAGATTCTCCCGTTTCTTGGTCATGCAGGTTTAGAACATCGTATATGATTCATAAACCTGCTGGAGATTACGAATATTTTTGGTACGACAAAACGCGTTACTTACATGTTTCATCTGTCAATCAAAATCTTCTTCCACCACTACATCCTCATTCCCTTCCACTAGTAGTAGTAGTAGTAGTAGTAGTAGTAGTAGTAGTAGTAGTAGTA
>JAJJMC010013841.1:1220940-1248337 GCA_023531435.1 Papaver californicum
TTCGAGAATCGAACACTTTATTTACCACTATTAAAATTACATCAATTAGACACATCACTAAACGCTCACTTAGTCTAGACACAACACTAACCAGACGCTCACTAACTAAACTAACTAAACTAACGCTCACTTAAGAATTTAATTAAGCAACGCGTCTTCTTAAATAGACGTTTGATATATAGGCGTTTTCGTAAATGGACGTCTCAACCAGACGCTCTTCTTAGCTTGCGTTTCTCCTACCAGTGTTCTCCTAGTCAAGCGTTACTTCGTACGCATTCTATAATGGGCGTCTCATCAAACGCTTCTCTGCCCAAGCGTCCGTGTTTCTAAACGCTTTCATAAGTAAGCGTTTTTTGTTAACGCCCACTTACAAAAGTGTGCGAGTATATATAAGTTTCGGAGAAAAACTTCTCTGGAACAGTAGCTATACTCGCCTCAAACCGAAATTTACTCTCCCGTTACGCTTGATTTTGGTCGACCAAATAGTAAATTTAATCTTTACTCTTTGGTACCCTCGTCCGTTGCAATTGCTCTAAACTACTCCGCAAGTTTAATCCAATTTTTATTTTGGTTACCACTGTTGAAAATAGTAAACGACTGAATTCTGATTTCTGCATACGAATTATGACCTGACCTGACTTACTAATTAAGCATAGTTGAGACCTCAGTCCTCACTACAGAATGTTTGTTTGCTTAATCTCCCACCGCTAGTCAAACGCACGTGGATTGCGGCTCATATAATCAGCCCAGACTAAGAAGACAGCCCATAAATAGAGAGGATCACTTTAGCCTAGGCCGCAAGGCCCTTAAAACATTGACTGCTGCTAAAGTTCCAAGTACTTCTGATTTCCCCCGCGTTAATTAATTCCCTACAGTGAAATTATTTATATCTCTTTTACTTCCATCCAATTTTACCTAACGGCTACTTGTGTACACCCCATTTAACTCTCATTAACCGAAAAATTCAAATCTCTTTTGCAATTAAACACCAAAATAACTTTCTCACTGAATTCAAATAAATTTCAAAATTTTATTTCCCACCAATATTAAACTATAGTCCTCATTTACTGAATCCATAAATTCTATAAATTCCCTATTATTGTCATCTTAAATAATCAACCCAACTTATTTATTTTTTAAAATTTCCTTGGAAAATGTTTTAAATTTGAACCCTTGATTCCAATATTTTCTTTGTTTTCCACAGCTAGATTTATCATCAAATTGAATTAATATTTGTCACCTTTTTCATAAATTTCCATAGTAGCTTTAATCATGCCATTAAGTAATTTACCTCTCTCATTGTTTACAATTAAATCTATTAAAATTTCCCTCGGATATCCTTAATTCCAACTCAACAACCTCTATACATGTTTGTATATAAATACAAGTGCAGTGTGCGTCATTTCAAGTGTGCAACCAAAAAAAAAAGCCCTGCTTTGACCTTTGGAGGGAAATTTTGTGAATTGAGTTTACATTTGAGTTTGAAGAAGAAGAAGAAGATGAAGATGGGGAGCATTCCTATAACTGCTTCAGTGAAACGATCTTGTGTGGTTTTAACAGTGATGATACTAGCATTTGTAGTATTGACTTCGCCTAATTTTGTTCAATGCACCCGATTACTTCAATCAACAGATAATGTGGTCGATGGATCTGAAGACATTGCAAGTAATTCAGTTGAGCTTACTCCATTACCGGTTTCCACGAATCAACGTTTTCCGCAAGATGGCTTTAGAGCTAAGGAGTTTTCTGGACCTAGCTGGAGAGGCCGTGGGCACTAACCATTTTTGTTCTCTACTATAAGAATCTCTTACTTTGTTGGCTATGTTGTTATGTAAAAACGAGCTTAACTTTATAATTCCAAATAAAACAAATTTGAAGCATCTTGAGCATTTTTCAACCTACATCAGAATTCATGCTGGACAATTTTTTCATCTCTCTATAGATTAAAGTTCGTTTCGTCCATAATCATTTCATACAGATATATGCTAATACGTGCATTGAGATCTCATGGGTTGCAACTTTGCTATTTAACTTATGTTTTGTCGGATTGAATGTTCATAATCAACAGGTAACCTTGTAATTGAATATCCCAACTGAATAGAAAATTAGATAGATAATCAACAGGTATCTCAGATAGACTAAAGATTTATTTCATTTTTTGATAGGCAGAGGAATGATTGCCTCTAGTACCTTATGCTACGATGAGCTCAAATCAACAGATGAGCTCAACATTTTGGTTGTTCATTTGCTCATTTTGTGGTGTTTAGAGCATCCATAGTGGAACGATCAAATCCCGGACCAAATTCAAATTTGATCTTTGGTCCGTCCAAAATGGATCACAGTGGTGCGATCAAATTTAGATTTTGGTCCACTTTTGTTACTGTTTCGGATCATTTTTGATCCCAGAACTGGACCAAAGCAGAATATGGTGGAGCGTGCAGCTAACCGTGCGTCTCGTGCCACGCGTGACGCTGGATCCCGTCTCGTGTCAGGCGTTTACCTAGACTGCGTCTGAAGATTCACCAGGCGGTTGTCTAGGGATTCTCCCCATCAGGCGGTTGTCTAGGGCTACGTCTGTCACTTGGGCGTGCTCTTAGACGTGAGTCTGAAGATTCACCAGGCGGTTGTCTAGGGTTACTCCCCATCAGGCGGTTGTCTAGGGCTACGCCTGTCACTTGGGCGTGCTCTTAGACGTGCATCTGAAGATTCACCAGGTGGTTGTCTAGGGCTACTCCCCATCAGGTGGTTGTCTAGGGCTACGCCTGATCATTACTCTCTACCTGTTGCGTTTCAGGCAGAGTAAACCCAATTTTTTTTGGTCTTTACTCTTTGGGTTTAGTCTAGAGTCTTTTGAGTTTGTGTCAACACAGCAGACCAAGTGATCTTGTCTTGAGAAACAACATTTAAATGTAACTAGCTCCTCGTCAGAAAAAGTCTAGAAAGACCATTTGCAAACTTGATAATTAGGCTTTCTTTAAGGATAAAAAATATCCCTTGTAATTTCGCAACAAAACAATTATAACCAGTAAAATTTCATACTAACGCAATTATAATACACTGTGGGAACAATTGCTGATTTTACACCTGTAAAACAAAGATTGAACACATAAATGTTTGTTGATAGACACATTTATGTGTCTAATTTGTTTCCAATCTTTATAATGTTGGAACTCATTTTTGTATTAATTATGTTATTTTATGTATTTGTAGGTATTTTCGAGAAATAAACGTGTGTGAAAAAATTGGCTAAAAAAAATATTAAAGACACCCATGACTCAAGTTAAAGGCACCTATACTTCGGATAGGGGAACCCACCGACTTCTCTTTCAAATTCAAAAGCATAATTTTGGCGGGAACTTAGCTTTCTCAATTTGTGAACTTTTATGTCGAGATTTGGAGAATATTCTGATAAGATCTTCTTCAGTACTTGCTAACAAGAGTTTTAACAGGTTTTGGAAACTCGAAAATATCCAAAATCTCGTGAACAAGTGAGTCGAAGTTAAATCAGGAAATATATTATCGAGTAATAAAGGAGTTAAAACATGATATATTTTTTTCGTAACCGAGAGCAAAAACAGGATGTATTTTCGAGTTGTGCTAAGGAAATAAAATCAAAAGAAGATCACCAATTATCAAGAGTTGTTCGAAGAGAAGGGATTTTTCTCGATCTGCCAAGATATTTTTATCATTGATCGAGAAGATTTTGGGAGATTTATGAGTTAGGTATTGTTCTACTATAAATAAGAGCCTTGGAAGAGAGCTCAGGAGACAAAGAGAATGAAGATAAAAAACTCTAGAGAATTTTTCTCCGCTGCTGCTGAAGAACACGAAGGACAGAGGCTACGACAACGGTTTCTTCAACCTCTCTGTCACGGTTTTTTCAACTGTTTGCAACGTTTATCTTCAGCTCTGCAACATTTATCTTCAGCCTTGCTTTGTAATAGTGAGTTATAACTCCTATAAATGTTGCAAACTCGCTGTTTTATTTATTTTTTTCTCATTTTTCATCATTTGTAAACACTTTGAGCCATGAATCATTATTTTGATCAAGTGATTAATATGAGGAGTTAAACCCCTTTGTTGAGGCGACGGAGGAAGCCATTGTTCCAAGAAAAGTGGTATATTTCTATTTTAACTGGTTTTTGTAATTTCTTTTACGAATATTTGTTTTGATTAAAATTGATATAAGGATTTTTATCAAGCAGTTGTGATTTCTTTTGATAGAGCATGCTTAGCCTAGGGTTGTTGGTGTTATATACTTTCAATTTTCAATTGTTACTTTGAAAATCTACATTTGCAACATATGAGAATCACTTTAAATGTAAAGAATTGCATGAATATTGATTAGATTGAGTCACTTTAATTGGTTAATGGTGGAATCCTGAGTCTCAGCGCTTTTTTTATAATCTTGATACCAACTTTGTTTTGAGTTTTCCAGTTTAATTATTAGAATTTGAGTCTAAAAGTCAAATCTTTACAAGTTCTGAAACAAACCCATACCACCATCTACAAATCACATCAATTTTTGGCGCCGCCGACGCGGACTTGTCTTTAGGTCTAGAGTTTTAGTTTTTTTTTTAGGTTTTCTTTTGTTTTTAGTATTATTTTACTTTGTTATATTTTACGTTTCTTTGGGTATTTATCTTTTTGCTCCAGGCTTTGAATTTTGGATTGAAAGGAAACTGAGCCAAAGATTTTGGTGATTAAAGAGTTGGAGTTAAAAGTTAAAGCTAAAAGAACGGAAAAGAAGACAAATACTTTTATTTTTAGATTTTATTTTTAGATTTTATTTGTTTCTCTTTTTAGGAAATTGTATTAGGAAATCTTTTATTATTATTTTTTTGGACACTTTTGGACTTTATTTTGGGACTTTTGACATTATTATTATTTTTAAACCCTACGGAAGGGTAATTTAAATATAAAATGCAACAACGAAGGACGACAATTATGATATTGTCTCTGCCCCTCGGGTTCGTACACTGACACAGGAGTCGGTTGCCCGAGTCGACTATAACTGATTCATCCCCCGTCTGGTACGGGAGGTAAGACTCGATCAACCCACGAATCCCCTGCAAGTGGGTTTACTGTATTCCTTCATATGCATATATGTTGAGGAACTGAATACAAATTTATTTTCTAGTAAAGGGCAAGGACTTTCCATATAAGATAAGGACTCGGATTTCATAATTGTTTCCTTCTTGTCCGCCTTAGGAACACGTTACCTAACGTGAACCTAATCCTTAAAATTTGACTAGAAAGAATACCGATAGGGTATCGAGCTTATTGGAAAGTCATTCAAAAGGACTGTATTGGTTACTATGTTAGCCTAACTTAAAGTTCAAGAAGATTATTTTAAGTAGATTCGAGCCGCCTTGTAACCCAAGGACACGTTGCCAAAGAGGCAGGGTTATCAAAGCTCCTTAGAGATTAGCTTGTTTCTATACAACTTAATCTAATTCAGATCGTTCTAAGAGATTTGCTAAAACTATAGCTAGTTACCTTTTGGAAGAATAGAAGCTGGTCTAGAAACAATCTAAGTGGAGTCATCATGCTTTTTGCTAGATTCAGTAGGTTTTATTTGGTTGAGTCGTCCTTGTTTGTGTTTGTTTAGGATTCCTTTCCAATTAGGAGTTACTTTATTGCATGCCCATGCCGCCTAAATCCTTGAGTGAGCGTGCCTGGAGAAGAGATTCTATTGGTCGTTTGACCAGTGACGAGAATAGAAACTTTTTCTTTGAAATTGAGAATTTAGGAAACCCTTCTTTTGAGAGCCCTATTTTTGGAAACTTTAGTTTTGAGAATTTGTCTCCTAGTGAGGAAGTTATTCATAGTTTTCCAGTTATGCCATAAATGGCAACTTTAAAAGATTTATTGAATCCCACTAGGAATTCTCGTCCATCATGCAACAAGTTAGTTGTAACTCAAGCAAACTATGAGTTAAAACCTGGGACGATACAGATTCTCCCAATCTTCTTAGGAAAAGAAAATGAAAACCCCTAATTTCATGTTAGGGAATTTGAAGAAATATGTAGTACCCTAAGGACTCTCAACCTGTCTGATAAAGCTTTGAAACTTAGGTTGTTTACTTTTTCCCTGAGAGACAAGGTCAAATCTTGGTTATATAGTTTGCCATCTGAATCCATCGAAATCTATGAACAATTTACCGCTGCTTTTTTATCTAAATTTTTCCCTACGCAAAACATCATCTAATATGCACGAGATTTTCACATTAGTGCATCAAGAGGGAGAATCTTTGCATAGGTATATGGAAAGGTTCAATGATTTATTGATATAATATCCCTATCACGGTTTAGAAAAGGTTAGACTAGTCCAGATCCTTTATGAAGGGCTAGATTATCCAATAACGGCCATGGTCGAGTCATTGTCTACAAGGAGTTTTGATAGTAAAACTGTTGATGAGGTAATTGCATTTTTTGAATGAAATTGCCAAAAAAAAACCAACAATGGGAATGTAATAAGGAACCCTAGAGAAAAATTTACTGAGCAGAGGTAATGTCAATAGGGTAGATGGAATTCTTGAATCAGATGCCAAAATTGCAGCTATAACAAAAAGGTTAGAAGCTTTATGATTGAGTCAATCTAGTTGTGGAATAGAGCCCAAGTCATTTTGGGAAGGACAGACTGTTGAGGGTTTTGTAAATAGTGGTAAATAAAGTATCGTTCGCTCGAACTTGTGAAGATTGGATTTATATTTAATAAATCAATTTTAAACTAAAAATATATACAAAATATGAAAATAATATTCACAAATACTGAGGTTACGGATTTCATCATTAACCAATTAAAGTGATTCAAACTAATCAATATTCATGTAATTCTTACATTTAATTTGATTCTAAAATATTGCAACAAGTAGATTTTTAAAATAACAATTGTATAACAAAAGCATGGAACATCTAAAACCTAGGCCAAGCATGTACCATCTAACGAAATCACAACTGCTTAATAAAAATCATTAAATCAATTTTTTAACCAACGCAAATAATCATAAAAGAAATTACAAAAATCAATTTAAATAGAAATATACCACTTTTCTTGGAACAATGGCTTCCTCCATCACCTCAGCAAAGGGGTTTAGCTTCTCATGTTGAAAACACTCTCAAAATACTCATTCATTGCTCAAAAAGGTGTTTACAAATGGTGAAAAAGAGTGAAAATAATGAAAACAGTGAGTTTGCAACGTTTATAAACGTTACAGACTCATGTTACAGAGGGATAACTGTTTCCTGAAGATAAACGTTGCAAATGAAGATATCCGTTGCAAAGTCAAAAGCTTTAACAACAGAATCTTCAACCTTTTCGCCACGAAAACTTCAACCCTATGACAACGTTTTCTTCATCTTCTTCATCATGATTATGAGCAGATTTTTCTGGAATTTTGATTTTTATGCTCTGGCCTCTCCAGACCCCCCCCCCCTTTATCGGTCCCTTTATATAATAGAACAATCGAACAGCTCCCAATCTCCCTCAATATCTTTTCATTCATGAGAATCAAATCTCTGTGATTTTTATTTCAATGAGAATTTTCACGGCAGTAATATCATGATAATATCTTTCCATTTTATTTCCTTCTTAACTTGATTCTTGTTTCCATTTCGGTGATATGTTGTTTCCTCAGTCTAACATCTTCACTCGAGAATATATTTTCTTTTATTTTTCACGTGAAAAATATATCACGAATTTGAGAATCAGAACTTGTGTTGATTTTAAACACGTAGAATTCCTTATTGAATGGCAAGAATCTTATCTTGTTCTAATTCCTAAAACTTCTCTTCTAATTCATGCACACGATCATGCAGAAATGAAATAGAAATTTCCCTCCAAATTTTTTTTTCGAATTTGAAAGGAGTGGGTGCCCCTAATCCAAAGCATGGGTCCTTTATCAATTATGTGCCTTTATCAATTATGGGTGCCTTTATAACTTTTTGAGTCAATTTCTCCCAAATGTTTATTTCTCCAAAAATACCTGCAAACACAATAAAATCACAACATAAGTACACAAATGAGTTCTAATAATATACAAATTGAGATCAAACAAGACACGAAAACGTGTCTATCAACTGTTGAAGAGCAAGCCCATGCCCTTTACAATAACACTAGATATGATAACCGTCAGAAGCTTGACCAATATTCAGAAACCTATAACCCTGGTTGGAGAAACCATCCAAACCTTTCTTGGTCTAAGGGCAAAAATTAAGGTCAGTCTAGTAACCCTCAGGTTCCCCCAGGTTTTGGTTATACTAAGAATCCTTCTGGACCAGCACAATTTCAGAATCTGATAGATAAGACGCTCATGAGTTTAGTAGAGTCTCTCGCCTCATTAACTTAGAACACTAAAGATTTTCAGCAGTTAGTCAACCAAAGTTTACAAGAAAATCAAAAGATTGTTCAGGCTAACAGTCAGGCTATTTCCAATTTAGAAACCTAGGTTGGTCAAATCACTGAGTCTTTGAGAGAAAGAGAAAAAGGAAAGTTCCCTAGTCAACCACAACCCAACCCTAGAGGAGTTCATGAGTTATCTTCTGGTGAGAAATCATCAAATCATGTGAATTCAATTAACAAGGTAACCTTTCCCGATAGCGAACATGTTGTAGTTCACCCTTCTGAGCCTATAGCTGAAGAGACTGATAAAGTCTCTAAAGAGTCCAATGCGGTTCCCGCTGAGCCCGATTTTGTGCCCAGAGCCCTATTCCCACAACTTTTAGTACCAACTAGGAAGGAATCCAACTTTAATGATATATTGGAGATTTTTAAGCAAGTTAACATTAATCTTCTTTTATTAGATGCAATTAGGCAGATTCCTACTTATGCCAAGTTCCTTAAGGATCTTTGTATGCGAAAGAGAAATCTTAGTGTATAGAAAAAAAATCGTTTATAGCTAGTCATGTGAGTTTAATTATCTAGAACAACACAACTTCTAAGTATAAAGACCCAGGTTCCCCTACCATTTCTTGCACAATAGGTAACTGCCGTGTAGAAAAAGCGTTATTTGACTTAGGAGCTAGTGAGAACTTACTTCCGTACCATTTGTACCTCCATCTAGGACTTGGCGACTTAAAACCTACCCAGATAACACTTCAGTTAGCTGATAGGTCTGTGAAAATTCCTCATGGTATTGTCGAGGATGTTCTTATTGAGGTCGATAGGTTTATTTATCCTGTGAATTTTGTTATCCTAGATACCCAACTTATTCCTGGTCCATAAAACCAGATACATGTGATATTAGGTCGCCCGTTTTTAGCTATATCTAATGCGATCATTAACTGTCGAAATGGTATTATAAATTTATCTTTTGGTAATATGACTATTGAGCTAAATATTTTTAATATTAGTAAGAAACCCCCTGAGCTAGATGACACGTGCATTGAAAAGGTGAACATGATAGGAACATTAGTTCAGGAGTCATTACCAAACATCTTATCTGAAGATCCATTAGAGAGTTGTTTATCCCATTTTTGCTTAGATTTTGACGATGATAGCACCACTGATCAAGTGAATGCTCTGTTAGACTCTACCCCTGTGTTAGATACTAATAGATGAAAATCTAAGTTCTAATCGCTACCAGTTTTTAATTTTACCTAAATTCCTTCTTTAGAAGAGCCTCCTAAGTTGGACCTCAAACCATTGTCAGATACTCTGAAATATTTTTTTTTTGGCCCATCTGAGACTTTACCTGTAATTGTATCATCCGACTTGGATAGTGATCAGGAAAGTAGGCTAGTGACCATACTTCAAGACAACAAGGAAGATTTAGGGTGGACCTTAGCAGACATTAAGGGTATAAGTCCTATTATTTGTACGCATCTGATTCATTTAGAGGACGACACCAAACCTTCTAGGGAGATGCAACGACGAATGAACCCTAACATGAAAGAACTAGTTCGAACTTAGGTGCTTAAGTCGTTAGATGCAGGTATTATCTACCCCATTTCATACATTAAGTGGGTTAGCCCCGTTCAGGTTGTTCCCAAGAAATCAGGTATCATTGTAGTCCAAAATGATAATAATGAGTTAATTCCAACCCGAGTGATCACGGGGTGGCGTGTTTGTATTGATTACAGAAAATTGAACAAGGTCACAAGGAAGGAACATTTTCCCCTTCCTTTCATCTACCAAATGCTAGAGCAATTATCTGGACATAGTCATTATTGCTTGTTAGATGACTACTCTGGTTATAATCAGATTGTTATTGCCCCAGAAAACCAAGAGAAAACTACTTTTACATGTCCCTTTGGTACCATTGCGTATAGACGCATGCCTTTCGGGTTGTGTAATGCACCCGTTACTTTTCAGCGCTGCATGATGAACATATTTTCTGACATGGTAGAACGGTTTTTAGAGGTCTTTATGGATTATTTTTCAGTGTTTGGTTCATATTTTGATGAGTGCTTGCATCATTTGACATTAGTGCTTACTAGATGTAAGGAAAAGAATTTAGTGCTTAATTGGGAGAAATTTCATTTCATGGTTCGATCAGGAATTGTTTTAGGGCATATCGTATCTTCTAAAGGTATATAGGTAGAAAAAGCCAAAGTTAACCTTATTAAGAATTTACAGGTTCCCAAAACCGTAAGAGATATTAGGTCATTCTTAGGGCATGCAGGTTTTTATCGTCGATTCATTAAGGATTTTAGCTTGATTTCTAGACCTCTTTGCAATTTGCTTGCAAAAGATGTTAAGTTTGTCTTTGATGATGCTTGTTTAAAGGCTTTTGAAAAACTTAAGACTTTACTCACTACCGCTCCCATAGTCCAGGCACCTAACTGGAACCTACCCTTTGAAATCATATGTGATGCTTCAGATTATGCTATTGGTGTTTTGCTAGGTCAACGAGAAAACCTATTACTTCATGTGATTTACTATGCTAGCAAAACTCTGATTGATGCCCAACTGAACTACACCACCACAGAGAAGGAATTGTTAGCCATTTTTTTTTCTTATACAAGTTTAGATCCTATCTCTTAGGTTCTAATGTCGTAATCTTTACTGATCATGCTGATTTGAAGTATCTTCTATCCAAGAAGGATACTAAACCTAAATTGATTAAATAGATCCTTTTGTTACAAGAATTTTCTCTAGAAATTAGAGACAAAAAAGGTGCAGAAAATATAGTAGCAGACCATTTGGCTAGGCTTGTTTTTGATTCCCTTGATGATTCATCTCCTGTGAGGGATAATTTTCCTGATGAAAAACTTCTCCTTGTTTCCCGATTACCTAGGTATGTGAATATAGTGAACTATCTTGTTACTGGTCGAATGCCCCAACATTGGGGTAAACAAGATTGTTTTAGGTTTTTAGCCGAGGTTAAGCATTTATTTTGGGATGATCCTTATCTGTTTAAGTATTGTCCATACCAGATTATTAGGAGATGTATACCTGAGAGTGACCAGTCCAGTATTATTTCCTTTTGTCATGATCATGCTTGTGGAGGTCATTTTAGTACTAAGAAAACCGCTGCTAAGATATTGCAGTGTGGATTTTACTGGCCTTCGTTGTTTAAAGACACCCACCATTATTGTGTTACTTGTGAGCGTTGCCAGAAGTTAAGAACCATTTCCCGTAGAAATATGATGCCTTTGAACCCTATTCTATTTATTGAGGTCTTTGATGTGTGGGGCATTGATTTTACGGGTCCTTTTCCTAATTATTTTGGTTATTTTTACATCCTTGTCGTTGTAGACTATGTGTCTAAGTGGGTTGAGGCGGTTTCATGTAAAACAAACGACCACAAGTTTATGATCCATTTTTTGAATGATAACATATTTGAACGTTTTGGTACACCGCAAGCTATAATTAGTGATGGAGGGTCACACTTTTGTAATCGACTGTTTAATCTTTTGATGAAGAAATATGATATTACCCACAAAGTAGCTACCCCATATCACCCATACACTAGTGGTCAAGTAGAGGTTTCCAACAGGGAGATAAAACGTATTATAGAGAAAACCATTAATCCTAAAAGGAAAGACTGGTCATTGAGGCTTATTGATGCTTTATGGGCTTACCATACTGCGTTTAAGACTCACATTGGAATGTCACTTTATCGTCTAGTTTTTGGAAAGGCATGTCACATGCCCGTCGAGTTAGAACACGAACCAAATTGGGCTTTAAAGCAGTTTAATTTTTCACTTGACAAGGCAGGAGCTCACAGGAAGCTCCATCTCAATGAGTTGGAAGAGATTCGGAAAGATGCATATGATAGTGCTAGGGAGTATAAAAAAAAATGAAACTTGTGCATGATAGAAATATTTTAAGAAAATCATTTTCTCCACGTCAAAAAGTTATTCTGTATTATACTCGTTTCCATTTATTCTCCGGGAAGTTACGCTCTCGGTGGAAGGCTCCTTTTATAGTTCGCACTTTTTTTCTTCATGGTACTATTGAGATTGATACACTGGATGGTAGTAGTTTTTCGAAGGTTAACGGTCAGAGATTGAAACCCTTTTTAGAGCATTTTCCTGCAGGAGATGTTGAGGAGGTCCTTCTGGAGGACCCTTCTTACCTTGATTGACCATCAAGGATGTTGTTTTACATTAGTAAGTTTTTGTTTTTATTTTTCTGTCTTATTCTCCAAAGAAGGATTGTTACGCTTCACCAATGTACTATCTTTCTAACTTACCTCTTTATTCCTCTAGCTACCTATATTTTTGGTATTGCACTTTAATTTGAAACATTGAGGAAAATGTTAGGTTTAAGTTTGGGGGTAAGGGAGAAACTTTTAGTTGAAATAATAAAACTCCAAACTATAGAAACTTGTGAACAATTCAGGATGACACTAACCATTCTAGGTAGATGGAAACTTAGCTCTTTTTCTATAAAAAATTGGTGTGCCAGCTAAATGTTCTATTCATAAAAGGATGCCTAACTCAGGTGTTAGAAATAACATGATATTATTGAACAAGCATATCTTGGATTCTATCTCGACCATATCACCTTATGTTTTTATTTTTGCAATTTTTGTGTTCTTTTAAGTGATTTGGTGGGAAACCAATATCGAATTGTTATCACCGCCAAGATGAAGTGGAGTATTTGAGATCAATCCCCATTGTTGTATTATTTAGACCATTATTCAAAAAAAAGTAGAGTATTGACACTTTAGTAGCAATATGTGTGTTATCCATGTCTCCATCGCCTAAGCAAGCGTGGAACGCAGGATCCATGAGAACTGTCATGTAAGATGCTGATAAGAAGCATGCTATTAGATTTAAATTGATCCAATCATATTGTCAGTACATTTACTAATATAAAGATAATTGTTTTATTTTCAATAAATCGACCGTTGGGGCACTTGTATATACCAGCTGAGTCGATATTAGTATAAGAATTAAGACTAGTGGGAGTGTATCTCAATCCATTAGGATTGATCCTAGCAGTGACCTTCAGATAGATATGGGAAACACCGTTTAGTCAACATGTGCACCATTCATTACTTCTATATTCATCTTCTAATCTATCCATGTGTTTGAATTTGATTGATTCCGAGCAATGTGAGTGTTGATAATTTCCATTCAGTTCTGGAACGTTTGATGATTATTTAAGTAGAGATTTGCATTCTTATATGAATTTTGGTACGCTAAGTGCAAACTCGTGTACATTAATTGGACTCATATAGGGTAATTATTCCTATAGGAGAAGAATTTTGTAGCCAACTAAATAGCATGTTTATTTTCTACCCTCAATCATTCAAAAGTAGCTAGAGTTTGAAGTAAAGGTTTTGTAGGTAAACCTCTTATAAACCCTCACGAGACTATAACTCGTTCGCTAAGGCCACTTAGGGGTTCAAAGGTTTGTAGCACACGCTTAGTGCAACCACGATGCCTGCGACAGTGAGTTAGGATTTTCTAGATTATATTTGCTCGAGGACTAGCAAATAATAAGTTTGGGGGTATTTGATAGACACATTTATGTGTCTAATTTGTTCCCAATATTTATAATGTTGTAACTCATTTTTGTACTAATTATGTTATTTTATGTATTTTTAGGTATTTTTGAGAAATAAACGTGTGTGAAAAAAATCAACTTAAAAAAGTGTTAAAGGCACCCCTACGAAGTGATAAAGGCACCCATGATTCAGGTTAAAGGCACTTATACTTCGGATAAGGGCACCCACCGACTTCTCTTTCAAATTCAAAAGAATAATTTTGGCGGGAACTTAGCTCTCAGTTTGTGAACTTTTATGTCGAGATTTGGAGAATATTTTTATAAGATCTTCTTCAGTACTTTCTAACAAGAATTTTAACAGGTTTTGGAAACTCGAAAATATCCAAAATCTCGTGAAAAAGTGAGTCGCAGTTAAATCAGGAAATATATAATCGAGTAATAAGAAGTTAAAAAAAGATATATTTTCTCGTGACCGAGAGCAAGGATAAGATATATTTTCGAGTTGCGCTAAGGAAATAAAATCAAAAGAAGATCACCAATTATCAAGAGTTGTTCGAAGAGAAAGGATTTTTCTCGATCTGCCAAGATATTTTTATCATTGATCGAGAAGATTTTGGGAGATTTATGAGTTAGGTATTGTTCAACTATAAATAAGAGCCTTGGAAGATAGCTCAGGAGACAAAGAGAAGGAAGAGAAAACACTTCATAGAATTTTTCATTATTCCTGCTGAAGAACACGAAGAACAGAGGCTACGGCAACGGTTTCTTCAATCTCTCTGCCATGGTTTCTTCAACTGTTTGCAACATTTATCTTCAGCTCTACAACATTTATCTTCAGCCTTGCTTTGTAACAGTCAGTCTGTAACGCCTATAAATGTTGCAAACTCGTTGTTTTCTTTATTTTTTCTCATTTTTATCATTTGTAAACACTTTGAGCCATAAATCATTATTTTGAGCAAGTGATTAATATGAGGAGTTAAAACCCTTTGCTGAGGCGACGGAGGAAGCCGTCGTTCCAAGAAAAGTGGTATATTTCTATTTTAATTGATTTTTGCAAAAAAAAAAATTATGATTATTTGCTATGATTTAAGGGTTTTTATTCAGCGGTTGTGATTTTTTTTAATAGAGCATGCTTAGCCTAGGGTTGTTGATGTTTTATACTTTCGATTTACAATTGTTACTTTCAAATTCTACTTTTGCAACATATTAGAATCACTTTAAATGTAAATAATTGCATGAATATTGATTAGATTGAATCATTTTAATTGGTTAATGGTGGAATTCTGAGTCTCAGTGTTTTTTTTATAATCCTGATACAATCTTTGTTTTGAGTTTTCTAGCTTAATTATTAGAATTTGAGTCTAAAAGTCAAATCTTCACAAGTTCTGAAACAAACCCATTCTTACCACCATCTACAAACCACATCACCAGCATATTAGGGCCTTGTGCTTATCCCAGTTTTGATGAACGATCTATTGAACTGCCCATGTTTTCATAGAAACGGGCACACTTTCATATTCACATAGGTGAGTCTATCAAAGGTACTCATGTAGCTTGGTACACCGGTCTAAATAAAGCTATAGACATCATTAAGAGTTATAGAACTCAACCTTAACTCGCTTCAAGATATCATGCCATGGGAAATATGCATGATTTTATATTCATATCATTTGTGAATAGTTATTCCCTTTGAACCTATTTCTAGGTGGGTATCCATCACAAAATGACTCAATTTCTAGTGGGCAAAATTCCTATGCCTTTAGAAGTACTTAATACCTTTTCTCAAGCTAATCCTTTCGTCAAATGATTATCTAAGTTATATCCGGTCTTAACATGATCCACATGTACAACACTGGTTGATACTGCATAACCCTCTCAACTGAATTCCAGTGCTCCAAGCCAGGACAAATGGTAAACCTGCATAAAAAACCCACTGCATATGCAATATCTGGTCTGGTACAATCAGTTTCATAACGAAGACTACCAATTATACTAGAATATTCAGATTGTTTAATGATATCACCAGTATTCTTAAACAATTTAACACTAGAATCAAAAGGACTACTCACATGTTTACAATCAAAATAGTTGTACTTCCTTAAAATATTTTCAATGTAATGAGATTGATCTAAAGAAATACCATCATTATTTCTAGTAATATTGATTCCCAGAATTTCACTAGCTTCACCCAAATATTTCATTTCAAAGTTAGAGCTAAGCATATTCTTAGTTTCTTCAACCACAGACAAGTTTGAACCAAAAATTAGCAAATCATCCACATACAAACAAATCATGATGCATGCATTGTTTTCAAACTTATAATATATGCATTTGTCACTTTCATTAATCCTGAAACCATGTGAAATCATCAAATTATCGAATTTCTCATGCCACTGCTTAAAAGCTTGTTTAAAACCATAAGTGACTTGTCTAACTTACCCACTTTTTGTTCTCGACCAGGAATAACAAAACCTTCAGGTTGGTCCATATTAATCTCCTCTTATAACTCACCATTCAGGAAAGTTGTTTTAACATCCATTTGATGAACAACAAGATTATGTACAGCAGCAACATCAATCAAAACACGAATAAAAGTTAATCTTAACAGGAGAATAAGTATCAAAGAAATCTACATTTTCTCTTTGTCTAAAGCCTTTAGCTACCAACCTAGATTTGTATTTGTCTACTGAACCATCAGGGTTCAACTTCTTTTAAGTACCCATTTACAATATATTGGTTTGCAACCAGGAGGTAAATCTGCTAAGTGCCAAGTTCCATTAAAATTATGGTAGTCCATTTCATTGTCTATGGCTTCCTGTAAAAATTAGAATTCATAGAACTAAGTGCCTCTTGAAGACTTGAAGCGTCTTTGTCTATTGTATAAACATAAAAGTCAGGACCATAGTCCTTCTCACTCCTAGCTTTTTTGTTACGCCTAAGTTCCACTTCAATGTCCCTAGATTCTTATATTCTAGGTTCTTCTATTATAAGTTTAGAACTTGTACTAGGTGTAACAATAGGTAGAGAACCCCCACTCTAGATTTAAAGGGAAATCTATCTTCAAAGAAATATGCATCAATAGACTCAATAATAACTTTATTATTAAGATCAAAAAATCTATAAGCTTTACTGTTTTGAGCATACCCAACAAAAACACGTTCATAAGCCAAACAACCCCATACTCTAAAATAAGAAACATTCGGTTTTCTGTTTTTCCAAAGTTCATATGGAAGAATTTTTGTTTTTGAATTTGTAACACGATTCAAAACATAATAAAGAGTCAACAAAATCTCTCCCCACGAATGAGAGGCAGCACCAGAACTAAGTAAACATGCATTTACAAGAGTAGTAAAAGTACGATTATTTCTTTCAGCTTTTCAATTCATTTTAGGGTTATAAAGAGTATTTTTTCATGTATAATTCCAGAAAATTCATAAATTTCAGTAAATGGTTTAGAATCATATTCACAACCCATCGGATCCACCAACCATGTAAAACTTTAGGTTTGAGACCATGGAAACCATAACGCTTTCAATAGCATTAGCTTGTGCGATGTTTTTGCCTTTGTTATTTCTGCAATTCTGAGCCATATGGTCTGGTTTACCGTAGCCATAACAAATGAAATCCTAATTAGATTATGTTTATTTCTTGATAGGGGTTGGTTCTTGTATAGATTAGGTTTTCCTTTCTTGTAGTTCTGGTCAAGTTTCGTAATCTTTTTCTTAGGTTTCAAACTCGCTTGAGTATGACTTTTATTATTTGAAACAATAAGAATTTCTTCCTTTTTATCTTGTTTCTGTGCCTCTTCTTCAACCCTGAGCTTAACAATCAAACTCTCAAGAGAAAATTCCTTAGTTTTATGACGCAAAATATTACGAAAATCTTTCCAAGTGGGAGGAAACTTATCAATCATTGTATCTACTTGAAATTGTTCATCAATTTTCAAACCTTCAATCAGAATTTCATGAGCTATTTTCTGAAATTCATGAGCCTGAGCAACAACTGATTTTTCATCCATGATTTGATATTTCATGTAGCGGGTTACAACATATTTTTTCAATCCGGCTTCCCCAGTATCATACTTTTTCTGTAAAGCATCCCACACATCTTAGCAGTATCAAATGGGAGTAATATTCATATAAATCATCAGATAAAGCATTAAGGATATAGATTTTGCAATCAAAATCATCATCAACCCATTTGTCATAGGCTTTTTGTTTTTCTTCAGCAGTTTGGGTCACATCAGGTTCTTCAGTTGGCTGCGGAGTTGTACTTGCAATAGGTGCAATGTTAGAGACAGCAGCAACTGCATCTTTTGGATCAACTTTTGTTGGAGGTCACCATCATGTACAACTTCATCGGTTTGAGATAAAAGAACAACTTTTGTTTCCATCTTCTGAAGTGAAGTCCGTCAAACTTGAAAGGCTTATTTATATCAGCAGTAGTTTTCTTATCTCTCTCCATGGCAGAAATCTCATCTTAAAAATTATTGGAAAAATTGTTGGTTTCACACATGCAAAACAAAGATTAAACACAAAAAAAAAAATGACGGTTGATTCACGACTAGGTCGCTCTCTTTATGACGTTTCATGGCTCTTCCTTGAGTTTTGTGCAAGCATTTCTTTCTTCGTCATAATGTCCCCGGGATAAAATAGACGAGAACACTCTCTTTCAATCTTTCACGCATACAATGAGAGATTGAACACTTTTACTCTTTCTAATCTTGCTCAGAACCCTAGTCTTCGTATTCACAGTTAAATAAAACGAAATCTTATGTCTTCTTTTGTTTCTCAAAATCTGAATTTATTGCACAAAAATTATAATCGGAACTAATGGAGAATTTATCGAATTAATTGCTACCATAAAACAGTCATTCAACAGCCCCCAAAAAATTAGGCAAATAAATCATACCATGATTAGTACAATTAAAGACATAATTAGGGGCAGTAAAAATGTTTTGAAAAATCTTTTAAAAATGAGAAAAAAATTAAAATTCAAGAGACCTCCCAAGATCCCGAAGCCCCGCTCCCAGATTAATGTTATATACATATGGGTACGTGCACACACACACCCAATCAGTAGGGGAAGAGGTTTGAACTTGTGACCTACCTTACAAGGACCAAAATCCTTTACCACTAGACTAGCAATTAAATGTTGATATAAATGTACGAAAAAAAAGAATATATATCCCAACAATCCTCCACTTATATTTTTAAAACCATTGAACAAAATCCGAACGGTTATGTGCATAAGCAAAGGTATCTTTCAATTTTGAACCTTTAATTAATATTAAATTCTCTAAACTCTGACATAGAGTGAACATATATCTTTGAACTCTATGGAGAGAACGGATTACTTAATACACATACAACTATACTAAGAGTAAAATCGTAATGTCAGCACATTACGTCCTTGTGCTTATCCCAGTTTTAATGAACGATCTAGAGAACTGCCCATGTTCTCATAGAAAGTGGCTACACTTTCACATTCACATAGGTGAGTCTATCAAAGGTACTCATGTAGCTTGGTAACCCACTTTAAATAGAGTTATATATATATCATTAAGAGTTAAAGAACTCAACCTTAACTCTCTTCAGGATATCATGTCATAGGAAAGATGCATGATTCTATATCCATATCATTTGTGAATCGTTATTCCCTTTGAACCTATTTCCAGGTGGGTATCCATCACAAAATGACTCAATTTATATTGGGCAAAAGTCCCATGCCTTTAGAGGTACTTAATACCCTTTCTCTATCTAATCCTTTCGTCAAATGATTATCTAAGTTATATTCGGTCTTAACATGATCCACACGTACAATACTAGTTGTGAGAAACTCTCTAATTGTGATGTGCTTTCGATGCAATTTTCGATTCTTACCGTTGTAATAACAGTGATGTACTTTTGCAATAGCCGCAATACTATCACAATGGATCATGATAGCTAGTATCGGTCTACCCATACAGGATTATCAGAAAGTAAGTTTCTCAACCATCTTGCTTCTTCACTAGTTGTTGCTTGTGCTATCAATACAGACTTCATTGTAGACTGATCTAGATTTGTTTGTTTCATTGACTTCCATGAAACAGCGCCTCCAGCAATATTAAACAAATATCCACTGGTGGCATCGGAGTCATTCTAAAGGACATTCCAATCAGCATCGCAATATCCTCCAAGGACTGCAGGAAACCTATTATAGTGTAATCCTAGGTTAACGGTCTTTTTGCGATACTGCATGACCTTCTCAACTTCATTCCAGTGCTCCAAGCCAGGAAAACTGGTAAACCTGTATAAAAACTCCACTGCATATGCAATATCTGCTCAGGTACAATCAGTTGCATAATGAAGACTATCAATTATACTAGCATATTCATATTATCTAATGTTATCACCAGTATTCTTAAACAATATAATACTAGAATCAAAAGGACTACACACAGGTTTACAATCAAAATAGTTGTACTTCCTTAAAATATTTTCAATGTAATGAGATTGATCTAAAGAAATACCATCATTATTTCTAGTAATATTGATTCCCAGAATTTCACTAGCTTCACCCAAATCTTTCATTTCAAAGTTAGAGCTAAGCATATTCTTAGTTTCTTCAACCACAGACAAGTTTGAACCAAAAATTAGAAAATCATCCACATACAAACAAATCATGATACATGCATTGTTTTCAAACTTATAGTTTATGCATTTGTCACTTTCATTAATTCTTAAACCATGTGAAATTATCAAATTATCAAATTTCCCATGTCACTGCTTAGGAGCTTGTTTCAAACCATAAGTGACTTGTCTAACTTACACACTTTTTGTTCTTGACCAGGAACAACAAAACCTTCAGGTTGGTCCATATAAGTCTCCTCTTATAACTCACCATTCAAGAAAGTTGTTTTAACATCCATTTGATGAACAACAAGATTATGTACAACAGCAACATCAATGAAAACACGAATAGAAGTTAATCTTGTAACAGGAAAATAAGTATCAAAGAAATCTACATTTTCTCTTTGTCTAAAGCCTTTAGCTACCAACCTAGCTTTGTATTTTTCTATTGAACCATCAGGGTTCAACTTCTTTTAAGTACCCATTTACAATCTATTGGTTTGCAACCAGGAGGTAAATCTGCTAAGTGCCAAGTTCCATTAAAATTATGGGAGTCCATTTCATTGTCTATGGATTACTGCAAAAACTAGAATTCAGAGAATTAAGTGCCTCTTGAAGACTGGAAGGGTCTTTCTCTATTGTTTAAGCATAAAAGCCAGGACCATAGTCCTTCTCACTCCTAGCTCTTTTGTTATGTCTAAGTTCAACTTCAATGTCCCTGGATTCTTATATTTTAGGATCTTCTATTATAAGTTTAGAACTTGTACTAGGTATAACACTAGGTAGAGAACCCCCACTATTTCTAAATTTAAAGGGAAATTTATCTTCAAAGAAATCTGCATCAATAAACTCAATAATAACTTTATTATTAAGATCAAAAAATCTATAAGATTTACTGTTTTGAGTATACCCAACAGAAACACAAAATAAGAAATACGAACATAAGCCAAACAACCCCATACTCTAAAATAAGAAACATTCGGTTTTCTGTTTTTCCAAAGTTCATATGGAAGAAATTTTTTTTTGAATTTATAACACGATTCAAAACATAACAAAGAGTCAACAAAATCTCTCCCCACGAATGAGAGGCTGCACCAAAACTAAGTAAACATGTAGTCACAAGAGTAGTAAAAGTACGATTATTTCTTTCAGATTTTCAATTTATTTAAGGGTTATAAGGAGCAGTTTTTTCATGTATAATTCCAGAAGATTCATAAATTTCAGTAAATGGTTTAGAATCATATTCAGTGCCTCTATCACTACGAAATCTCTTAATTTTCCTACCAAATTGATTTTCTACTTCAGCAATAAAAAGCTTAAATTTTTCAATAGCTCTTATGACTTAGCAAGTAAAAATAAGTCTTATTAGAAAAATCATCAATAAACGTCATGATATATCTTTTTCCATTTCTAGTTAATACACCTTCAAATTCACACAAATCAGAATGCACAAACTCTAAAGGTTCAGATTCTTTAATAATAGATTTATAGGAACTCTTGGTTATTTTTACTTGACTACAGAATTCACATTTTTCAAAATCATGTATGGATAGTTTAGGAATAAGACCTTACTTGCTCATGGTATCTTCTGATCTACTGTTCACATGACAAAGTCTAGCATGCCAAACATTAAAAGTACACACCATATAAGAAGAAGATGCAATTTTATTCATTTCAACATTAAACTTAAACATTTCATCATTAGCATAACCTTTTCCTACAAACATTTTGTTTTTAGTAATTGTGTAAAGAACAGATCCAATAGTTTGATACAACCCAGCCTTGTTGAGAAGGTAGCCGGAAACAAGGTTCTTTCTCATTTCTGGAGTGTGAAGGACATCTTTCAGCATAAGTGTTCGACCAGAAGTAAACTTCAGTTCTACCGTACCAGAACCTTTCACAATAGTAGTATGAGAGTCTCCCAACAAACTTTTCTGATTCTGTAGATTTCTTAAATAGGACCTATAAAAACAACAATGACATGAAACACTATTGTCTATCCACTACCCATTGGACCCGCCAACCATGTAAAACTCTGGGTTTGAGACTATGGCAAATATAGCGCTTTTAACAACATTAGCTTGTGCGGCTGTTTTTGCCTTTGTTATTTCTGCAATTCCGAGCCATATGGCCTGGTTTACCATAGCCATAATAAATAAAATCCTAATTAGAATTATGTTCATTTCTTGATGGGGGTTGGTTCTTTTATTGATTAGGTTTTCCTTTCTTGTAGTTCTGGTCAGGTTTCATAATCTTTTTTCTTAGGTTTCAAACTCGCTTGAATATGATTTTTATAGTTTGAAACAATAAGAATCTCTTCCTTTTTATCTTGTTTTCGTGCCTCTTCTTCAAACCTGCGCTTAACAATCAAACTCTCCATAGAAAATTCCTTAGTTTTATGACGCAAAGAATTACAAAAATCTTTCCAAGTGGGAGGAAACTTATCAATCGTTATAGCTACTTGAAATTGTTCATAAATTTTCATACCTTCAATCAGAATCTCATGAGCTATTTTTCGAAGTTCATGATCCTGAACAAAAACTGATTTTTCATCCACGATTTGATATTTCATGTAGCGGCTTACAACATATTTTTTCGATCCGGCTTCCTCAATATCATAATTTTCCTGTAAAGCATCCCACACATCTTTAGCAGTATCAAATGTGGAGTAATATTCATACAAATCATCAGATAAAGCATTAAGGATATAGTTTTTGCAATCAAAATCATCATAAACCCATTTGCCATAGGCTATTTGTTTATCTTCAGCAGTTTGGGTCACAACTGGTTCTTCAGTCGGTTGCGGAGTTGCACTTGCAGTAGGTGCAACGTTAGAGTCAGAAACAGCTGCATCTTTTGGATCAGCTGGTTTGTTGGAGGTCACCATCATGTGCAGCTTCATCAGTTTGAGATAAAAGAACAACTTTTATTTCCATCTTCTGAAGTGAAGTCCTTCAAACTTGAAAGGTTTATTGATATCAGCAGCAGTTTTCTTATATGTCTCCATGGCAGAAATCTCATCTTAAAAAATGTTGGAATAATTGTTGATTTTACACCTGCAAAACAAAGATTAAACACAAAATAAAAAAAACAAGACGACGGCTGAGTCACGACCAGGTCGCTCTCTTTAAGACGTTTTGTGGCTCTACCTTGAGTTTTCTGCAAGTAGTTCTTTCTTCTTCACAACGTCCCCAGGATAAAACAGCCGAGAACGTTCTCTTTCAGTATCTCATGTACACAATGAGAGATTGAGCATTTTCACTCTTTCTAATCTTGAGTCAGAACCCTAGTCTCTTGATTCACAGTTAAACAAAACGAAAACGTGTGTCTTCTTTTGTTTCTCAAAATCTTATTTTATTGCCCAATCGAAATTAATGGAGAATTTATTGAATTAATTGCTACCATAAAACAGTCACTCAACAACAAAAAAAACGGACAAATAAATCATACCATAATTAGTACAACTAAAGACGTAATTTGAAGTAATAAAAACGTTTTATTCTTTTAAAAATGAGCAAAACATAATTTTTAAATTCAAGAGACCTCACATGGCCCCGCTCCCGGACTAATGTTATACACGTATGGGTACGTACACACATACACCCAATCAGTAGGGAAAGAGGTTTGAACTTATGACCTACCTTACAAGGCTCAAAATCTTTTACCACTAGACTAGAAATTAAATGTTGATATAAATGTACAAAAAAAATATTTTTTTAAAAACATATATCCCAACATACACAAAAACCATTACTAACTTTGGGATTACTAGGAGGTTCGCGAACAACGAATATAGATGTTTTATATGTGGCATTACCCATCAAATGTCTTCTTACTAAAAAGTCATATTACTAGCAAAAAAAAAGTTTCATCTCCACTTACAATAATCATTTCTTTATTTACTGGTCGTCGTATTATTGATTAATATTATTTATATATTTATTTTTGAATAGCTTTTAACAATAAAAATACTAGGATGAGTTGGGGATGATATTTTATAAATATGATCGTGTATCCTAGGTGATACAACATTCTACTCTTAAAAACTCATCATCGGAGAAGAATGCAACTTTGTGCACCCCTACTTAATCAGGGGTGCACGTTCCTCCCTACTTTATTTGTCATGTCGTTAACTCGGGTTTGTTATTTTGTTTATAATTTTTTAGCCAAAAAATTAGAAATAGGCTTTTATTAACCCAAATAAATAACCCAATCACTCTCTCTCTACCCTGTCTTGAACTTTGCACAATAAGGAAAAATTCCATCCAAATTACAGTAGAATTGATTATAATTCTTCGATTAGATCAAACAAATAAAAATTTGGTCCAATGTCCTTTTAAGAATAAAAATTTATGGATCTATTGCTAAAACCATGGAACTGAGGTTTAGGGGATAAATTTTTTGTGATAATTTTATCGCCGATGAAGATATCAAAACACAACTACACGAAGAATATAAGAAACGAGCGGATGTGGTTTCGAGATATCATCTTTCGTTGATGATTATGTTTTATTTTATTTTATTCTCATCAATCATAATTATGCACTATCAAAAATAAATAAATCATAATAATAACTTTATGGATGAGTTTACTCTTCTGCAAAGACGTGAATCTATAATGAAGCAACAAAAAAGAATATTTGATAAATGTTTAATCCAAAAAGAAAAACGGAAAGAAAATGATAGTAGTTATTTAACTGTGTATGAAAGTGTAAAAATATTAGAATCGGGTCCTGATTTTATATCCTCATGGAGTTTTAACAAAAAAGAATATTTGATAAATGTTTAATCCATGAAGAAAAACATCATTTTGTGCCCAATTTTTTTTTCACATTTTCATAAATTGTGAATAAAACAAGTAGCTAGAGTTAAAAATATCCTTAATAAAAAAGGAAAGAACATGCCCCGCTAGTTTAGTTGGGGTGCATAAAAATCCATTTGTGAAAAGCTCTAAATTTATCATACACAAAACAATTATAATCAAAATACAATTTTTTGCATGAATACCAATTACTTTTTAGTGTAATTATCGGTTAAATTTTGGTATTGATTGGTGAAGTTTGGGATTTTTTTTTTCTAGCTGCGGTTGACTGATAAAGTTTATATGAAAAAGAGAATGTCGCCAAAAATCAACCAGTTATGCTTCGTCTAAGGACTTAGGAGAAAAATAGAGATAAAATAAATTAAAATGAATTGAATATTCATAAGACTATACAGGGGGCTTTTGTTTTGGCCAAAACAGGCCTAGACGAAGCCAAGCTCTACGCGGTTGCACGTGTTTCATTACCTCAGAACCGACTCTGCTCTTTATAAATATTTTTTTATTTAGATTGGTATATTATTTTATTTCTTCTTTTTAACATAATAAATGGAGAAAAACCAAGATGACCATACTAAGCATATAAAACATCCTCCTATATTATTATTTATAAATAAAAATTATTTGAAATAAAAATGAAAAAAAAACTTCATTTTCATTTATAATGTTTAGTTTTAGTTTTTGTTACTTTTTAAAATGATAGTTCTATCCTTACTTTCCTTTTCATTGGTTTCTTCTTCTTCTCTCCTTTAATTTTCATTGGTTTCTGTTTTTTCTTCTCTCCTTTCTTCTTTCTTCTTTCTTCCGCCTCCTTCTTCCCATCACCATCACCACCACTAGCAACAGTAGCTTCGCCGCCACCAAACCAGTGAGAAGAAGATAGATCTGTAGCAATAGCACCTCCGTCTCCTCCACCAACACCTCTTTCTTTTTTTATTTTACTTTTATGTTCACCAACAGTAGTTTCGCCATCCATATCCACCACTAACAACACCTCTGTCTCCTCCACCAACACCATCACCTCTTTCTCTTTCTATGTTCTTATTTTACATCGGCAACACCTCCTATTCCCCTTATCGCCTCCTCCTCCTTATCTTTTCTCCCCCACCACTATATATCCAGATCCGCCACCAACATCAGCTCCTCCTCCTCCTCCTCCTTTTATTCTTTACAAACATCACCAACACCTCAAGATCATCATCATTGAAAATTATCATAAAAAAATAATGGTAAATCATCATTGTCGAAATTACAGTTTTGTGTTGGTGAAATGTCAGAAAAATGATAAAACCAAATTTGGTTTCATCAAGTCTTACAAAAACAGAACAACGTTGAAACCAGTGTTTTTTGTTGGTGAAATATCATAAAAATGATGAAACCAAATTTGGTTTCATCAAATTTTACAAAAACCGAATAATATGTTGGTGAAATATCAGAAAAATGATGAAAACATATTTGGTTTCATCAAAATTTACATAAACTGAACAACGTTGAAACCAATATTTTGTGTTTGTGAAATGTCAGAAAAATGACGAAACCAAATTTGGTTTCATCAAATTTACAAAAATTGAACAACGTTGAAACCAATTTTTGTGTTGATGAAATGTTAGAAAAATGATGAAACCAATTGGTTTCATCAAATTTTACAAAAAATGAACAATGCTGAAACCAATATTTTGTGTTGGTGAAATGTCATAAAAATGATGAAACCAAATTTGGTTTCATCAAATTTTACAAAAACTAAACAACGTTGAAACCAATTTTTGTGTTGATGATTTTTATCGTTGAAACCAGTATTGCTGGTGATATTGGTTGGTGGTAGCGTTGGTTGGTGATGGTGAGTGGTGCTGGGTATTGGTGGTGGTGGTCATTGGTAGTGGTGGTGGTTATAGGAGGTGCTCGTTGGTGGTGGTTTGTGTTGGTTCTGGTTGTTATTGGTGGTGGTTGGTGGTTCCCGTTGCTGGTGGTGGTTGGTTGTACTCGTTGGTGGTGTTGGTTGGTGGTGCTACTATTTGGTGGTTGGTGATTGTATTGCTGCTGGTGGTGGCGGCACTGGCTGGTGGTG
>JAJJMC010013841.1:1248347-1289748 GCA_023531435.1 Papaver californicum
GGTGGTGTTGGTTGGTGGTGTGGTGGTGGTGTTGGTGTTGGTGATTGGTGATGGGGTGGTGCTGGTAGTGGTGTTGGTGAGGTGTTGTTGAGAAGAGAATACAAATTTAAATGTCTTGCATGTACCAAAAACTGTCATAACACTGTCATATCTCTCCTTCCGGACATGTCAACTCATTAAATAGTTCAGCTTCCCCAAACAACCTTTTTCCTGCCCCCAAAACTTATAATAAGTCCAAGCTTCAAAGAGACTTATAAAGAGAAGCAGACATATCCCAAGCCATTTTAAACGACTTGGTAAAGTGCATCCAAACCTCATAAGTATACTTGCACTACACAAACAAATGATCAGTTGTTTCATCTTCGTGTTGAGATAAATGATAATTTTTATATTAAGTATTGATCCATATATGTCTTAACATGGTTAATGTTGGAAAAGATTTATGAAAATTAGCCTATAATACAAAACTAACCTTCAAAGGAACTTATTTCTTCCAAGAAATTTCTAAAACTTACATGAACCACCTTCTTTTGAAGGATGTTCATAACACTTTTTAACACTAAAATCATCTTCAAACAAAATCTTATCGTTTTCAACTGTAAACTCGGGTATAGGCCCCAACTCATCAAGAGTATAAAAGTTTGGTCGACTTACTTTGGGTAAGTGGTGGTCAGGATTTGATTTTTGGAGAAACAAAAAGCAGATGGGATTTGTTTAGGGATAAGATGTGGGTCCGGATTTGTCTAGGGGATATATAAAGAATGGTCATGATTTCTTTTTGAATATAGAGGAGATATAGAGGGTTAGGATTTGTTTATGGATGATATAGATTAATGGTTGTGGTTCAATGGAAATATATCCAACGGTCTTAATTTACAATCAAATTATTAATATCCGATTAATTTTCACACAATTAATGTTCCATTAATTTCTTATAATATCATTAATTATCCAAATAAATATCTCATAATAGCTTTTTAATTAATTTCCTATAATATTATTAATTATCCATATATATATATATAATAAAATTTGTTAATAATTTCAATATATCAATGAAAATTGGTAGTAGATGTGGTCGTGGAGTCGGTGGCGGTAGTGGGGGTGGATATTAGTAGGCGGTGGAGGAGGTGATAACGTTAATTAGTAGTGGTAATTACAAAAAAAATCTCTTTTAGTGGTAAATAATCGTATCACGAAAATTTATTTTTTCGCTACAAAAAGAATCTAGAATTTTATCACTTATCGTAAGTCTTAGAAAGTCTTTTATGACAACCTTAAGAAATTATCACCGAAATTTTTTATTAGCAACAATAAATATATTGCCACCAAAAATATCTTTTGAAATAAATTTGACATCGTTCAGTGATTTTACGACTCAGAATTTTGTCACTCTATGTATTTTTGGTGAGGATATAATTTTATCACTTAAAATAATTTTAGCAAAAAAATTTATTCGTCTCAAAATAAATTTATAGTGATAAAACAAATTGGTCACATAAAACAATTTTAACAATGAAATTTGTTCTTATCAGAAGAAAAAAAATTAGCACCAAAAATTTTCGTCTCGGAAAAATTTATAGTGAGGAAATAATTTTGTCACATAAAAATTTAGCAACGAATAATTTTATCAGAACAAAAAATCAAAAAAAAAAAAAATAATTGTTGTCTTTAAAAGTACTTATAAAAACCAAGTAAAATTGTCTCTATAAATATCATTGCTTCCAAAACAATTTTACTGACCAAGTCATCCATCTCAAAATAAATTATTGTAGACGGAACATTACCCTCACAATAACTGTTTTCTAACCCAAATTATTTTTAAAACATGCCAAATTGGTCACCAAATTTTCTTTAGTGACTAGCCAGATTATGATCCATCATCTTCAAGAAATTTATTACACATAAAATAAATATAAATAAATAAATAAACAAAGTGTAGACAACTTATCTTAGATATAGAGGGTTCGAGATTTAATTTTGGAGGATTCAAATAGCGGTTGGGATTTGTTCAGGGATAGGGTGTGGGTCTGGATCTCTCCATGATAAGATAGATTAACGGTTATTGTTTATTTTGACAAAAGACACAGCCGTCTGAGGGCATAGGTAGTCATTTTATATTTGTAAAATATTTTCGGTGTTGTTTCAGGCAGAAGAAGAAAGGGGACGTGCAGAGAACAATCAAGAATACAAAACAAAGTGTAGAAAACTTAAATTAGATAAAGAGGGGTCAGGATTTAATTTTGCAAAAGACAAATAGCGGTTGGGATTTTTTCAGAGATAGGGTGTGGGTCCAGATCTCTTTATGGATAAGATAGATAAACGGTTGATGTTTGTTTTGAAAAAAAACATTGTAAGTCCGAGGGCATTGGTAGTTATGTACATTTGTAAAAAAAATCGGTGTTGTTTCAGGAATAAGAAGAGAGGGGGTGTGCAAATAACAATCAAGAATACAAAACAAAGTGTAGACAACTTACCTTAGATAAAGAGGGGTCAGGATTTAATTTTGGAGGAGATAAAAAGCGGATGGGATTTGTCCAGGAATAGGGTGTGGGTCCGGATCTCTTTATGGATAAGATATATGAACGATTGATGTTTGTTTTGACAAAAGACACAGTCGTATGAGGGCATAGGTAGTCATTTTACATTTGTAAAATCTTTTCGGTGTTGTTTCAGGCAGAAGAAAAGAGGGAATGTGTAGAGAACAATCCCTTTATCGATATAGGTTTCATTTTCTTCTTTGTAATTCAGTTGTTATACTAAAATGTAACCTTAAACATGGAAATCAGATACTTAATCAGATAAGCATTTTGATATAAACCTTTATTTCGGTATTTTCTTTGAGAATTTGATTTTATCAGCTCCAGATCAGAGGTTTTTGTTGATATTGGTTGTTCAAGACATGATCTGAAGTTAGACACATCCTTTTCTCTCTAGATTTAGGGTTTGTCACTTTATAAAAAATAAACTATGTTTTGTTCACCTCCTGTTAGAATCGATTGTTCTTCTTTTCTTTTTTTCTAACTAGGGTTGTGACTATAACTAGATTTGGGGTAAAACTATCGCACAATATCAAGGGCATGAAACCCCTTCACAAAAACACTCTGATCTTCGGGCTCATTGTGTCATGATTACTGAAAGCAATCGCAGTTATCATCAATTTGAATGCGGAACCAATATAAAAACCCTAAGAAATTGAATTCAAGAGTTGAATGATATATAGTGGAATAGTTATACCCTCAAGGATGATGACTTAATTGGCAACGGGAAGTAAGTTTTTAGCAAAACATGTAACATGAAAACCCTAATGATTTTTAGAATGTTCTAATAATTATTTTGTGTTTGTTGTTTGTAGAGTTCAATTCCAAAAGGTTCTTTATCAAGGTCTTGATGACTCAACTTGGCCAATATCAAGTGTAAGAGGGGCAGGTAATCCTATAAATCTTTGTTTTGCTTTATAAATTGCTCACTTAAGTTTATCTCGAAACAATATGTTATTTTGAACATTTTGGACACATGGGAGAAATTTGTCTCATAATTCATTACCCCAATGTTGTTGTA
This sequence comes from Papaver californicum, assembly GCA_023531435.1. NCBI lineage: Eukaryota > Viridiplantae > Streptophyta > Magnoliopsida > Ranunculales > Papaveraceae > Papaver > Papaver californicum. The sequence continues at coordinate 1,251,909 of JAJJMC010013841.1, forward strand.
AGTTCGATATCTCTTTATGCATTTTAGTGTGTCTATTGATCTCAAGTGATGCTTACTGGAGAAGTAAAGCTTAAACTTTCTATTTTGTATCCTTTTTTTTTGCTTCCATGTATAACTTGAGAACTCTTGTTGGTTGTAATGTTACTAAATTCATAGTGCAGCTTTACTTTGTAGAGCTATTGTGGTGTTTATGTTGTTACATATCTGAGTTTCGCACCACAAAAACTGAAATACGCCATTTTATCTGGCGAAGTTCCTCTGATCGGAAATGGATTTACAGCAAATTTTATCTGTAGAGCATGCTTCAGACAGTTTTTATTCTTGATTGACTCTGGAGAAGGAGGGGTAAGCTATCTCATTTGATTCTTTAGAATGTAGCTTCTTATTTTAATACTTTGTGGAATGTTGATATTGACAGATTTTCAATTCATATGTAAGTTCGTCTACCATCTGGCGGGATATCATTCTGTCATATAGTAGTATAGTTGATAGCAGAAATATATGAAGTCTATATAAATAGGTGTAGGGAAATTTTATTTCATACTTGGCAAAGGAGTTAAAGATGAAAAATTCAGTGTTGAATATTGGAATCATTTACAGATTCACTCAGTTATATCTATCGCCACATCAATTCTTTCTGCAACTCGATCTCTTTTACTCAAATTTGGTGAAAATTGTTTCAATATAAACTACTTATTTTCCTATATGATATTATCTTCCCTCGGGTTACTTAAACTATTGATTTGCAATTTACATTCACATTTGTCTTAATTATCATTCAAATACACATAACATAGGTTTCGACGAAGGTGTTATTAATCATAGGGTACCATCAAAATGGTTGCAGTATATGGAGTTTCGAGTGTTGTTATGGCGTGGTTTCACCATTCAAGAGTTTTCAAACCATTGCTTTGGGAGTATTTATGATTATGCAATAAATTATTTCTAATTATTATTGTTATATCATATTGTTACATGTTGTATTTTCAAAACCGTGTTATGAAACCAATTATCGTGTATTCATGTTGTTTTATTTCTTAATAGTTCAGAAAGAAAATATAATTTTTTTTAGTTTTTCTTTTCTTTTATTTTGAGAATTGTGTTATTGAAGCCGAACCAGGAATGTTATTAGTAGACACCGACCGGGTTTTGGTTTGTTGTAACGATTCAGTGCATTATGGTTGTCAATAAGTACAAGTTTTTACTAATCTATTAAGCATAGTTGATTACATGTCGCTGAAGGACTCAAGATATCTTACTTATGTAACTAAAAATTCATGGGTAAAATTGTTTTAAATAATTATTGATATATGAGGGTCAAGATTTACATTACAACAAATGGCACGGGTTAAACCCTAGTTACATATAAAACACTACTTCAACTGACCTATTAAAGTCATATTTCTTCTAGTATTGCAAAGACTTCTACCATTCTCAACCATATCTGCAGCTAATGCATTTTTATCTCTGCAAGCTTCAAATGATGCAGGGAACTATTTTCCAAGATCATTCGTGCACCACTTATCCACTAAACCCTCATTGACATACTTCACCTTATAAATTTATACTTATATTGAATTATGTTTTTCCAAAAAAAAAAAAACCCTATTATCAGAAGGAAAAAAAAGTAACCTTTATAGCCATTGAACTTCTCTTGAATTATGCTTCCGGAATGGTGCATTTAGTTTTCTATTGTATATCAATTTGCGTTTTTTTGTAATACCGGAGTGTTACGAAAGTCATCAAAGATATTGTTGAATACTGTAAATATATGTTATATCTGTAAATAACACAAAATACAGGGTATTAAATATCTTAAGTAAAAAACTTACTCGCCTCGATATCCCAAATAAGTTTGTTAAAAAATTATATATTGTGCTCCTCTTTCTATTTTTCTTCTCTCTATTTCCATTTTCGATAATAAAGTACAACGATGGAAAGGCATATACGAAGACCATGATTATGTTGTAACATTAAAATGGAAGAAACAATACTAGAGTTGTATTGTTGCACAACTGGTCATGGAGATTTCCAACAACACCTTTTCAAAGACACATTCCAAGTGAAAGGATAATATATCAACCTGATAATAAAATGGCACATCCCAAATGAATATGCATTTTTTAAAGACCATATCCAAAATTAATAGGTATGTTCATTAAAAAAATTGGTACTCTCTTTCAACGAATTCTGGTATTTAAAAATTTTAATTAATAAAAAAAGTTCAATTGTTATATATCGTTTTAACGTATACCGATAATTTTTCTTTTGTTAAAACCCGTTCAAGGAATTTGGACAGTACTTTTAGTTCAAAAACCCTAATAGAACTTCTTTAGATAAAAGTGCTTGTTATTTTTAATATTTGCATTGGATTACCAATTGTTATGATGTTCATTTATCATAGTGCATGTAAATATAAATTGCTCTATATATGGTTTCATGTACATATTCTTCTGTTAATTTGTGCGTTTTTAGGCATTCAATTTTACAATCAATACAATTAAGCTTGCTTAGTTGAGGCAGTTGATCTCCAATCAACGGATCATTGTTATCCATTTTTAATATACGGATCTAGTGTTCATTAGTGTTAAGATTCTATCATCCGGCCTAATTTTTAAGTATCCTAGCTATTGAACTGGGTTTTATAATCTTCTAATGAAATGTAATCCGTTGAACAACGTTTCAGAATTGATAATAGTGATCCATCTTGAATTATATATTGTGATTTCATTTAAGAATTTTATATTTCTAATCCATTTGTTGTTAGCAGGAGTAGAGCCATAGATTTAAAACTTAAATTTGTGGTGGTTGGGGCCCACAACCTTATTCCAGGACAACCAGCTTACGTGGATTTTCAATTTAGGAAAAACATTCTAGTCTCGAGAAGAAATACGTAGTGATCCTCTCTGGGAACAAAAATTTGTTTTTATATCAGCTCAGCATGCAACCTACACTCGAGTTCAAAGCTACAATTTACAGTACTGGGTTATTACTAGGCGAGGTGACTCTCGGGTAGCTTTCTTTCTCCAGAGTTGGTATGTTTACTCACACTTTGAAGAAGGATGTATGCCTAATAGAGGATAGAGAGATTACATTAAAGTGAGGTGGACCAAAGCCAAATGCTCTAATGTTTGAAGACTTGCCAGTTCTGAATTCTGCAGAAGTCAGAGTAGATTATTCTTTACCTAGAAGTTGTACCGATAAGAAGAAAAACCTAGTAAGAAATTTTTACTTATGGTTTTTGTTAGGGAATAAAAATTAAGATGACATATGTCAAAGGATTAAGGAAAAAAACAGAGATTTATAGAAGAGCGAGAAATACACAATCAAAGCCTTATAAAAGTTCGAGTGGATGACAGATGTAAAAGGCAGAAAGTATCAGTGAGGGATCGACACGTAGGATCGGGAAAGTATTAGTGTTTTGATCGAAGTAAGAAGCATTAAATGCGAATGGTACGGGAAAGCTGAAGTAATAAATACATATGGATCGGGAAAGTAACAGCACTAATTAGTTAAGTAACTTTAGCTGCATAACTGACACCGAGGATCGGGAAGAAGATGACTCATAAAGTATGAAGAGCACGTGTCAATAGAACAAGGTTACGGGCCAAAAAGGAAAAAGCATGACAATGTATAAGCATGAAGTTGTCTGTCAGCCGCATGATCATCCTGATCTAAAGATAATCGTAAAATAAAGAGAACGTAAAGAAGTAACGGGACAATAGGTATCGGACCAAAGGAGTACAGTGGAACGATAACCAATAAATTGACAGACAAGACCGGGAAAACGTGATCATTAAACATAAAGGATAGACAGAGAGGTAAAAAAGAGGGACCCATCGAACGACCTATAAATAGAGAAATTCATTAATCAGGAAGGGGGTTCAGGAAGATTGGAAGGAAAAAAGACTAAGGAAAAATACTGGAATTAAAGTAAAGATCTTGAACTCCTGTGTATAAGTTTATTTGAATGTTTAATCAACTGTATATGATAGATATAATTCTAATAGAATGTACGATTTGATGAATTGTTATTCTTTAACTTCCTTCATGATTGATGTGCTTGAATGTTTCAATACTATTTAATAATTATCAATTCTTCTCAATTCCACTATCTCATGATTTGAATATTAAGGAGATATAGTGTAACAAAATGTAAGGTAAGGATTTTAGTCCAGATCTTTTGACAAATCATTGGTTGTTTTTGTTGATGACATTTTTAGCATAAACAATTTGGCGCTAGAAACATGGATGTGTCAAAGGATTTATCCTACATGTTGTAGAAAAATTATTTTTTCTGTTATTTTTGTATTTAAAAGTAGAGAATTTTAGTACCAGGAGTTAGTAATCATATGGAAGATTTTCATTAAAGTGAAATTTCGAATTTTTGGCTTGAATGAATTTTTACTAATAGATGAGTTTTATTGCAAGAAATTCCTTGTGTGATTTTCAAAATTGAAGCTGTATTTCGGTGAAACTTGGGAATCTTTAGTCTGAATGAATTTGTCCTAATGACTGATTTCTTTTATTTAAAAAAAAAAAAAAAAAAAAACTTTGCGTGTAAATTTTAAGATTGGAGAAGTGTTATGTTAGATGTTACTTTTCTCTCCACCAAAAATATAGTTAGATTTCAAAAGAATCAGAAGATCCATAAATCTGTTTCTATTTGTTTCTTTGATCAATTAGCTTGTTGAAATTATATGACTAACTTTTTAAAGCTATTAGCACAAGGAAATTTTTCAGAAAGCATCTAAGAAAGAAAAGAAACAACCAAGGGAAAACAAGCCAGAAGAAAATATGTCACAAGAAGCAAATTCTAGAGATCAAGAAAGTAATACAAATGGAAATTATCACCAAAGGGAAGAAGAGAATGAGTCAGAGATTCAACAGAGTGATTCAGGAAACCATACACCCTTTCAAGAGTATACACCAAATACCATAGCCTAAAATCATTCTCCACCTCAGGAGGATACTCAAAATAATGTAAATTACTTACAAAATTTGATGGAGGAAATGAATGGGATGCGAAGAGAACAAAGAGCATGTACTTATCGAATTACATCTCTGACCAGGGAAAATCAAGCATTAAAGGATACAATTCAGCGTGGGGGTGAGACCAGCTGCAACAGGACCACGAGACCAATAAGTAACTTCTGGTAGACAAACACCCAAAAGTGTAAGGGACAATCATGATCAAAGAATGGTATTAGCGGGATCATCATCTCGAGCAAGGATGCAACGGGAAGGCCAGGAGATGCAACGTACACAATGGCGAAGGTGTTTTGAAGCAATGGAACAAATGAAGGAAGAAATAAAAAATTTGAAGAATAAAGAAGGAGGGAGAATAGAAGAAGTGTTGAAGGAAGCCAAGCGAACACCGTTGGCTCCACATTTAGCATGTGCACAATTGCCTCGAGAATACAATATTCCGACGTTTGAATGTTACGATGGGACAAGGGACGCGACTCCGCATTTGAAGTATTACAATCGGATGATGTCACGTTGGGACCGAAATGATGCTATAATGTGCCAGTGTTTCCCCTCAAGTTTGAAGGATTCGGCATAGCATGGTATGACAAATTGCAAGAAAATTCCATTCAATCATATGCACAATTAGTTCGGAAATTTCTCGAGGCGTACATGTATAACAAACCCGTTGATTCGGGGATAGATAGGTTATACTCACTTGCTTCTTGGCCAGAAGAATCAATTCGAGATTATACAGCCCGTTGGCATGCAATTTTCCAGGAGATCGGAAATGTTGAGTCATATGCTGCAGTTAACCATTACAAGTGGGGAATAACAGACCGAAGATGCCAGCTTTTTGTTGACATTCATCGCAATAACCCGAAAACTGAGGGGCACCTCAGAGAGATAATAGAAACATGTGCAAGGCTGCAAGACGTGCAAGAACAATGTACAAGGATAACCTCACAACAACAAGGAAGTACAAAAAGAACAAATTCAATTGAAACATCACTAGAGCCAGAGAAAAAAATTCCCAATAAAGTTGAGGCTAGCAAATCGAAATGCCCACGAATAGGGGATAACAAGAAGTTCATTCAGCAATTTCAAGAAAGAGTGTTTACAAAAATTAACATTTCATATTTCAAACTTTTCAAAATCATAAAAAATAAACCAGACTTTCAGTGGTCGCCTACAAAAGGGCGACAACCGGAGTTTACGCAGAAATCAAAGGACTACTGTGAGTATCATTGCTATAAAGGGTATACAACAGATCGATGTAGAAACTTCATTATTATGGTACAAAGGATGATTGATGCTGGGGAGTTGAAAGAATTTATTCAAACACCCGAACCAACAACAAGACCTGACAAAAGGAAGGCAGTTCATATCCCATACAACAAACAAACTATCAATATGATTTCTTTTTCTGAAAAAAGCGATACAAATGTGAATGTTGCGATCGACAAAAAAATTGTACAAGAGGGTCCGATACCATGATATTTTTAAAGTATCAGGAAGGATAACAGAATCTTGGGAAGACTGGATGGCATCCCCCTTGACTTTCTCAGCTGGAGAGGTGGATCAAGAAATCGAAATGCATAATGACCCTTTGGTCCTCACTTTGTCGATGTCCGGATGGAATGTCAAAAAAAATCTTCTGGATTGGGGTAGTTCTTTGAATGTCATGTTTTATGATACATTTCACAAAATGGGACTCAATGAAGATCAGTTAACTCCATCTCATTATGTAATATATGGATTCAACGGAATAACTTCAAAACCAAAGGGAGAAATTGATTTGGAAGTCTCTGCTGGACCGATAAACATTCTGACAAGGTTCAGTGTTGTGGATGCTCCATCCCCATACAATGCAATTATCGGAAGAAGATGGGTACACCAGTTGAAATTTGTAATCTCAACTTATCACCAATACTTGCGGTTCCCAACACCATGAAGAGAAATGGAGATAAGAGGAGATCAGGATGATGTTAAATTCTGTATTCAAGCGGAAGTACGAATGAATGAGGAGCGGGAACAACATCATCGGGATAATAGGAAAGACCGCAAGGCAAAAGTAAAGGAAGAGGAAAGAGACTAATACTTAAAACAGAGTATCGGACCAAAAATTACAAATGAAATAGGGGAGAGCAGCAAAAGTCAAGGAAATTCATCAAACCAGCAATCTGAAGGACCACCATCGTAGCAATTAAAAGGGACTCCAACATCTATCGGAGTTCCCAAACCTGTTTTTACTTCTGTAGAAGAAACCAAAATTGTAAATATTGGCACTACAGAATTTCCCAAGCAGGTGTCAATTGGAACGCTGATGAAGGTCGATATGGAGCAACATTTGATCAAGCTTCTTCATGATTTTGTGGATGTATTCGCATGGAAAATAGAGGACATGCCGGGGATAAACCCCAGTATTGTACAACATGAATTACGAATACGACCTGATGCAATACCATTTCGGCAGCGGATACGCAAGGTCGCTCCAGAATATCACGATCCTGTGGAAAAAGAATTAACAAAGCTCTTAAATGCAGGATTCATTCGTGGGGTACGATACAAGACATGGATTTCCAACATGGTGATCGTTCCAAAGAAGGAAGGTGGAGTAAGAATTTGTATAGACTTTACCAATTTAAACAAGGCATACCCAAAGGATAGTTATCCACTTCCCAATATCGATCAACCAGTGGATGCCGTGCAAGGCCATGAGGCATTGTCCTTTATGGACGGCCAATCGGGATACAACCAGATTGCATTTGCGGAGATGGATCAAGAACATACTGCATTCTTCACCCCACGGAGGTTGTATTGTTATACCAGGATGCCATTTGGATTACGAAATGCAAGAGAAACATATCAACGTATGGTTGACGCAATATTCAAACCTTGGATTGGGCAAATTTTAGAAGTCTATGTTGACGACATGCTAGTAAAGAGTAAATTATCTGCGAATCATCTACAAGATCTCACTGAAATATTTGGTGCATTGTGGAAATATAAAATGAAAGTCAATCCAGAAAAATGCACTTTTGGTGTGACATCGGGACGTTTCTTAGGATATTTGGTTACAAAGAATGGAATTGAAGTTGATCCCGCGAAAATTCAAGAAATAACAAACATGCCATCCCCAAAGAGCATTAAAACTGTACAAAAATTGAATGGATGTTTGGATGCTCTCAGTAGGTTCATTGCCCGATCCTCAGAAAGATGCAAACCATTTTTCGATATACTCAAAAAGAAAAATAAATTTGACTGGAATGAAAAATGTGATCAAGCTTTCCAAAACATAAAGATGCATCTTGCCACATTGCCAGCGTTGCAGAAGCCAGAACCTGAAGAAATATTGACTTTGTATATTGCGGCAATGGAGGATGCAATAAGTGCAATGTTGGTGCGTACAAATGAAAAATGGAGAAACCTGTATATTACATTAGCAAGACCATGAATTCAGCAGAAAGAAATTACACCAAAATTGAGCAACTCATTTTGTCATTGGTTTTTGCTACCCAAAAATTACATACCTACTTTCTCACACATGACGTGCGTGTCCCGAGCAAAGCACCATTAGAATCAGTATTGAAGAACACCAGGAAAGTTGGAAGGATCGTAAATGGAATGCACAGATAGTGCAATTCAACATCATTTTTGAGTTGCAAACTGCACAAAAATCCCAAGTTTTAGCTGACTTCCTTGCGGACTTCCGGATTGAAGAAGACTATGAAATCCAAGGATTGCTAGGATGTGAGGAAGAGGATCCACATGATATTTTGAGCTCTGCAAATTCTCAAAGGTGGGAAGTCTTTGTTGATGGTTCCCGAAATAAAGAAGGTGCGGGAATTGGCATTGTAATTACTGCACCCATGGGTGAACGGATGATAGATTCATTTCAACTTGAGTTTGATGAGCATACAAATAATATAGTAGAATATGAAGCTGTGGTTCATGCTCTCAAACTCATCATTTAGTAAGGAATCAGCAATGTCCGGCTCACAAGCGATTCACAGTTGATAATTTGACAGGTCGAATTAAGATAACAAACACTCGACGAAGATTTAACATAGTACAAAAATCTTGTGCAAACTCTAGCAAATCACATTCCAAATATAGTTTTTCAGCATCTGTCCCGAGACAAGAATCGACATGCTTACGCACTAACATTCATTTCATCAATGATAATAGATCCCAATGTTACAGCCATAAAAGTCGGACGAATATATGAACCATCCATAAAGTTAAAGACAGCTGACAACATAGAAGAAGGTGTAACCGAAGACATTGATGATCCGGCAATACAAAACACTGCACCTACGCCTCAACAAGTAGATGATGAGTTAAATGAACAAGATTGGAGGATCCCAATTCATCAATATTTACAAGATAGAACATTGCCCACCAATTCTAAAGAAGCAAGGAAAATTCTACTGAAATCTGAGAATTACCAGTTGCGGGATGGAATCTTATACCGTAAGTCCTTTTTAGGACCATTATTTCGATGCATGTCACATAAGGAGGGATTACGCATACTCAAAGAAATACATTATGGAGATGTAGGAAATCACAGTGGAAGACGCTCACTCGCATTGAAATCCAAAATGCAAGGTTATTATTGGATATCCATGCTCAAGGATTCGAAAAACATGGTACGAAGGTGCGAAGACTGCCAACGTTATGCAAAAAGAATCAAAGCACCTGCTACAGAACTTAATTCCGTACTCAGTCCATGGCCGTTTGTGAAATGGGGGGTGGATATTGTAGGTTTGTTGGTTGAGGGAACCAAGAAGAGGAAATACTTAATTGTGGCCACTGATTACTTTACTAAATGGGTAGAAGCAAAGCATTAGCTCAAATCAGGGATTCGGATGTATTCACATTCTTATTTGAAAATATCATCTGTAGATTTGGGATTCCGGCAGACATAGTTTCTGATAACGGAAACAATTCCAAGGAAAAAATATTGATATGCTATTTGAAGCTTTCAACATTCAGAAACATAAGTCCACACCGTTTTATCCCTAGAGTAACGGACAGGCCGAAACCACAAATAAAACAATTGCAACAAATTTAAAGAAAACGTTGGATGGGCACTACAAACAATGGTGTGAACAACTTCATAACACATTATGGGCATACCGCACCATAAGAAAAGAATCCACTGGAGAATCATTGTTCCTACTCACTTATGGAACGGAAGCGGTTATACCAACAGAAGTCATTTTGCCTACAACTAGAACAGAAGCATGGGAGAAAAATCTAAATTCAGATTTAATGTTACAAAAACTAGATGACTTGGAAGAAAAAAGAGAAGTGGCACTCCAGAAGATGGAAAATTACCAAAGAAATATGGCAAGAGACTACCATAAGAAAGTCAAGTTACGAAACTTTGTTCAAGGACAATATGTCTTACGTCAGATTTCGGAGTACCATTGGGACAAAAATGCAAGCAATTTCGCACCAACTTGGGATGGTCCGTACACAATACAAGCACCAGCAGGACAAGGATCTTATTATCTGCGAAACATGCATGGTGAAGTTTTGCAACACCCATGGAACGCACAATATTTAAAGTTATATTATCCTTGATGAATAATGCAATTACGAAAGTACGTTGCATTCATGTTAGGTAAAGCATAAATAATGCACCTTCTCTTGAAAATCCTTGATTAATAATACATTTGACAATGGGATTTCCTAATAAAGAGATGCCTGACATGAAAATATTAATTACTCCAGGAACATCTTATTCTGGAGGACGCTGGCGATTAGCGAAACAACCGTAACTCAAGCAGATAAAAATTTAGGTAAGTATAAGCCTTTAAAGAATTTCCATAAGTGAGAGATTCTTATAAAGAAGGGATACCTAATGAGATAATCAATGGTTATCATTTTCTTCTTCAGGGTACCATTGGGACCACCTTGTAGCTTACTCCTGGCCCGAGTGAGACTCGTATGTGTTGGGTTCCCGAATTACATGTTTTGAGGTATAAATACTTCGATACAATGTACTCATGAAACAATTTGATTAACCGAATGATTTCACACAAATATGTCATTTTTTATGCAGGAATAACATTGTTCAAAAAGCTACAAAAGATAGATTCCAACTCAAAGTTGCCAGTTAAAGTACCAAATTACAAGTTACAAGATACGAATTAACCTAGCGGAATACAAGTTAAACAGAAGAAGAAAATCGGATATCATTAAGGATCGGGAATGTTGCCTCTGGATGGCTGCAGAGGAACCTTCGGAACAGAAGCCCGACTATTGAGTATAGTGTTGTCAGCTTGTGCACGATCCAAGGCATTGTTGAATGACATTGCAATTTTTGCTTGTGCATCTTGTCTCAACCACGTTGTATAAGCGCATCCATATTCAATATCTAATTGAATTTCTTGAAATTTCTGTTGACAATCTTTTACTTACTCATCCAAGCGGGACCCCTGATCTTTCTCAGCACTCAACTCTTTTGATAGATCGTCGTTCTTTGCTTTTTCATACATAAGCATGTTTTCGCATGATGTAACTTTTCCGAACAATACATTAATACGGGACTGAGCATCCCTAGCTCTGGTTGCGTAAAGAGTGATTTCACCTCGCAATGCTTGTACTTTAGAAGAATGCTCTTCCGTCTGTTTATTGAAACTTTCAATTTTCCCATTTGCAATAGCAAGATCCTTCTCCGCCTTCACAGCCCGGGCAATTGCTTCATTAAGTTTCTTTTCAAGGCCTAACGAACAAAGGCAGTGTTAGATACTATAAGAAATTTTATATACAAAAACATATAACCCAAGATTATACCTCCAGAGAGGGATTTAAACTCTGTCTCTTTAAGAGCTAAAGTTTTCAGAGCCTGTTGATATTTTGATTCAGCTCTATTGCGTCTCCAAGTGGTCAAATCAAGACTATCGGACAGTCGTGCTAACTCTGCTCTAACAACTCCCATTTCCCTATTAACTTCTCTCGCATGGTCATTTAACTGAGTCATCCTACGCTCCATCTTAAATATGAGTTCTGAATCCCTCGCTGGTCCCATGAAGTAATTTCAAAATATGCATCATGCAAAAAAATAAATAAATAATAATAAAAATAATAATAATTCTGAAAGAGGGTAAGGAACTAAACCTTGATTCTGAAGATTTTGTAACTGTTGTTGAAGATTGTTATTTTGTTGTTGAAGATTGTTGTTTTCTTGTTGGAGTTTATCATTCTGCTGCTGTAAATTGTCATTTTCCCGTCGTACTTTCCCAGCTTTATTCTTATATACGGACTCCATCATAACAGCCCGAGCTTTGTAGAACTTGAATGTAGCAAACAAGCAATCGCAACTATGCTTAAGCTGTGAAACTAAAGTCATGAGTATGGGAAGAAAAGATGAAACGGATCAAAAGTTTTAATAAACAGCAATACCTGAGCTAGAGCTTGCTGTGGATATGAATACAGCGGACCCTCTGCAAAAGCTAAAGCTTGGCTTAAAGAGGGAGGAGGGTTCAGCGAGAATGCTTGATCACTGAGTTCATTTTCTTCCCAAGCTTTCCTTGTTTCCTCAAGGGGAATAGTTCCCAGTGAACTCCACATCCTAGACATGGAACCACTATCGGATTTCCATGTCTCCGGACAAGCTGCAGTAGTCAGGAGCCCCTTTGATAAGAACCATTTGTAGGCTTCATTTCATCGCCCAAGAGATTTAATCCCTCTATCACCCTCTTGCCTTTATCAACCTGTGAGGTGACCCCTTGCAAGTATGAAGGCTCACCATCAGACGCATCGGCATTGGGGCGCGAAAGAACCGTTGATAGTATCCCGGAAGGCAGGTACTCCGTAACCCTAGCTGTTGTAATAGTAGTCGAACTTGTCTCACAGACGGCTGCGGGAATATCCTCTTCGGGATGTGAGGTTGCAATTTTTGCTGCTAAGGTGCTAGGAGCAACATTCTCAATATTCTGATCACAAGCATCTCCTTCTCCAACATCTTCCTCCACATTAGAATCGATGGGAATTGGTTGATCTTCATTTGTCCTGATACCCTCTTCGGGAGCGACCACTTCAACCTCAAAGTCGAAGGGAAGTGGAGACAGGGCCAGATAAAAATTTATAGGTGTAGCCTTAATGAGAGCAGCTTCGAAGACAGCAGCGAACTCTGTTGATATGACCTGACTCGCAGCAGCAGCGAGATAACCCGTAATAGTATCGGACTCTCCCGATGCAACTTGACCAGAAGCTTCAGCGAACCGTCCCGTAACAATATCGGGCTGTCCCGATATAGCCTGGTCCGCACCCTCGACATAAGATCTTGAAGCTGAAGCTCTGTTATCTTCTTCGAATGCTGGCGCCCCCCCCCCCCCCCAATGCTGCTGCCTGGATGAGAGAATCTCTAATCTCCCCATCTTCCCTATCAGAAGGAGTGAGAGAAGTATTTATTGACCTTTTCGATTTTTTCTTCTTCTCTGGGGAAGCTACCATCTTACGCTTTCCTTTACCCTCAAATATTTCTTCTTTATCGGTTCTTTGCATGCCCTCATTAATTTGCACTCCGGGCATTGGGCGTGCTGGTGGCACTTCGTCCTGGGGCTCAATAGATGGATCAACCTGTAGCACAAAGTTCAAACTCAGTGAGGGCAATATCCAAGGATAATAATAAGAGGAGCCGTGTGAACCTCATAATTAAATTTATAATCACTGAAATTTAATTTCCAGGGACAGTAATTGGGGAAATGCCCGCGGATATCTTGAATTTCATCCTTGGAAATATGACCGAATACCCAAGGACCTTCGATCACTAGTAGAGTCCGGTACCACTTGAAGTCATGATCCAATCGGATTCTTTCTTTTGAGGGAAATTCATCTCTACTTCCCGGAACATACGCGAGCTTCAGATCGTCAATTTCTTAGAACAAGGGGAATCCCGAACTGCACTTGTGAAGAGGACTAACGTTCCACTTCACAAAATTCCTTACGGAAACACTATCCACATAAGTAGTGTGAAAATTCTCAATTGTATAATGTTGTTGCTCTGTGATGTCTGGAGTATAACAGGTAAGGTTAGTTCGTCCTTCGCTCCGGAGGCTGCATTCTTCAAGTATCCGCCACCAATTTCCGTTATACTGGATAACGAACCAAGCTAAACCGTGAGGAGTATTACATCGAGATGCAAGAACTTCGAATTGATAGGAATGATCCCGCTGATATATGGGAAGACGAAGCGCAGCCTCTAACGCACCAAGAGATATCAGTAAACTACTAGATGAATATTTGAATTTGTTGACCGCTCCCAGGGTCATTACATCTTTGTTTCCACCATACAAAGAAACTTTGAATCCTTCAAGATGGTGTTTTGCTTTGAATTCTTCAATATTCATTGATTTTTACCTACAACTGGCGTGTGCCCGCTTACTCTTGGGGGGCAGGATTAGTGGTTGTAGAAGGGTCAGAAGCTGGATCACGAGTATGCCGAGTTGTGACATATCTAGTTGCATTACTCCGAGAGGATCTCCTTACTTCTGGATGATCATCGTGTTGAGAATCAATCTCAGGAGAAATATTTTGAGTTCTTGAAGACATAGTGAAAAAGTATTTTTTATCTGTGAAAAAGACAGGGAAGAATCAATGAATGAAGGAATCAAAAATTCAAGTTCATAAAAAGAAGCAACTAGGGAAGAAAAATCATAAACGGTCAAAAAAGGGGACATAACCAATATCATCAATTTCAATCATCCTTGAATCATTAAGCCAAAATTCATCATGATAAATAACCAAAACAAAATGGATACCTGAGAATCAGAGAAACACTTACATAAGGAGGAAGAGGAACAGATTCTTGACCGAGAAAAGTGCAAATAGGATTAATACAAAAAGTTCCTGAGTCGCTGGAGAATGGGGGAATAATAATGAGATAGTGAGAATACTTGAAAAGTTTAAGGAAGAGAAAGAGTTGCAACTTTAAGAGGAAAAAACAGAAGTAAAAAAAACTTATTTAAAGGGAAGAGTAAGCGAACCAGCAAAAACTGAAAAAGCGTTGATCGAGGCAGAGATTTGATTTTCTCGAAAAATGGTAAATGACACGAACGTGACAATAGAAGTTATTGCTAGCAGAAAACCCGGGATAATGTGCAAAAACAAGTTATGAAAGATATGGAAAAGATAGAGAGTAATTATTATTCTTCTACTTTTCAAAACTTTGGATCAACCGTTAAAAAATTTGAAAAAAGAGGAAGAAAGGGGCAAGTTGTTAGGGAATAAAAGTCAAGATGACACATGTCAAACGATTAGGGAAAGAAGCAGAGATTTATAGAAGAGCGAAAAACACACAATCAAAGCCTTATAAAAGTTCGAGTGGATGACAGATGTAAAAGACAGAAAGTATCAGTGAGGGATCTACACGTAGGATCGGGAAAGTATTAGTGTTCTGATCGAAGTAAGAAGCACTAAATGTGAATGGTACGGGAAAGTTGAAGTAATAAATACATATGGATCGGGAAAGTAACAGCACTAATTAGTTAAGTAACTTTAACTGCATAACTGACACCGAGGATCGGGAAGAAGATGACTCATAAAGTATGAAGAGCACGTGTCAATAGAACAAGGTTACGGGCCAAAAAGGAAAAAGCATGACAATGTATAAGCATGGCTGTCTGTCAGCCGCATGATCATCCTGATCTAAAGATAATCGTAAAATAAAGAGAACGTAAAAAAGTAACGGGACAATAGGTATCGGACCAAAGGAGTACAGTGGAACGATAACCAATAAATTGACAGACAAGACCGGGAAAACGTGACTCATCAAACATAAAGGATGGACAGAGAGGTAAAAAAGAGGGACCCATCGAACGACTATAAATAGAGAAATTCATTCATCAGGAAGGGGGGTCAGGAAAATTAGAAGGAAAAAAGACTAAGGAAAAATACTGGAATTAAAGTAAAGCTATTAGGTATGTATTTATAGAGTGATGTAGTGTGAAATTATTGATGTGCGTATGAATATATATACTCATTTTTCCATACTTGTAAAGATCTTGAACTCCTGTATATAAGTTTATTTGAATGTTTAATCAACTGTATATATGATAGATATAATTCTAATAGAATGTCCGATTTGATGAATTGTTATTTTTAACTTCCTTCATGATTGATGTGCTTGAATGTTTCAATACTATTTAATTATTATCAATTCTTCTCAATTCCCCTATCTCATGATTTGAATATTAAGGAGATATAGTGTAACAAAATATAAGGTAAGGATTTTAGTCCAGATCTTTTGACAAATCATTGGTTGTTTTTGCTGATGACATTTTTAGCATAAACAATTTGGCTTGAATGAATTTTTACTAATAGATGAGTTTTATTGCAAGAAAATCCTTGTGTGATTTTCAAAATTGAAGTTGTATTTCGGTGAAACTTGGGAATCTTTAGTCTGAATGAATTTGTCCTAATGACTGATTTCTTTTATTTAAAAAAAAAAAAAAAAAAAAAAACCTTGCGTGTAAATTTTAAGATTGGAGAAGTGTTATGTTAGATGTTACTTTTCTCTCCACCAAAAATATAGTTAGATTTCAAAAGAATCAGAAGATCCATAAATCTGTTTCTGTTTGATTCTTTGATCAATTAGCTTGTTGAAATTATATGACTAACTTTTTAAAGCTATTAGCACAAGGAAATTTTTCAGAAAGCATTGGTTGTTTCTCAGATCTTTTGACAAATCATTGGTTATTTTTGCTGATGAGATTTTTAGCATAAACAGTTTTAAAGGCCTTTGGTAAATCCAAGACTTAAATCTGAAAATAAAAACTGGGATCCATTTTGTGTACTTAGAGAAACCACAGCGGTCGACCATACCAAAGAGCAAAGAACAAAAATGGTCTTTGGTCCATTAAAAGCAACCACAGCGGTCGAGCGTAAGTGGGATTTGGTCCAAATTTTTCACTGTTTCAGAACAAAAATGGTCCAAAAACTGGACCATACGTATATACACTCGAGCGGTGTGCTGGCATCCCGTTTATTGACAAGCGTTATGTTATGAAACCGTTTGATTCCAGGCGTTTTCTTAGGATAGCGTTTAAAATTAAGGGCGTAATAGTAGAGTGACGCCTGATGAAACGGCCACACAAGAATGCGTCTGATGTAACGCTACATTAACACAACGCTCAATGAAGAAGTGTTACCCAAATGTACGCCTGAATCAAACGTATCTCCACTATAACGCCCAAGCAACAGGCGCAATTGTAGCGAAACGTCCTTTTATTGGACGTCATTGTATTGCGACGCCTGGTAACCAAGCGTAACCGTAGGATGACGCTGGTTACACAGGCGTTGCTCTAAAACTACGCGTACTTCTTAGGCGTTACTCTAGTATCACGTTTACTTCTAACGCCTAACATTAATAACTTTACTTAAGTTTAATAACTTAAGTCTAATCACGTTGTTCTAGTAACATAAGTTTAATAACTTTATTTAATTAATATAGGTTTATTATATTCACTTAGTTTACTTAAGTTTACTTAATAACATAAGTTTATTACATAAGTTTACTTAATAGCGTTGCTAGTAGTACATTTGTGTTATTTCATCTAATAGAAGTGGAAGTGAACGTTGCTCTAGTAGCACATTACTCACTTAATTTCAGGCGTTGATATGGGATTACGCCTATACTCCAGGCGTTGATATGGGACTCCGCTCTATATTCTGACGTGTCTTTGGGACGCCGCTCCATAGTCTGGCGTTCTCTTGGGATGCCGCCTATAAACCAGGCGTTTTCTAGTACTCCGCTCCATTGTCTGGCGTTGCTATATAACTCTGCCTGGTTTACAAGCGTTACCCTGGGATAACGTCTAATCATGCGTTTGGCTAAGGATGCGTCTGATTCTGGAGTGTTCCACCAGCAATGCGTCTCGTTCCAGGCGTTTCTTTAGGGTTGCACCTATTATCAAGCGTTAACCAAATCTCCGCCCAACACCAAGCGTTACACCATACATACGTTTGTTTTATCGTACGGTAATCTAGATTTACGCCCAATAACAACCGTTATATTAGAAGACCGTATGATCATATTTGGGTCGGGGACCGTATGTTGTGGGCTGACCAAAGACCAATTTTTTTTTATTCTATGGTCTTTGGTCTAGTCGTGTTGTTGTGGTTGCCCTTAAGAATAAAAATTAGATCTTTGAACTTTTAGGAAAGAACTTGATACTATTTCTAATATATGGTATAACTTTTAGGAAACATAAAAATATTTTTCTAGCAGTCTTTTATGGTATTCATTATAATACAACATGGAGAACTGAAGTTTTCGAACACCAAAAGCTATAATGTTTGTCTATTTAATCTATTAGTTGTTAAGGAGAACTTTATGTATTAGTGAAGAGGTAGTTGTCAATAATTCTACTCCTTTTCCATTGGAAGTTTAAGATTAAAAAAATTGTGAATTTTGTACAAAATAGAAAAATTATTTAACGATATAATTGATATATTTATTATTTTAGTCTAAAAATATGTTAAAATAAAAAAAATGATAATAATTTTTTGTTCAAAAATAGAAAAATGTATATTTATATAAAAATTTATGTTTTAAGTTCTATCTGCAAAAGAATAATCTTTATTGTTTTTGATATTTACATTGGGTTATCAATTGTTACAATGTTCAATTGTCATAGTGCATATAAATATAAATGTGATATGTGTGATATATATGGTATCACTTATATAATATTGGTATATTACTCTATAAAATGATAAGTATAAAATAATAAGAATATTTATATGCTTAACTTAATTAGTTTCAAATTTTATAACTTAAAATATAACGTTTAGAAAGTTGTGTTAGGTTGATTGTCTTCTTCTCGTTAAAGAAGCAACAAAAACAAAAAACAAGAATAGATCAAAAATAGTAAAGTTGGTAAAACGTAAAACACACTCTTAGTTAGGTAGTGATAGTTGTGACGACCATTTCTATCTTGGAAGCCTAAAGTCATAATCAACAATGAGAATCTATTTTCAGGTTGGTGGGACTTCGAAACTCAGACTGGGGTAGCGTTCCACAACCTTTCAGGTGAGGCGCATTTGTCAGCCGTGATTTTTTCTTAGATTTTCAAAACTTCTGTCGCTCCATCCCCGCAGGGTATCTACAGGCCTACAGTTTGAAAATCATATTTATTAACGTAAGTTCGCGGAACAGACTTCAAGATCTCCAATTGAAGACTTTAGTATACTGTAATGACGTTATTGTCGGGGAAACTTGAGTTTTGTGGAAGGTAACATTCTCGCATTAACTAATGTCCTTAACCTGTCTCGAATGAAAGAACTCTGAGGATTGGGAAATAGCTGAGTCAACTCAGTAGTTTTTCAAAAAATTGTTTTCTTCTTTAATATTGATGTTTCACTCTGTGATTCTCTTTTCTTTTTAATGTTTATTGATTTTAATCATTAGGGTAATATCCTCATTGTGGTTATCTTTATATCTCATAGTCTCTCGAGTACTTTTTGTACTCTGATTCCCCATTCTTAATTCTATCAGATTTTTTTATAATATATCGATTTTCTATTGGAATTCTTATTTGTTCTCGCATCTTTTCTTGTTGATTACCAGTTGTGGATCTTTAGAGGTTAGTTTGCTTCTGAATTAGTTTGCAGTTGTACAATTAAGAAGTAGTGTTATCTATCACCTCCGTGATGGCTTTTATTAGTTTGTTAAAAATGTTGTCATATTATCAATATCAAGTAACCCTGAATCCATTTCAGATTCTTCTCAATTATCCCAAGCTGAAAGTTGCGCTTATTTGTTGGGGACAAAATGATGTTCGCTCGAAGTGATGTCATCATTTTTCTGAAGTGACGTCATCAAGCCCGAAGTCTAATTTGGCCCGAAGCGACGTCATCATTTTCCGAAGCGACGTCATCATTCACGTCCCGATTCCGAAGTGACGTCATCACGTCCCGATCCCGAAGCGACGTCATCACGACCCGAAACGACGTCATCATCTCGACCGTTCCAGCTTGTCCCGATGTTATCCAGTCCCGAAGTGACGTCATCATTTCTCACTGTGACATCAGCAATTCCCGTTCCAACTGGTGCCCGATCTGTCCTGTCCCGACTCATCCTGTCCCGAACATGCTGTCCCGATACAATCATTCATGCAACGAAGCTCAGGTCCGAAGCATGGATCGTACCAAGGTCCGAAGCATGGACCGCAAGCCAGGTCCGCAAGCCAGATCCGCTATTCAATCCCGCAAGTCAATCAGACCGTTTGAGGGAAAGCTGGATAAGAAGATAAGGTGGACAGATGGACGGATAGGGAGGGGCCACATGGAAGTATTAGGAAGGGAAAGAGTGGACAGGTGGCTGCACAAGAAGATGCCACATCACTAGAAGGCACCACATCACCAAGAACATTTGATGCTTTCCTTTAAAAGAAAAAGAGAAGAGAACGGAAAGAGGGGGGAAGCTCCTCCAACTGAAAAACTCTGTAAAACCAGAACTCCAATGGAGTTCCTGGATATGTAACCTCAATTGATCAATAAAACCTTCAACTTCACTACCCGTGGATGTAGGTCATTAATGGCCGAACCACGTTAAATGATTTGTGTTCAATTTCTTTTCCTTTTCTTTTCATGATTTAAGTTATGATTTTGGTTGTTTTGGGTTGATTCGATTTTCTGCCCAAACAATTTTGCGCTAGAAACAGGGATGGTGTAATGGATTTATCCAAACTGCTACACAAAGATTTGAGAATTGAAGATTTAGGGATATTCATAGTTCAATCGAAATTAGGGATTTGGGAATCAAATTGAAGATGACATACAATTAGTAATGGTATTATGCTACTGATGGGAGAAAAAAGATTGGGTTATGATTAAATTGAAGTTATAAAGCCAATTGAATGAAGAATTTAAAAGTCAGAGTATATGTTCTTCCCCAATTTGAGATGGAATCATGATTACGAAATTGAAATTCAAGAGTTCTAATTGCATATAAACATTGTGTGGAATTTGGAAACATCTCTAATTAAAGCTCAAAAGTTCTCATTGAAGCTCAAGAATTCAAATTGATGCAAAGAAAGTAGCAACATCACTGATGTATCTCCGTCAACAGCATAACGCAGTTAAACTGCTTGAGTAAATGTCTGAAAGACTACTAGTGAATCCCTGCCAATTTTGAATCAAGTTCATCAAAAAACCAAGTAACACCGATAAGTTTTTCTTCTTGAACTCTTTATTTTTTTTAATTGAAATGAAAATTTTGTTTATGAGAAATCAGATTCACAACTGCAAAGACTTAAATTTTTTAATTTCAAACTAAAATTTTCGTTCTATTTACACTGGAGACTAGCTTTGTAATACTCATGTCTCAATCCTGATTTTAAGATGAAAAAGTTCGACGAAATTGTGACTAAAATTTGATCGATCTTTTCATCCTTTATTCTAATGGAAAACCCAACTTCAGATTAGTCTTCAGAGCATCTTAATTTTATTACCCATCTAATATTTTCAACCATGTGCAAAGAGAAGCAGTTTGCTTAGGCGATCTGTTCTCATCATATAGAATGCTTGAATCATTTTTTTTCATCAACTGTCATCAACTAGTCAGTATCAGTTTTCTCCTACTCCTGTTCCAAGCCTCAGAGCAGAGAAATGTTCATCAGAAATTTTTGAGGTAGAGTAAAATCCACCCAATTTTGCAGTTGAAGAATCATGATTTTTGAGGTAAGTGATTCTTACCCAAATGATGCTCATCCTCTTGCATGATGAATGGTAAGGTTTCTGATTTCCACTTTTTAGTATTAACCCGAATGCATGTTGGGTTAAGTATTTTACTTTGAATTCTTCCTTAAATTCATGTTTTGAAGAACAACAAACTTTGGGGGTTTCTCCCAACATTGTTTGCAATGCCAAATGGGTATATATCGCTTAAGTGGGTTTACAGAATTTCCACTGAACTTTTGGTTTTAACAATTGTTATGGTTTACAATTAAAATTAGTAAGTATGGTTTCCTGATTACGTATGCTTAGTATTTCAACTTTCTATCTTTATAGCGTGCTACAGATTTGATTGGGTCACACTGCTTTAGGGAATTACATATGATACATCAATAAGATTTGTAAATTCTATTGAATATTTACTTGTTCTCTACCTCACTATGTGCAAATGAATATATGTAACTGCTAATAAAAATGTTGTGGTGTTTGAGACTGTTGAGAAGTTGTCACCTATTTGTATACATCATGTTAGAGTTATATCTTGATAGAATCACATCTTGATATCTAGTTGTTTTTCTACACCAGTTGGTCACATTTCAAATAATTGAATTGTGTTAGAATTGAATACTGTTTAAGTTAACTTGAAGATAAGTTGAATGGGACTGTAAGTGTATGATATTGGATCATTGGCACGCTTATGTTTCAAAGAGAAACAACAATTCTCACAAATGATTTGATTTTAAGTGTTTCCTTGCCATGGTCACCAGATTTTGTTATTTTAGTTTGCTACAAATTTGAAATGAAAACTTTGTTTTCTTCATTTTTCTTTAGGAATTGAACCCGGCCTGGCCTGGACGTTATGTCATGTTATCATCAACATGAGCACCACACCATCATCTAGTGGTGACCAGAGTTTTAGAGTTCTAATGGAGAACATATGGCATGATTCAACTCAGCAAATATGAAGAAAAGCTCAGAGGCACCAAACACCATTTGTTTCTTCATGAATGATGAAATTCTCACAACAAGTCTCTTCAAAGAGTTAAGTACTTCTGTGATCATTTTGTTGATTTGAATTATAAGTATTAGAAATCAAACTTTATTTCAATATGCACACAAATCCAATTTTGTTAGATTGTATGCTTGATATGATAAAATGATTGACTATAGAATAACTTAATGCAAAGCTTAATGTCTTACAATGAATGGTTGTTGTCTTTCTCAATTGTTTGCTTGTAATATTCATTTTGCACATTGAGTAGTGGTTTTAGCTTAAGCATGATCCTTAATTACCACCTGTGAATGATGTCATCTTGAACTTTCTTTACTCCCTAAAAGCATAAGCCTATTTTCTTACGTTTGCAATGAAATTTACTGAGCATATTTCAGTTTCATGCTTACATTTAGTTATTGAAATTTAATTCATGAGTATAAATATCAAGTCAACTGTTAAGTCTAATCCTTGAGCTATTTAAAGTTTCTTTAATTTGTTCTATAACTCAACTAGATTGTGTTAATCTTTAGAAAAGTAATTTCTATACAATCTAGCAACTACAAGTCCACAACTTCATCTATCTGAGACTAGTTCTTATCTCAATATATTGTTGACAGTTAACTTGAAGTATAAGCATACAATGCCATAACTCAAAGCATACAATTGTCTCTCATATGTATCAGAACTGTGCATCTTAATCGCAGTCTCAACTGTATTTCATTCATCTAAATTTTAGATATTTTTTGTTCATCTTGTATGAACTGATATAACTTGTAAGCATGCGTTCAAAATCAGTTCAGTCAATTAATTTCAAGAACTCCTACTTCTGCTTTGTTAAGTTTTAAGTTCGTTCTGTGTTGCTTAATCTAAAATCCTTAAGTCAGAATTGATTCACATAGTCATATATGCAGGAGGCATATTGATAGAGTAATTGGTTAGTAATAATTTCTACTATTTTTAAGTTCTATCAATTGCCCTAAACTTTTATCCATCGCAGAAAATGATCGTATTCTAACTCTCATATAAGCTTAGTTTATGATACCTGTACATGTACAGAACTTAATCAGCTTCAACGTCTGCGGCTTAATATGCAACTTTAAGATGCAAATGATTAGGACTCCATTTGTTATCTATTTATACTTGGCATGAAAATAACTTTGATGTGTCTAATTCCCTGCCTATGTTGCAATATGTTTTTTCTTCTGATTTTCTAATGTATGGCGCAAAGGCTTTGGATGTTCTGTAGCTACTACAGACATAAATGAGTATTGAAAGCTCAGCACCAAGTTAACTGCAACAGAAGAAGTGATGAGTACTTTCAAAGTTAACTATCTAGAGTTCAAAACAACTGTACACAAAACCCAGAATTGTACTAATATGGATTTGTGAACTGATGTTACTACCCTCAACTCCAAGGCGAGTTATCTGATTACTATGATGCTAAGAAGGATAACCTGACAAGTGATGTACAAGGATCTTGGTCCACAGGCAACAAGCAGTTTTGAGCAGAGATTTCAAGCTGTAAAATGGGTACTGCATATGAAGCAAGGCATCCCGTCTACTTCCAGCTGCCACTATTCTTTCGCAACCAGGAAGCAACTCAAACTTCATAAATTTGTGTACATGGGAATAGCTGCTGTGCAACTTTGGTTTGTCCACCTCAAAGTTTCAAATGGGATCCCTCTGATGATGCGTATATGCTACTGCTAATGGA
Organism: Papaver californicum; assembly: GCA_023531435.1. NCBI lineage: Eukaryota > Viridiplantae > Streptophyta > Magnoliopsida > Ranunculales > Papaveraceae > Papaver > Papaver californicum. The sequence goes on from JAJJMC010013841.1 coordinate 1,276,277, forward strand.
CAAACATCCGAAAATAAGTATTCCTAATCTTACATTGTGAATAGAGGCATGAGTTCATCTTTGATTTTCAATAATCATCTATGCGTGATTACTAATGAATTTTCTTTACTGCTGTAAAGCATAAACTTATTCTCACATATTTGCAATGAAATCATGCTTGAGTGCTTCTTTAGTTGATGACAGGATAATTCTTCAGTTTTCCATGATGAATCCATCAATATAATAGCCTGTCTTCTTGACTTAATCTGTTGTCTAATGACTGAGTGATTGATTCTTTGTTCATTTGAATTCAGTTCATATGCTCACTAAATTAGCAAGTGAAACCTCAAGGGGAAATCTCTATTGTGTGATTAAAATGGGTTTGATATATTCTGTTCCTGTTAAGATGCATGTATAGGAATCATTGCATGGAAGAACTGATTGAAATAGCCTGAGTTAGGCTGGAATATCCAGAAAACAGATAAGACTCTGTCGAATTTTCTTCCCAGTGAGTCGACTCACTGAGTTTGATTCATCTCAGTTGAACCAGCCCAGCTAGCTTAATTCAAATCTCTTTGCTTATAATTTGTTTGCAACATTCATTATTAATAGATAAAATTTTCTTTATTAACTTAAAAAAAAAATAAGAAAAAGAAAATAAAATAATAATAATAATAATAATAATAATAATAATAATATTTCTTTATTATAATAATTTAAATTAAATTGTTACAGCTAGATAATTATTATCACAGCTTCAATAGATTAGAAAAGACGTATACCGGTCCATAAACATATTTAAAAGATAACTATACATTATCTTTTTTAATTTTCGATTATAAAGTTCATAATATTAATTGTGTATTTCAAGTAGCAATTTTAAATTTAAGAACAATTTTTAATTGTCATCATTAAATCATTCAATCATGACATACCTTAATTATTTAAGAAACATGGGTTAATTTAATTCATAAATAGAATAACTATATAATGAGTTGGATGATGAAAATTTCTTAATTGGCATCCATCGATTATATTTTACTCGATTATTACAAACTATCATACAGTATCAATTGATCAAATGATTTCAATAGTATCTGAATCGCATATGATATCATGCATCATGATAATTAATCTCATAATCATAGAAACCTATTGATTTAATATGATAAATTTTTAGTCTGAACAAATTCTAATTTGTTTGATTAGATTTAATAGTGATATTTAATTAAAAGCATGAAAATCATTTTTAGCTTGTACCCATTTAATATTATGAAATGTTAAGACATTTTTATAAAGTGTGAAGGTACCTATGAAGGACACTTCAGAGATGCGGCAGCTATGCAATAATGATGCACTGGGGGCATGCTATAAAGAAATCAAATTTCTAGCTGTGAAATGAGTTAAATACTGCACGCTAATTAGGTATTTCATTCTAACAATTTATTAATGCTAAATAGAAGTAATATATTTCGCTACTTTATGTTATATGCCTTGTACTTCTTAACATAAGGCAGCAATTAATACCTTAAGTGAGCCTTCAAGAAATGATACTTCAAATGGCTCATACTTCACGCAGAATTTTCAATAAATACTTCAATTTATTCTGAACTTCTTTGAAAGGCGATACCTCTTATACTTCTTGCAACAATCTGAACGTTCCTACAGGTATTATCATTCAAAAATGTTTATCTCTTTCAACCTATCATCAAATATTTTTGGAAGGCGAATATTTCTACATTCGTATACTTCTGATCACTCAAATAACGATTACTTCTGAATAAAATGATATTTCATATGGATATTTCTCATGTCTTATTTAAAATATATTTCATATTTTCTTTCTATATATGCTTCTCATGTATATAGAAGAATATGGGATATGTCATAAATAAGAAATGAGAAATGAGAAATATCTGGATGATTTCCAAGTATACTTCTCATCTACATTTCAGGTATATTTCTTACCGATATTTCTCCGTTCAGGAGACAAGAAAAGACTAGTGGGTACATCCCCAACGAGGGAACCCATGTAAGAGTCTTGAAATAAGGCTAATGGGTCCATCCCCAAAGAGGGGACCCATGTAAGAGTCTTAATAAAATGATGGACCACGCATAATTTACTCCATGCCCGAGATAAATTAAGCGTGTGTTCCTATCGAGCTCCGTGGCTAGGAGACATGATAAGACTATTGGGTCACAGAACCCATGAAAGAGTCTTGATACTTGATAAGACTATTGGGTCATAGAACCTAAGTAAGAGTCTTGATACAAAAAGAGTACGTTCGGGACCAACCATGTATCTTACCCCTGGCTCGGGTTTGTTTCGTATGTGTAGGATCTCGAATGTCATAACTCCATGGAAGGAGGTGCTTCGTTACAAAAAATTCCAACCCAGGATTCAAAGGAATCTTGCGGTAAAAAAACTAACGATCAATATATATATATATATATATACAAAATTTTGTTTTGCAGGAACAAAAATGCAACATAACATGGAAATGCATAAACAACATCAACAACCACATTATGATTCAGACGAGACGAGTGGTAGTTTTCTTAAGAGTTTTTCTTCGAACAACTCTCAAGAAAAGGGGGAAAGTTGTTGGGGACAAAATGATGTTCGCCCGAAGTGATGTCATCATTTCCTGAAGTGACTTCATCAAGTCTGAAGCCTAATTTGGTCTGAAGCGACGTCATCATTTGCCGAAGCGACGTCATCATTCACGTCCCGATCTCGAAGTGACGTCATCACGTCGCGATCCCGAAGCGACGTCATCACGACCCGAAACGACGTCATCATCTCGACCGTTCCAGCTTGTCCCGATGTTATCCAGTCCCGAAGTGACGTCATCATTTCTCACTTTGACATCAGCAATTCCCGTTCCAATTGGTGCCCGATCTGTCATGTCCCGACCCATCCTGTCCCGAACATGCTGTCCCGATACAATCATTCCCGCAACGAAGCTCAAGTCCGAAGCATGGATCGTACCAAGGTCCGAAGCATGGACCGCAAGCCAGGTCCGCAAGCCAGATCTGCTATTCAATCCCGCAAGCCAATCAGACTGTTTGAGGGAAAGCTGGATAAGAAGATAAGCTGGACAGATGGACGGATAGGGAGGGGCCACATGGAAGTATTAGGAAGGGAAAGAGTGGACAGGTGGCTGCACAAGAAGATGCCACATCACTAGAAGACGCCACATCACCAAGAACATTTGATGCTTTCCTTTAAAAGAAAAGAGAAGAGAACGGAAAGAGGGGGGGCAGCTCCTCCAACTGAAAAACTCTGTAAAACCAGAACTCCAATGGAGTTCCTGGATATGTAACCTCAATTGATCAATAAAACCTTCAACTTCATTACCCGTGGACGTAGGCCATTAATGACCGAACCACGTTAAATGATTTGTGTTCAATTTCTCTTCCTTTTCTTTTCATGATTTAAGTTATGATTTTGGTTGTTTTGGGTTGATTCGATTTTCTGCCCAAACACTATTCATGAAGAAAATTTTAAGAAAATAAAAATAAAAAAATCTCCCCCAAGAATCCACAACTCACATCATCCAAATAATTCTCGTTCTTTATTTTGACATAATTACCTCAACAAGAGATACCCAATCTGACCCATACTAAACAAAAATGCAAACCTCCTTTACCTGGTTAATCAAAGATTGGAACCATATTTTTAGGATCAAAGAAATATATCCCCAACTAATTATGGTTACTATCCAATCTGGTATCCTGATAAAACCCTAAACATTGTGTTTTTACCGTACCATTTTCTCAAACTTCGTTGGCGAGTATTCTTGGAGAAAACAAATGGGTGCTGAGTGCTGACCATAAAAACTCAAATTACTAGTATTACCAATCAATTACAATCTGTTAGGATCGGAGAACTGCTGTTATTAAACATCAGAGGAGAATTGTTGGCTCTGCTAAAGCTATTGAAAAAAATGCAAATGAATGGTCAAATATCTTAATAAGAAAGATTATGGTTGTTGAGATAGTGGAAACCAAGGATGTGCATGAAGAAATTAGCCTTCTCTGGAAAAGACGTGGAACAAAGAAATCAGAATCATGTGACAAAAATTGTATGCTTTTAAGTTAAATAATAAAAAATAACAAGAAGAAATCATCAAATTATGCACATGAGTGATAAAAGTAAACTTATTATTTCTTCAAAAATATGATCTCAATATGTACGTGAGAGATATCAAGTTTACTCACCAAATTTTTTGACTCAAATTAAGAAACTTGGTTAGTTTTGGACCTACTCAGTTTAATTTTGGCCTATCATTAAAAATTAAAAAACGATCATCGTGAAAATAAAAATCAAAACCCCTTTATCCAACTATTTATATTATTAACTGATATATTTAATTAGTATTAATTAATTTAAATAGTAGTTAAATTAGTTGGTGATTCAAATTGGATTATAGTTAGTGTTAGATGTAAGAATAAGTGTAAATTTTTTTAAAAAAAATTGAAGAATAAGAAGAAAAACTTGAGAAAAACTAGGGTTTTAGGATTTTGGTAGCAAAGATTAAATTCGATTGTGTCGGTGTACATTCTAGTGGTGAAGAAGAAGTGGATGCATCTACATATCGTAAATCAGGTTATCGTGCTTTCGATCCTACCGATTTGGGTTTTTTGTTGGACGAATAATAACGTGTGAACTAAAGCATAGATGGGGATTTTAATCAAGCAAATGAAGATTCAACCCGGAAAAACAAAGATTTTAGTGCTTCCAACCATAAGGTATACGTGTTAAGTATCTCCAAACATGTATTTGTAGTCTATAATCTCCAAAAAGTGAAAAAATTGTTTTGCAAATTTTGACCTATTTTCTAACCTATATATTACCCAGAATCGGCGGATACGGTCATGAACAACGACCGATTTTGATTCAGTTTTAAGGAATTGGTAAGTCGAAAAATCGGTCGATGTGAGTTTCTCTATGTGTCGATTCTAATATAAAAATTGACCAGAAAAACTGCGCTTTGCTGAATGCTAGAATCGGTACACAAGTCAGTTCACATGTGCCGATTCCAGTATTTGGGGATTTTTTTACAAAAAATCAAGAGTAGGTGGAATCGGTAGATATGAGAGGATTTAAAGGCCGATTGTGTAGAATCGTTCAATACAACTGTTACCTATCCGTCGATTATGTTGGCCTAATTTTTCGATTTATATTGTAGATTATTCAAGCGGTTGACGACCAACCTGAACCCGTGTCTCAGATGGGGTCTGATACTTTTTCCCACTACTACACTGATTTGGTGTGGAAAAAGAAGGATGATGCAAGGCAATGGTTTTTGGACAAAGGCATGGTAAATGCGCATTAGTCTTAGGTCGTCGTTCCAGGCTTGATCGTTTAGAAATTGTTTACGAGCGAAGTGGGAAGAAAGAAAGTCACCTAGCAAAGGAAAAACCGTATGTGAAGAGGACGTCGAGGGTGTACACGAAAGAAGCATGATTGCCCGTTTAAGATTACAGTGAATAAACTCAATGGCTTAAATAAGCTTCCTAAAGTGAACAGTGGTTGTTATAATCACGATGAAAGTTAATCGAATTCTTCGTCACTCTCCATAAAAGTAAGACATTTTTTCATTAATAAATAAAAACTTAAAAGTACAAATTTTATTTAAAATTAGGTGATACTTAGACCTAATATATTTAGACCTGGATAACATAATACTAATCCTCGACAAATAGATAAATTTTTCTTTATTTCCATGTACGAGATTCAATTATATTTGCAGCTTTGAAATGACGAAACGGTTCGCCTCTTCATTTGGTATACTCATCTTGCGTTGCGAACATGTTCCCTCGGTGTCTAGCTAGAATCTTGTTGCAATTTTAACACAATCTTCTAACCATACTCGTGCAAGAGACACAATACTCTTCTCCATAATCTAGAGGTAGTTTCTTGTACTTACTTTCCCACTTGGGCATGAAAGAACCCTTTTAACAAGATTCTAGTAATGTTTTTCAGGGCGGTAGTCTTTCGGAAGATCCAACACAATGTACAAGTTTTTAACCCATTCGGTCTCTCTCTTAATATCCGCATTTATTTCCTTTTGTTTGAGTCGCTCGTTAAATTTTTTGGCGGCTCTTTTGAGTATCTCTTTTTCCATAGCATCAATTGATTTGGCAGTTGATGACGATGGGTTAGCCATTATTGGAGGATTTCTTTTGAAAGAATGAGTGAATGATGGAGAAGGATTTGTTTGAAGGAAGTGTGTATGATGGAGAATGTATTATCCTATTTATATGTATAAAGGGCCAACGACTATATTTTCAAAAAAAAAAAAACTGTTGAGTCAAAGTTTGACCATGTGCAATGAAAAGTAATACATAAGACGTAATTAAAACCTTAGTTCAAACATTACAAGTCCTTCAAAAGAAACATAAATTATTGTTCTAGATATGAATAAATATTCATAAATGATAGGCGCTTTATTTATACACTTTTATCACCTAATTTATATTTTGTTAGTATTTATTATTATATTAATTTACTATTTTATTATTTTAATAGGTGGTTCACATAAAATCCAAAACTATAAATTAAACATGGTTAAAACAGGTGTTAATTTGTATTTGCGACGAGATGCAACAGAATGATGCTCACGGCAAACATAGAGTGCTGGATAGATTGATTGAGTGACAAAGAGATGGAGACTTGGATGAGTTTAAAGTGAAAAAAGGCTAGGTTTAGTACGCGTGATCATGGTCAGATAATAAGAAGAGACAGAGTAGGGTAGGTTCTGTTGTGTTTGGTGCAAGTTCTTTTGGTGGCTTTGTCTCTAGTAGAATGACGCAGAAGAGAGTGTATTGGCTACTGTTGGTTGAAGTTTCTTTTGTACGTGAAGTGAGAAATATGGAGTTGGTTAGTTGCTGTTTGATAAAGGCTTCATGTAGTAAAAAAAAAGAAAAGAAAGAAGTTAGGAAAGGAAAGCTAGCTAGACCTAGGTTAGAAAGTCTAGAGTTAACACGTGAAAGAGGGTCAAAGGGATCAGCTAGAGAGGAGACATGCCCATGTGGTGTTGTTCTTTTTTGTGGCTGAAAAGAAACGTGTGAAGGCTAGGGCTAAGCTAATGAGTGAGAGGAAGTACTATAAGAGAAAGAGAAAGAAGAAAGAGACGGGGGGCGGTCTGTACAATTTTCGGAGGAGGCGTGTACAAAGTTTTCCTGAGAGTTTTCAGTTCGTCAGTTTGGAGAGTGGACGACGGATTGACGAGAAGAAAATTAGAGAGATCTGGCTCCAAAGTATACAGGAGCAGAAATAAATATTGGGTTTATTCCTTTCCCTCTATTTTGCTTAATTAATTTTATGGGTCTTAAGAAATCCATCTCCATGTTTTAACTGATTCGTAACTAGGGTTTATGTTGAAACTACTTTTGGTACAAGACTAATTAAATTGAATTATTGAGTAATAGACCATTATGATTTGAATAGATTAATTCCGTTATTTTGTTCATTGATTTAAATCTAAATTAGTTGTCGTTTCACCGGTTCTGTACAATACAGTAACCTATGCGCAGAATCAATAGGATAATAAATATGTTTGTCTACTTTTTAGATATTCCATGCTTTGGTTAAATCTTTAGATGGGGTATGCTTTTTAGAGCCGGATATTATTTGTGAACCTACAATTAGCTTCGTATTATTTTCTCGCTAACGCAATTAGATGGTGTATGCTTCAGACTAGGGCTTTTAATGCGCCATGCTTAGGGCGTCCCAGTGATATTTGCGACTCTAATACATATAATAGGTGATGTCGATAGAACGAACAATAAATGAATGTTCATGAGTTATGTTTCATTTCAGTAATTAAATAGAAATAGTGGTGGATACTGAAAAACCCTAGTTACCGATTAGATTTATTTTTATTAGTTTAGTTCGTTTTATTATTTTATCTAAAAATGCAAAAATATTTTTTCTGGTTAGGTTATTAGAGATATTAATTGCAGTATTTCCCCGCTCTCTTTGGGTTCGACCCGTACTTGCCGTTGTCTACCAGTTAGACGCCGTGCGATTGCGGTTATTTATATTGGGTAATTCCAAATCACATCAATAAACTAAATCATTTTCACCGTCCTCTTAGTTATCAGCCTTAGCAGCAACAACATATGCCAAATCAAAATCCCTTTACAGAACAATATTTTCCCTTCTGATTGTTACAACTCCAGTGACTTCGTAAAGTTCTTCCAAAAAGAGCTCTCCAAGAAGCTTCAGTACTTTCTCCAACTTTGTATCTCTTCCAAAACCAAACTTATATAGGTTTCACACAATAGGTGGCTCCAGCTTTCTATACACATCACAGTCACGGACGTGTGTTAATTTCTACTCCTCTTGCCATTGTTCTCCACGTCTACGAAGAATAAATTGAAGAAAAAATATAAGTATGGTTAAAGAGAAACAAAAATCAACAATAACTAATTCAATTAACAACGAAATCAGTAAATCCAAAAATGAAGACAACAAAATCGATAGATAATATAATATTTATCCACCGATTCTAACCATAAAAGTGAACAGAAAAACAGTAAGAGTGAAGCGTTTTCAGAATCGTTAGATAAGACATATCTTATCCACCGATTCTCATATGAGAAAAGTAAAAAAATGAAATAGAAAAAATTAGTAGATACAATCTGTCTTATCAAACAAATCTATATGGTATCTGTTAAGGAAGATAATCAGGTTCTTACCCAACAATTAATATCTCAGAAAAGCAAAAAAATAAATAAAGGTAGAATCCTTGGATACATCAGATGGTATCCAACGATTCCCATATGAGAAAAGTAAAAAGAAAAACAGCAAGATTGAATCGTTGGATACAATCTGTTGTATCCAACGGTTCTGGTTATGGTAATTATCTACGAGGAATATGGAATAGAATAGTTCGATGTGGATCTATTGTATCCACCGATTCTGATACATGATACGATACATCCACATTGAACGATTCTGGTAAAAATTCAAGAATTTGATTCACGAAAAGTAAGATTTATACACTTAGATCAATCAAAAATGTCACTAAAAGTATGGTTTTATAAAGATTTACCTTGTAGATCGAATGAGATGGGAGATCAAAAAAAAATTCTTGGAAAAATTGGGCTAGGGTTTTTTGAATTTGAAAAGTTTGATGGAAATAAAAAGTTTTTTTTTTTATGATTTTGATAGATTTGCAATTAGTGAAAAAGTGAAAGATTTTTCTATTTATATTATTTTAGTATTAGATTTAATTAATAAGTATTGGGTAGTTTGGTATTTTTGATTAGACACCCCTTATCATACTCTCTAGTTGAGAGCAAAATTAGGTAGGCCTAAAATAAACTGAGTATGCCTAAAACTAGCCAGGTTTAGAAGCCTTTTATCTTAGCATATGAGTGTAGAGGTCATAGATGAAGCATTGGAAGAGTTGGGAAACAAAATATATATTAATCATGAAAAAAAATCCATAAAAATGGGTAAAACTATCAGAGCTGAAGTGGAGAAGGACCTGACTAAGCTTCTTAAAAGAAGTGCTTGGTGGAGAATTGCAGCATGGGGAAAAGTCTGGGTTAAATACCACTGGGAAATACAACCATATAATGTCTATAAAAATCTATATATAATTGCACACTCTGAAGAAACTTATGAGGCAACAACAAATAAACTTTGGATGGATTTTGTGTCTGCAGATGAATATATTACATGGCGTATTGAGAATTAGAATGAACATAAGAAAGCAATAATAGTTGAAGAGAACATATGTCTTGTAATCATATTGTTGCAATAGTTATAATGGAGGAGCATGACAATATGAGGAAACTGATGTTGATATTAATGATTATAGACAAAATACGAGAATTAGGAATACCTCTTCTATCCTTGAATCCTTTAACAAAACCATCATGAATCATGCCAACTCTGGTAATTTTAATATGACATCATATACAGATGAACTGTATATAATATGGAGGATGTCGAAATAGATGAAACTGTGAAGGAATCAAGGGTCACTAAGGAAAATACTATAGTTAATCATAGGAAGGATACAAACTTGGCAAATATCTATTTCATTTCTTTTACTTGTTTTTCATCAAAAAAATATTTTCTCTATATTGGATTAAGTCTCATTCTATACTTCTATTTCTTCATTCTTTTGCTCATTGATTATATTATTCGCTATACAATTTTCAATATGAAATTCGTTGTTCAGAATTATCAAGGTTCTAATTCTATTATTACGAGAGATCGTATAAAACATCTCTTAAGTATATTTTAACTTTAACATTGTTTTTTTATCTAAAATAAAAATTGATTATGATAAAATCTTAAGTTTGTCAAACCACCTACTTTTTCCAGAAAAACTTTTTGTACCCTTCTGGTCTTGTTGGAGGTCCTTTAATTCTCTGGAAGAATAGTTTTGAATTTGAAGTTGTTCATTTTTCAAAAAACATGATCCATAACATTGTTAGGAATGATCCTGCTAGACATGAATGGCTTCTCTCTTGTATTTAGATTTGTTAGTTGTTGATTCTGTTGTACCACGGAGATTAAAATCTTCATTAAAGTAAGCATCTCTGATGATTCTGATTTTTGAGCTATTTGTGGTTGTTATACTTAATGTTGGAACTCACTAGAACGGTTATGAACAGGATTTGCAACTGTAGCTTCCTTGATAGCATAACTAGAGTGTGACCGGTCTCTACATCCTTGATCATAAGTACTGGAGTAAGGATCACATTGTTGTGTTTGTTGGATTGATAAGAGAGCATTGACGTGTTCCACATGCCCATAAGCTCGACGTGATGGTTGTACTACCACATCTTAGTTTATTGCACCATTGCTATCAGGTTGCCTACATGTTGCTCAGTCATCTCGTCAACTTGATTAACTCTCTTGATAAATGACTTTGATAAACAACTTGAGAATTGTTAAGAACTTGATGCCATGTTCTCAATCAATTCTTTAGTTTGTGATACTATTTTGTTCATTAAAGGGCCACCACTTGCAGCATCAAGAAGATTTTTGTCACCTGATAATAAACCATCGTAAAAATGCTGGATAATTAATAAATCACCAAGTTGATGATGCGGGCAGATGGACACCAATCTCTTATAACGTTCCCAGTATTCATACAATGTTTCTCCTACCTTCTATTTAATCCCATAAATCTCTTTCCAAATTTGAGTTACCTTAGATGCGGGAAAGTACCTCTCTAAGAAGGATTTCTTCAAACCATTCCATGTTGTTACACTGCCAGCAGGTAAATAGTATAAACATTCCTTTGCGGTGTTTATCAAGGAGAATGGAAAAGCAGTAACAAAGCTCCATCTGCATTATCTCTTCCGGTAGCATGGTCATGACCATGTTATGGAAATCTATTAGATGCTTGTTCGGATCGTCATTAGCCATTCCATGGAATTTGGGAAGTTCTCGAATCAAACCTGACTTGATCTCGAAGTCAGATGTAGTTTGAATACACCATGCACGTGTATCTATCTTGTGAGAACCTAGTTCTTTAAGTGTATGATTTGCAACCCATGCTTCTTTTGGTTTTTCTTTCAGTAAAGTACCTGAAACACAATTCTTAAAATAAAATTAAAAACAAAAAATAATTTTAAAAAAAATAAAATAACAATCCGCTATGCCTCCTCGGCAACGGCGCCAAAATTTGGTTGGTTGTCAGCGAAGCAAAATTATTTCAAGTTCTTTCACTTCACAATTATAAATAAGAGTATAGTTATAAGAACAGAGATATTGGTTGTTATTCGTGTTTGAAAACTTATATAAACTGGGGGTATTTTATGTCTTACGACTAAAGTAATTATACTAGCAAATAATGAGTAAAGAGAATCAATAGGTTGAGAATACTGGTTAAATAATCCATGTTCTGTCGTCAAACATGTTATCACATTTCTAACCAATAAGATGAAATTAGCTCATAATGGATTTCTTAACATCCATGGAAAATAATAAAGAAGGAAATGAAAGCAAACCCTAGGTTATAAAAAAGTCTCTAACTCCAAAGCTCATTCTCTTCTCTTCTTAAGATATGATATGATAAATCAAAAGATATTTAAAAAAGAAGTGGATTGTCCCTTAAATAGGTGTTCCAAAAATATAAGTGCCCGTACTCGAATCTCGGTCGAAATAGGTTGCCAAAACTCTCAAAGTTAGCCAAAAACGTGAACGAGTCATAACACATAACTAATGGGCTTGCATAGGTACAGAGTCCCATCCCAAATCCATGTGTTCAAATTTTTATTAGCCTGTCAGTTTTGCGAACTGACAGACACATTCAATTTCTCCTTGGTGATTTAGTTCACATTTTCCTCGATGGCTATCTCATCGAGAGAAAATCTTTCATCTGAGTTTTTCGATTTTTCCAGCTTCACTCGATGGTTTCGACCCAACGAGTGTGTTTGGTACCGTTTTACAAAACTGTTTTTCGTTTTATAAAACAAAGAAAATAGAAAACGCAAGAAAACACGTCTGGTAGCTATGATTTCCGAAAATATTTTCTATCTGTTTTTTGTTTTTGAAAACAAAAAAATGAAAACAACTATTTATCATTTTCTTTGTTTTCTTTCTTAAATGTTTTCTATCTTTTTTTAACTTATAACTAACTCTTAAAAAAATATGTTTTTAACAACAGTCCTACCAAACAGCTTTTTTAAAAAAATTAGAAAATAAAACAAACATTTTAAAAATATTAAAAAATAATTTTTAAAAATATTTTTATAAAATAATACTCCCTCCGTTTCAGCAAAATAGGCCAAAATGAAAAAGTGATAGTAACATTTTTACTGAAACGGAGGTAGTATCAAACACGCCCTTATTTTCTTGTGACTTTTTTTTTCTTTCTTCGGTTTCTTCGGTTTTTCTCGATGGTTTTTTCGTGGCGACAAAAATTTTCATCTGAGTTTCCGAAACTCAGTTGACCTAGTTTCACGCCAACTTAAACTATGCTTCCTATTATTTCTCAATAGCAGACTCGAGCTACAGAACCACTTTCATCTCAAATCCATCAGCAACTCGAGTTCTCCTCCATCAATACAAACTTCCACCACCATCAACCTTCTCGTCAATGTGATCACAATCATCAGCAGCAAACACAGCTCGAGTTCTCCAACATCTCTGCCACCATTATTCTTGAATCATTAATGGCAGTTGAACTCTTCATCTTCCACTTCTCTTCCATGTTGTACAAAGCAACCACAAACCATCTTCCTCTTTTCCTTCTTGACCTTGAACTGCAACCGCCAATCTCTGCCATTATTCACGAACACCATCCATCACTATCACAGACTTTCCCGGCCACTAATGGAAGCAAGGTGTTAGGGATAAAATAAGTCTCCCACGAAGTGATGTCATCATTTCTTGGGGAGACGTCATGGTTCGATCCTTATGTCATCATTTCTTAGGGTGACGTCATGGTTCGATCCTTATGACATCATTTCTTGGGGTGACGTCATGGTTCGATCCTTATGTCATCATT